>VZRW01003080.1:0-88936 GCA_013398125.1 Aegotheles bennettii | reverse complement strand
CTCTTCACATCTAGTTTAAAGACTAAAGAGGTGCCTGTGTTTTAAACCCATTAAGACATCTTGTGTTGCACCAAGTGAAAATTGTTATCTAATGTTACAATATAACATATCCTAAATCGGATTATAATATACGGTCTCCTTTGCAGTATATAGTTAGCTAGAACTTGCCTTTGTGGAAGACACTGGGTGATTTCACTACAGTGACACAGCTTGGAATAAAATAAATCAGCCAAGTTGGGGAGAGTTTTCTTATGCAATCCTGTAACTCCTGAAAGAACAGCTTCGATGCATGTTTTTACTGTGCACTTGATGCATCATAGGAGTGTAAGTAACAGTTCCTTCACCTTTATCTTTTCCCATCACACTCCCACCTTGTTGTTTTCTTGGAGCGCCTTATAGGTCAGATATGAATCTCATAGCCTAGCCTATTCAACCTTTTCATTAACATCCGTGTTCCATGCCATTTACCTTTCTTCTGCACATGTTGTTTAGTTCTTTTGCTTTTGTATTAAATAACAATTCTGTAATTAAGAATACTGGCAGCTCATAGCCCCATTTTTTCTGTTTTTCTTGCTTGTTTTTAGAAAACTTAATTGCTATCTTTTTAACTTCCAGGTTAGAGCAGCAGGGCACAGGAGTGCAGTTCATCAAAGCCATTGTATTGATGCTGATGCTTAAGTTGCCTGGCACAAGGTACTACAGAGCAACAAAGGTTCATTATTTCATTTGTACTTGACACATGACCTTGAAAAATGTAAATGTTGTATCTATGGCAATTTAAGGATTTGCTCTGTCATTTAATATGCAGTCCTCTCTCTCCTCCTCTTTTTCTTCTTACTGTAAATTTTCTATCCCCAAGGAAAAAAAAAACAAAACCAAACCCAAAACCAAATACAAGTTATCTGAACTTATTAAAACTGAAAGATAATACCCCAAAACCTTATGTTATGAAAATCTTAGAAGTCAAGAGAACAGGTCTGAGGGAAAAATACCCAGATTCTGTTAGGGAAAAAACCAAAGCACCGTGCATTAGAATTTTCAAAAATGCCAAAGGATATTGAACACCTTAATTCCTGGCTGTCTACCTGGAGTTCAGCTCAAAGGGCCTGATCTGGAGTTACTGTGGATTTCCTTCACTCTGCGTGCAGTTCCCTTACAGATGTCTGTCTGGGAAGCACTGAAATTATGGTACCCAAAATAAGTAGTCACTTTTGAAATTTTTGGCCTTAGGCAAACACTTCAAAAACAACTCTCCTGTCTCCATCAATATTTGCTGAGTGGATCTGTGTTCAGAAGGGTGTTAGCGGGAAGCGGACATGGTGTGTGTGGCTTTGCATGGGTATTTGAATTAAAATGTTTTGTGGCCTTTTGAAGCTCTTTAGGTGTCATTCTATGAGAATGCAGTTATAGTGATAATAGCTAGCAGGCAATAGGAGCAATAAACAGATTGTGAGCTGCCCATTGGCTGCAGGATGCTTACATGAACCATTTGCAGATTAATGTTTATTGACAAGTAAATCTGCAAAGCTTTGAGTCTTTCAGTGAGTTATTTTCAAACAAAAGAAGCAGCTAAATATGTCCAACTATTTGGAAGATTTTTAACACTGTTAGTTGCTTAGTTGAGCATAAATTTCAAGTATGAAAATATATGACTGGCTTACACTGGTTTCATTCTGAACTTGCTGTCTTGCTGAGGATCTGTCAGGAAAGCACAATGTTTTTGCTAAGTGCATCTGAAAGATAGGTAAGTCAGCTTATTCAAAAAACTGTTGGAAGGAGAGCTGTAGCGGAAAAAATCAGTTTGTATATTCATGATGAGTCATAAAATACCTTGAAATGTCATAAAACACAAAGTATTTTCAAAAAAGCATTCGGTGTGTCAACCCAGAGTTGTTTCCAGTCAGAAGGCTGAGCAATGAGATATAGAAAAGGTAAAGAATAATTGACAGATTATTTTCACTGAGGTTTAACCATGTTGTAAAGTGGACACTGGAAATAAAAACAGCAACACTTCATTCTCCACTGCTTGTACTCTGTGGACTTGGCCATGAAGAAGCCTGGTTCTGAATCTAACTGATTTCCTGTCACCACACTCCCCTGTCACCTGTGAATCTTCTTTTCCAGGCTGAATCAGACCTGATGTCACACCAGTTAATGCACACATTCCTGGGCCTTTCTCTTTTTTACTGATATTTAGCACTTCAACAGCCTAACTGTTGTTCCAGCATTACATCCATTCTTGGAAAATACTGTGATTCATTTCAACAGACGGCCATAAAGTACTTAATGAAGAGAACATGGCAGATTAGGGATAAATTTGAAAGGATGGTAGCCAAGAGTAAAGTAATTATTGCTGACTGTGTCCAAGCAATCTAGACATCTTACATATGACATTGTCATAAGGAACTAAGTGGAACAGGACTAAGGAAGTGTGTGTGTGACTGATTGATTTGATCTTGCTGAACTCTTAATTTTTGAATGGAGTCTGAGAGGTTAGTGAGCAATCCTTTAATTGCATTAACCATGCACTTTGAATGCTGGATAAAGCCGGTTTATTTACTACTTACATCTAAAACTTTTTTATCTTCAGATACCTGGATATTTTCCTCTGTGATAGCAATGCATTTTTCATTACAACTTGCTATTTCATGCTGGTCATTACTTCTATTCCCAAGCTTGGACTGCAGGGCAGTTTACAAGTACAACCCATAGACTGGTTTCATCTGAAGCTTGACCTTGTGACATTTTCACTGGGTGGTGAGGGAATTTGCAAAATAAGGTTGTTCATATCTGAAGGGATAGTTAATGCCATTTGTTACTGGGCTTTTGTTGTTTTGTTGGTTGGTTGGGTTTTTTTGTCCAAAAGCTCTAAACATTTGCACTTATTATTTGTAACACAGGAATGACCAGAAGTCATATTTTGCATTTTGTTGTTGTTGCTGTAGAAACATCTATATGAACATGGGAAATATCCCGAAGACATTATTAAGATACCGTCAGAAAATAGTGTTTTGTTCTCTGGGAAGTTCTGTTTCATCAGGAAAGAAAGATTTTGGTCAGCAGGCTTTCATTTGTGTAGTAAGAGCTAACATTTCATGGAGAAAATAGGAATTTTTCACCCACAAAAGTAGTCAGAATGTAAGAATTTGACTGATCCCATAAAATTCTTATTCAGTCATTCTCAGGTTTGTGAGGAGTCTTGCAAGCTGTGATTTCCCTATAAAATAAAATGCATATCTTTGCATGTCTCCTTCTCTCCTCTCTTTCTTTTACTTTTTTTTTTTTTTTTTTTTAGAGATTCCTTTATTTTTTGTTTCAGAATGACTTTATTATAGCAACTGGCTCTGTGTCAGTGACTCACAGATATGTGTCTGTCCTCCATGCCTTAGTTATCCTTGTCTTGTCAGTGTCTTTCCAAAGTTATTGCTCTTGTTTACCCTCAAATAGGTACCTTCCTTCCTATCCTTGCCCTGTGAAAATTATCAAAATCCTTCCCATTTCCTAGGCCTGATAAGCACATAGGTGCATTGTAAAGATTTCTTCTGCTGAACATCTTCAAGTTACATCATTTCTTGTGCATTACAAATGAGCACAGATCATACTCTCACCCTGACACTTACGTAGTAACTACTTCAAAATGGTTTTGCTTCAGTACTGGCAGCTGCCAGCTTTGCCCTCCCATGTCCTTTTAGAGTCCTGCTAAAAAGGTAATTTCCTGTCACACCAATTTGCCCTTCTCACCTCTCCCTCTCCACCCTCCATAGATGATCTGTTTTTCACATTAAGTATCAGCATTTTCTTTCACTTTCACACTCTCTGATGCACTACCAGTATGTTTTAGGAAGAGTGAGGCCTTAAACACCCATGAGGTCTGGATGGCACCCATGGCTTCGGTCTTGAGGTCCTTTCTAGCCTTTTTGCATGCTTTCATGATACAAAGATGTAAAATTCACTTCTGATCTTTCCATGGCGTGTCCATCATCTATACAGCTCATGTTTATACATCATTTTGGGTTTTTGCCATATTGCCTCTTACCTTGGAGGGAACCCTGACTTCTGGAAACCTTTCTCTTCCACTTAACTCACTCTAAGTCATGATTATAAAACCTGACTCTTGCCCACAATGAGGAGTATTGCCCGATCCTTCCCTGCTATACCATGCAATCCCTACTCAGCTGCATCAGCAGCAGCCTGTCCGCAGCCTCTGCTGTTGCACATAGGCTGGAGGCCTTCACAGAGAGATGTTTTTAAGCCCTGTGTTCCCAAAGCCCCATGGGGATGTCCTCTGTGGTTTGGAGTCCTAAATGCTGATGTAAAAAACACTGAGCGCCAAGGGCCTGGTCCCACTCCGGTGGTGTGTTAAGGATGTATTGACACCCTTGATGCAATACCCTTAGGCAAAGTGTTTGAATTTCTGCTCACCTGGCTCTGCTTGACCAGCTATTAGTGCCTCTATGTTTGGAATTCTGCTATTGAAGGTAATTTTGTCTCTGCATACATGAAGGTAAGACAAACCCTGGGTAACTTGTGCAGACTTCAAAGAAAGCAAAGAAGAATACCTCAAGGCCCTTTTCCAATAGGGAGAGCCTCCACACATACCTGTGCAGATAAGTGGTATGTTTTCTGAAAATTCAGCTAAAAAAAAAAAAGAAACAAAACAAGTCCTGAATCAAAATGGAGACTGGACTGTTTCTGGAACATAGTGCTTTGCTGTGGTTAAACATGTAAAATGCAGTGATCTGGCAAGCTGATTTCCATGGGGCATGTGGAGACAGCACGTGACATGTTCATTCTCACCCAGCAACAACCCCGAGCTCAAATGTGCTATAAAAAAAGAGCCCAGGGCAGCCTTCATGCCCACGAATGCTTCAATTGCAGAGAGAACACTTCAGTTCTTTTTCTTGGAAGATTTTGTGCTGGTCTGCTATTATGTGAAGATGAGGTTATTGATTGTGCCTGTCCAATATGGGAGAATGGAAGTCCTGAAACTCCCCTGTATGGTCTGTGGGAATCAGCACGTAGGTGCTGGAGGGCTCCGTAGGGAGCACAGCCTCTTACACTGCCTCCATGTCATGAACAATGACTGTACATTTTAAATGCTGTTTTTCAGGACCTTGGATTATGATTTATTATATTTACATGTGAGACAAAATAAAGAACAGCACAGAAAAGCTAAGAAGGCAGGGAGGGCTGTTGTCTGCTAAGAGTGTTTTCATAAAAGCCACCCCCGTTCTTGCTTATAGACTGAAATAATCATTGTAGCTACTGCATTATGGATGGTTTTAGACTCAGGTCACAGAGCATGTGTAATACCCTGGGGCCTGAAGCTGCCTGTGTGCTCCTCAGTATTGAGGTTTGTAATCTTGCCCCATTGGTACAGCTGATATTAAACCAGGCATATTAGTTAAAAAAACAAGGCACCCCACACTTTTCCCCCTCTTCCCCAAACTCCCAAACCCATAACAGTGCTAGGTTAGGCTGCAGTTATTCAAAGATCTGCACCAGCACAGCAAAAAACTGGAAATATCTGGTAACAATAGGGGCAGCAGTGACCAGCTGAGGACAGAAATTAGAAATGTCCTACAGCAGATCTGTCACAACAGGGAAAGCTTCTAGTCTGTCTGATTCCATCTTCCCAGTCTCTCCCCCCTTCAGCTGTTTGTTCCTCCCCCCTGGTCCCTGGTTGGGCATTGAAAGAGTACTGTGCACCATCAGCTGCCTGCTCAGTTAGAACTCTGGTGGCAGCTCCCTCCTGCAGAAGCTCTTTGCAAAATTACTTGCCTCCTGAGGATCTACTTGATATAAATTACATTACATCCTCTGAGTAATCTAAATTATTTTAGAGATGCCCAGTATAGTTCTGAATTTTAAAGCCACGGCAGCAGTTTGAGAGATGAATAATTTCCTTTCTCCTTGGAGTACACATTCAGCTCTGTGACTTTTAACATGTATGTGTACTCCTAAACTGGCCAGGTCCAGCCTGACTTCTAAGACCAGACTAGTTTAATTCCCAAATTATTTACATGAAAGTTGTATGTTTGGATAAGCTGCAGAGCTCTCCACAGTGGGATACTCCAGCACTGGCAGCACCTCACTGTGAATCTTAATTCTCATTTATGCAATCTGGAGTGAAAACACTGGGTGCATTACTGCATAAAACACCGGTTGATATATATCCAGAGCTTGGACCATCCCCTCAGATCACTGGAAATACCCTGAACATGATCTGACTGCACTCTAACGGGGGCTGGAATGGGCTGGAAGCTCCATAGGCCATGAAAGTCAGTGCTTGTAAGTCCCCTGAGGGACCTGCTCTGAGCTCAGACTGTGGGTGCATCGTTAGAGTGTGAGACACGAACCGAGCTCACTTGACTGTGAGACAAGAACTGAGCTCACTTAACAGTTTTGAATTCCATCATGATCCTTCTATGTGGAAAAAACACAATGTATCTGTTTCATTAAATGAGCTGAATTTGTAATTTTTAACCCTACACCTTCTTCTGTTTTTCTTGAATTGTAGAGGCATATAAGGCAGCGATTTCAAATGACAGATCTGATAACTGTACAGTTTGTTGGAAACATATCCATTTATTTCTTTATTTAGGCAGTTTAGACTAACTTAGTGTTTACATTTTTTCTCCTCTCCTGACAGGTAGGAGTCTGACAAGAGCTTATGTTCAGGCTATTCATACTAGAGCACTTTTGTGTTTGTGATGTTATTCTTCACTCTCTCACAGCAAAACAGGTAACATGAAGAAATGCCAGTGATCCATTATTTGTTTTTTAATATTAAATCCAGTGCCATGTTTGTAGATGGAAATTTTACATGAATAATCATCCAGTCAAGCAGTAATTTGCACCTGATGCCATTCAGAGAGACCTGAACAAGTTTGAAAAGTGGACCTCAGGAGGTTCAACAAGGCCAAGGGCAAGGTCCTGCACATGGGTCAGGGCAATCCCCAGTATCAATACAGTCTAGGGGATGAAGGAATTGGTAGCAGCCATACAAAGAAGGGCTTGGGGGTGCTAGTGGATGAAAAGCTGGACATGATCTGGCAATGTGCGTTCACAGCCCAGAAGGCCAACTGTATCCTGGGCTGCGTAAAAAGAAGCGTGACCAGCAAGTCGATGGACATGATTCTCCCCCTCTGCTCCACTCTCATGAGACCCCACCTACCGTACTGTGTCCAGTTCTGGAGGAGTCCTCAACATGAGAAGGATATAGAGCTGTTGGAGTGAGTTCAGAGGAGGGCCACAAAGATAGTCACAGAATCACAGAGTCACAGAATCACAGAATAGCTTGAGTGGTAAGGGATATTACAGGCCATATAGTTCAACCACCCTGCCATGTGCAGGGACATCCTCCACTAGACTAGGTTGCTCAGGGCCTCATCCAACCTGGCCTTAGATCAGAGGGCTGGAGCACCTCTTCTGTGAAGACAGACTGAGAGAATTGGAGAAGAGAAGACTGGGGAGACCTTATAGCAGCCTTCCACTACCAGAAGTGGGCTTGCAGGAAAGCTGAAGAAGGACTTTTTACAAGGCCATGGAATGATAGGACAAGGGGAAATGGGTTCAAACTGAAAGAAGGTAGATTTAGACTGGATATTAGGAAGAAATTCTTTCCTATGAGGGTGGTGAGACACTGGCACAGGTTGCCCAGAGAAGTTGTGGATGCCCTCTCCCTGAAAACATTCATGGTCAAGTTGGATCGAGCTTGAAGCAACCTGGTCTAGTTTAAGATGCCCATGACAGGGGGTTGGACTAGATGACCTTTAAAGGTGCTTTCCAACCCAAATTATTCTGTGATTCTGTGAGCTGAAAGCTGTCTTCCATGAGGAAAATAAATTGATATCTTGTAGTACTTTTGTAGGAGAAGAATCAGTTAAATTAACTAGACAAAATATCTGATAACTAGACTGGGGAGGCATTAATTGATAGTTTTCTGTCCACCTTACATTTCCTAAAACATTGATATTTTTTCCATTTAATTTTTTAAAAAAGGTTCAAGAATTCAAGCTGAAAAACAGGATAGCTTTTCTTAAACACACAGGTAGCATAATTAATTTTCTGACTGGGCCTCTGATGCGACCTGGGTGAAAGTTCATATTTATCTTTTGCTCTGGGAAGAAAATGGGTTTGAATAGACAACCATATGTCAATTATGCTCATATGGAATGATAAATGCAAGGCAAGATTTGTGGGAGACGTAGACTCTTTTATTAGAGCAAGTCATATAGTTCGAAAAAACAGTCAAGCTTTCAAGTCCATAAGCTCCTTTTCAGGTCTGAAATAGAAGTAGTTATCTTTAAAGATAAATACAGGTGAAGAACAGTTATTCTGAGTTTAATTAGATTGTTAATCAGTTGGACCATTTTAGGAAAAATGGATAGATGGAACTGCAGTTCTTAATTTAAAATTTATTATCATTATTTCTCTTTAAATTACAAAATCTCAAATAGGAAAAATGTAAAGTATGGTGAATTTCTGTATTGTTGTTAGGAAAGATATGCCTGACTTACTTCACCTATTTGTTTCTCTTCTTTGATCAAGATTAGGGAACCTTGGCCATCTAAACTTACTTCCTTCTGGAGACCAGTCAAACATGCCACAAATACTGGACACAAAAGCATATGTTAATGTAAATGAGCTATTGAGCTGTTAATGAATGAATACAATTACGCCAGTGATACCAAGAAAAACAATATCTGGGCATAGCTTCCAACAGCTAAGAGGCAGAAGAAGAGAAAATAATGCTGAAGGCTCTGAGACCATCAGAAATTTGGGATTCTCCCTAGGAGAAAGTGAAAATCTTGAGGGTTGCATGGTCTGTGAAAGAGTAAAGAGAGGCTGTGGACAAGTCTGACCTGAAGACTTGTGACACAACAGAAGTACCCACTGGTATCTACTAACTCATTGTTTTATAAACTGAATCTAATGTGTGTCTTCTCACAGCACTTGAGCAAGGTCAGTATTGCCTCCATTTCATGGACAAAGAAATAAGAACTAAGATAGTTGCCCTGAGGCAAGACATTCCACTTTGTGATGTCTAAAAATGTAGAAATAACAAAATAACTGTCCTTATCTTTTTGTGTTTCAATATACAACTTCCTATGCACATGTTGTGACTACACGCTGCATTCTCTTTCTGTCATTGATGCTCCTGTGACACTTACCTGATGAGGCAAGAGTTCTGCTGTGCCTTCTGAAAACCATGCTGGATTTTGCTTGGATGCTAGAACATGTCCCTGTCCTGTAGTTACTGCTCTCTCCTTTTTTTTGTCCATGGCCTCCAGGGTCTCAACGACTCTTAGGAAAGGGAATATGGCTGCCTTCTCCTTCTGTTACCTCAGCATGTGATCTGTACCAAAGAAATTGTGCTGTTATTCTGATGGCTTATTTTTAATGTCACAAACATAAGAAGTCATTATTATGGTTATTAAATAGCCAAAATAATGTGAATTCAAAATTTACAGAGTTCTTAAAAATGTAAGTGACTTCTGAGTTAGAGGAAATAGCACCACTGTTCATATGTTCTGTACTTGAAAACTTCTTTTCCCTCTTTTAAGACAGACAGTTAAGTCAACACTTCTATAGTGTGAAGATATAATTCTAAGAGGCAACAAGTAGGTAGTTTATTTTGTGGCTTCTTATTATCAGAGGTTTATAAATAACTGGAACTATCTAAAATTCTGTATCTTCAAGTTTCAGAACAAAAAACCCAACAACAACAAAAAACCCCAACAAAACCAAACTCCATCATGTTTTTCATCCAGATCCATGATCTTGATGGCCTGCATGGGTAGCTGTCCTTTAAATCTGAGAAAGGAAATGGGCATATCTTATAAACAGAAATTTTGCATTAGACATTTTGTTGTTATTTGGTGAGTAATCTTGTCTCTAGTATGTCGTCCTTTGTTTTATGGTCATGTATCCTCACAGTCTACAAAGCAAATAGACATCTGAATGTGTTCTTAGGACAACTCCATTTATCTGAATAGAGCAATCAAGAAGAAACCTGTTTGTATATGGGGCAGCAACCAGACTTATTCTTACCTCTCTCTGGAAATATAACCTAAATTCAGTTAACTGGAGATAACCATAAAGCACTAATAAACCATTATACTAACTGAGTTTGTTATTGTGTATATAAATTTAAGAAGAGAAAAGAGACCTACTCTTAGAGTCCAATCTTATTTGCTAAATTTCTGATCAGATCAATACCTATTGTAATTCTGCAAAGCACACCACTGTAATTAGTAAAAATAAAATGTAAACAATGTGCTAAATAGTGGACAAGCATCTGTAAATATTATTTTAAAGATGGAAAAATAAAACCAATATTGTAATTGGGATTAACACTTTGAACAATGGAGTACAGAAGAAAATTGGTAGACTGTGATAAAATTGGGGAGGCTTATTGTCATTTCATTAAACCAATGATTTTACAAGCAGGCTCTGTACATCATGGAAAGAAAAAAACACTCTATAAGGAACTTGTTTTGATTTGAGACATTTTCAGAGGGCTATTTTAATTTAATTAATGAATAATCATAGGTTAATTGCCTTCTGCTTTAATGTGAGGGTATTATGCATGCAGGCATATTTTATTTATATCTTGACTGTTTGATGTACACAATCAATTCAAAAAGGGATAATGAAGAAGTGTTCTGCCCTGTGTAGAATAGTAATTAGGGACTCCAGTGCAGGTTTTTTTATTAATTGTGCAGTTCTGTAAACATGTTTGACATAATGCTGAGAAAAGCATTTGTCAAATTTTGCTATTCTCCGCTTTTCTTCTTACTTCTTCCCACCCCTTCTACCCCCACCCTTTCTCCCATTTAGTCAAAATACATGGTATGGCATTAACCCTCACTGCCTCAGCAGCAGTCTGACTTCATATGACAGACGTTTAACAGACATTGAGGAAAAGCTGCCCCTTGAAGAGCCTATGTCATGAGAAACATGTATGTCGATAATAGAAATGTCAGGGTTTGTGGACTTTGGAAGAATCTATGAAAGATGCTGAGCTATAATAAGGTGGTATATCTTATTAACTGGATGCATTTGGCAGGGCGGTCACTGTAGCAACAGGAGTATCAGTTCTTCTGAGCTGAGTCCATGTTGAGTATAACTCGCAAGGGTGAGAGAGATCATGCAAATTAAAACTCCTTGTTTCTGGTTTATCAGTTTCCTTTGAAGTCAGCAATAACAAAGGATGATACCACATTGTAGACAGTAGCATCTTCTGATATATGAATTTGCCTTGATCCAATTACTGGCTTTTTTTAGAAATACCTATGTTTCATTTGGGCAGTTGTGACATTGTGTCTCCTTTTCTATTCTTTCTTTCTCCTTCTCCACCTATCTTAACTGTATGTAATTTGGAATGTTCAGCAATACCTCAGTTCTAGATAATTCAAAATTAGCATGTGATTGAAAAACTCTTCCATGTGTACAAGGTACTTCTTATAGCAGATCAGCACCTCACAATGAGAATAACAACCTTCAAGAACCTCCTTTCGAAGTGCATCCTTCATTATTTTACTCTGGGTCATTTTGTGGTGTAGGTAGATGGTTTTGTTGTCTTCAGCTAAGACATGGGTTGTAATCATACACACTAACAACCTCCCTTGTCTGCAAGAGTCAAAGATTATGTTTTTTGATGTTACTTGCCTCAGAATTAGTTTGGAAGGAGTATTCAGGGGCCAAAACTATTTCTTCTGCTCCCCAAACTACTTATAGAGTAATTTGTTCACTAGAAAATTGTTCAAAGTAATACTATTAATTTGCTTTCTTGAGTGAAATTACTCAGTTCCTGCTGTGATGAAACTCACACTGACAGTCATTATTTGTGCAGTCTGTAAAGACTGTCCAATGCTGTCTGTGCACATGGTGGGAACAACTCCAAGCAGCAAGAAATAACTCCTTAGGACAACACTGGCAGTAGACGTGATGATACAAAGAAACCTGACAGAGCGTGTGCAGCCAAATAGAAATCATGTGTGTTAAGAGTGTTACAAGCCTGAGATTGTTTTCAAGTTAAATATCAGACAATATTTGGTCCACAAGAAACTCCTCCACCTGCTCACGGGCAAATAATCTGTAGGTTGTTACTAAAGATGCAGTTTTCTTACTGAAGGTAAAATTAGTATTGACAAGATAAAACCAGTTACCTAATCTTGAGAGGTATGAGCCTTCACTAAGGGTGTTTTTCTGACATATTTTTAAAAAACGGTATGTAGAGACAAAACAAATAAATGAGGAAAGGAAAACACCCTTCAGGTCTCCAATTCTCTTGAATCATGTGGGGAAGAGGGAAGCTGCTGAATTCATTGCTCCCAGTGCATGCTGGAGAGTGGGAGGTGGCAGGGCAAAAAGGTACTTCAAGCTCGTGTGTGCACATGCATGTGTACACTCTCCCTTGTCTTGACAGTTGGGAATTGTGAGACCAGGAAATAGTGCCTGGTCTCAGCAACTTTTCAGTGGTTGTCTGCTTCTGAAAGCAAGCAGTGGAAATATTACTGCAAATAGGAAACCTGTGCTGTAACTGGGTACATGGAGAACTGAGGAATCCTAGCAAAAGTAGTCTTCACTTGGAGCCTTCTCTGCCTCTCTGACATCCTCACTGTTTGAAGGCTGAATTAATTGACATGTCCTCTGGGAAAGGTTACCATGAAACAGAGGTCTTTGGTGGCTTTGTGGTAACTGTGTTGTGTAAAAAAATGATGGTAAACAGATGCCCATGATTCTGATTCTATAGTTGTATTTATACACATTCATGTAGGCATGGTCTCTCTTATCTAGTAGGCGAGGGAACATAAACAATCTTAGGTTGTATCAGTTCCACTGCTCAATAGACCCTCTCCAGGGGGAACAAGCAGTCAAAGTATCTTATATAGAGAGGACATGGATGCTGAAATCACAGGCAACTTACAAACTGCTGTTCTTTTTCCCAACAGAAAAAATATGCATTGTTTGATTCTTTCATTTTGTTTCAACACGGTCTAATCAATTCCACGTACATGATGAGCTGCTTTTAAAGACTCAGATCCCAGAGGAAGATTCTCTAGTTTCATTTGGCTTTTCTTGGAATAATCTTAGTCCTCACAATAAGATAATAAAGTCTTGTTAATTCATACTTACTAGTCTATTGTATTTGAAAGATTTCATATGTCATAAATAAAGGCTTATCTTGG
Source organism: Aegotheles bennettii (assembly GCA_013398125.1). Taxonomy (NCBI): domain Eukaryota; kingdom Metazoa; phylum Chordata; class Aves; order Caprimulgiformes; family Aegothelidae; genus Aegotheles; species Aegotheles bennettii. Next base: position 75,737 of record VZRW01003080.1, on the reverse strand, counting down.
ATTTCTAGCTTACTTTTATAAGGAAATATCTAAAGCTTTTTACAAACAGAGCTGGAGCTTGAAAATCACTTGAAATAGTGTCATTCAAGGGCAAGACCACTCTTTTGTCCCACGGATAAACAAAATAAGACCTGTTAAATAATCGTTAATGGTGAGAAAACTTTATAATCTATCAATGTTAAATTACCAGCAATGGCTATCTGAGCTGGAAGTTTAGGTGGAACCTGGTTGTCTGCTATTTTCTGACTATAGTTCGATGATATCTCCTAGAGAAGACAATAAACCATGACTACGCAATTAAATCAACACATTAATCAGAAAGAGTTCACGAGGACTGGAGTTCAGGCCTTCTTTCAGATGAAAAGAGCCAAAAAAGTATCTCAATACATAGATAATAGTCCCTAAGCAGAGTTTCTCTGTATTTATAGCTCTGTAATTAGAACAATGGGTTTCCTTAAAACTGCTACCAGGTAAATTAAAGGGGGCTGCATATTTAATAAACATTTATTTCAATAATCTACTTTTAAGTTTCTTGAATTCCTTACTGTGTATGGTTTACATGATCTTTGCAACCAATACCTATTGACCTGTATTCTAGTGATATGAATTTCTAAGCCATCTCCTCCTGGGCCTAATAATTTCCTTTAATAGCTTAGTCAAGCCCCTAAAATTTTAATTATCCATTTTGCCATCAGTAAAATTTTCAGACCTCAACTGAGGCCCATTAGTGGGCATGAAGATAGATCACTGTTCAGTATGAAAAGGCTACTCCCAAAGGATCTAAGTTATTACCTATGTGGATATAAAATAATCTAATCTAAAATTGTACCAGGTGATTTGTCTATCAAATACAATAACTTTTGGCCAAAATATGGCATCTATTTTTGGAGAATTTGCTATCTTGGTTTAAATAAGTGACAGAGAAACCAAAGCAAACCTAGGTAACTTGTCTCAGTGGTTGTTTTCCTTTACTTTTGAAATTATTTTAGTTCTTATTCCAACAGTGCTTTTATCCAGCATAAGCATCCAAGCTCAGCCTCTTGCTATATTTTCATCTCCTTAGCTAAATAAGTTTACTAACACCAGAAATTTACTTCCCTTTTGAGTAATTACTTGATCATGTTTCCTCCTGAATGGTATACACTAAACTGAGTGTCTTTAGCTTCTCACAGTAATCAGGGTTTATAGTTACTGAAGTAAGTCTTGGAGCTCTCTCTCTTGATTTTCTAACATATGATAAACTTAGAGGCCATTACCATTTAGAGGATTTTGCTAATTATCTTACTGTGGTGTAAACAGCTCCCACTTTCTATCTGATGTTCCCTTGATCACTCAGTCAAGGACCATATTTACTTCTTTCACTGCCACAAGGCACAGTGTTGATTGTCCTGACCCCAAAGTCCTTTTCTTAGCTGCATTTCTCTCTTATAAATACTGTTTATAATCATGATTCTTAGATTCAATTTTATTAAAATGCATACTGCTAAAATAAGCCAGTTTTCCTTTTACAACTGACCTGCCCTTTTAAACACTTCTATACATTTGTATGTCTTTGGCAAAATCTACCTGCAAGATTTTCCTCTTCACTGTTGAAAATAACACTGGACTAAGAAAAGATTACTGTCTGGAAATATCCCCAGAAGATGATGGTTCCCTATTTTAAGATTTATAGATTTACCACTTTTGAATCCATTTAATGTGTTCTAGATGATCAGAATTTCAGAAAATAAAGTCAATTAATTGAGACTCAGAACGAGAACTGGTAATTTCATCAGAATGAAGCAAGACTAAGTCAGGAGTTTTTAGAAGCTAAAGTATATCTATCCACAGAGCTATCTTGGGCAGCCAAATCTGTAATCTCATCAAGAAATGATACAAATTTTTTGACTGACAGCACCTTTTTTTTCCATTGTAGATACGCATACCTCAACTAACTACTTTTCACACAAAGTTTATCAAACGCTTTTGCTGTTTATGCAGCATTACTGAAAATATTACCATACTGACATGGCATTATACTCTATCTAGAATCGAATACAAATTTATACAATTATAAGTGTGATACACTCCAACCCCAATAACATGAAGGGTGATTGATTTTGGTAATTAGTGGAAAATAGGGGGAAAAATGTTAAGAAGAACAGGCAGACACAGATATGCATGGGAACAGATTATGTTGGAATTAATTCTATCTGATAAATAGAATAAGAAAGGAGAGGACAGAGATAGAGTTAAAAAAAAAATTGCTCCCAAGTGGGTTTGGTTTTGTTGCTATAGAAGAAAAGAGGTACCAGTAAGAAGTTCAGGATAAATTCAAAATACTGCTTTCTGGGGACAGTCTAGCAAGAAGAGAGCTAAAAAAAGTCTCTGAGCTTTCTGGGCTCTGCTTAGGGGGCTGTGGATTGATGGGGCTGTGAATTCCTCTGAGGGGTAGGTGTTGCATGCTGTCCCAGCTCTGGTAATTAGATAAGTTTGGCAGTCTTTATGAGTGGCTTACGTTTACTGATTAATGTTCCACTTGTGCACAGATGTGATTTAGCTTTCTGCTGAATAAACACAACATGGGGATGGAAAGGTGATAACTGTCATACTCAGCAAAAAAGAAGGAGCCTATAAATATGCCAGTGGGTCAATAGAAGTGATTTCATTCTGCCTTCACAAGACTGCTGATGAAGTCTGACAGGGAGCTCTACTTCATTAATGCATCACAATGGTGAAGAAAGCCTGAAGGGCAAAAAGAGCCACCTGCAGCAGATTGAAGCCTGGGCTGCAGCTGTCAGAGAACAGCCAGGGAGAAATGAAAAGGGCTGCAATAAGGAAATAAAGAGGATATCATAGGCGGATAGGGTGTGTTTTCACTCCCGCCTGAAATGGCTGATAGGGGAGGCACAGTGCTCAGGGCACCGACTGCAGATGAAGCTGTACTACTGATCAGAAACAATTTGGGGAGGAAGGGCTGGCAGTGTGAAAGATGTTTTGGTTAAGGCACTGAACAGAAAGCACTAAGTCTAAGGATGGATAAATACAGATGAATTTAATGATTCATTACAAAATTGGAGCATCTACCGAAATAAAAAATAATACACTTGGGAGCATGCACTGGGAGAAGCATCAGATAGTTGGTACATGGTTTAGAAGTGCTGTTAGTCTTGCTTTCTTTCTAAAGGTCTTTCCGTAAACATCTGCTAATGGCTGCTGCCTATACAGGCTTCCCAGCCTCCTGAATAGTACTAAAGTCCTTGTTTGGTCTGAGAGGGGCACCTTACTGAATATCACAATGGTGATCTGTCTTAGCACACAAAGAAGTAGGGAATGGAAAATAACCCCCACGGTCAGGACGAGCCATTGGGCTTCCTCAGCCTAGAACTGTAGGTCAGCAACCACAGGGAAGTCAATGAAAAGGCTTCATCACTTTGTGGTGTGCTGGGTAGGAAGTACATGAATGAACGAATGAGGACAGAACTGAAGTCAGGACCTAGGCAGAAGCACCTAATCCATATTTCTTAACCTTTGGTCTGACTCATTCACATCCACTCTTATGTTTTCACATGAGCACAAATTCTGATCCCTGCATAAGCCCAGAGGAGCCCTGAAAGAGTCTGGCTCTTGTGAGATCAGGATTAAACCCACATTGGCCCTGTCTCCTTACCTATCTCCTGTTCCTTGCAGCTGGATCCTGTCTCTAACCACTGACTTTATCTGGATCACAGGAAAGTCATCTGTGCACTGCTTGTTAGGTTTCTGCTTCATTTTATTGAATTTTTTATTTATTTCCCTATTGTATTCCCATCCTGTGTGCACAGTGGCAGGAAGGAGATACAGGTTGCTTACTGACCCTTTTGAATGCTTTCAGAAAATCCCAGGATTTCTCATTCTCATTTTACCCTGCTGGGCTGTCTTTCTCCATCACTATGGTTTCTGTACAGATAATTATTACTTACAGGCAGAAATAAATTACTTACTTCCACTAACTGAAAAGATCTGAACTTTCAGCAATGTGTTTCAAAAATATTTTTTTCGTGTCCAACACTTGTAACCAGACAGAGGCAAAAGCTGAATCTATCACCTGTGGTACTTCCAATTTTCCACAGAAAAATGCCACTGTTGTTATTCTAGATTTTAAATGAGATGGTCTACCACAAAGCTGATTTCCTGAGGTGAAAGAAAAAATCTTTGATATAAAGATATTACACTAGAGAGGAGGCCATTGAATGTATTTTTGTACAAGCCACAGCTTGGGAGATTAAAATTAGAGGCACTTAGAAAAATGCTTATAATCCACAGAGGGCAGAGATCAGTATTATATAGTCCTGAATCCTCCCCAGCTGACTGTTCCTCTCTCGGCTATTCAGTGACTAATGACATATTCAGATGACACAGCTTGAGCTGCAAACACTTATGAGGATGGTGAAGTCAAGAAAAGCAACTTAGAAAAGCTAAAAACAGACCAAGAGCAGTCACCAGGCACGAGGATCTGCCATTTCCTTTGTGAGAGGGAGGAATTAACTCTCTTTTTAGGAGCATCACTCCTTGCTACACTGTTAAGTTGGGACTTTGTAAGGGAGAACACTGAAATATCCACCTGAGCATGAACTGTTATGCATTGCCTGTAAATGAGGCTAATGGGCCACCCATGGTCACTGTGGGAGGAAATTTCCAATGGCTTCCTACCCACCAGAGCAATTCACAGGCACTCCAGCATTGTCACTGTCTTTCCTTAAGGCCCCTTGGCTCAAGAGAGGGACTGGGTCTGTCCTTTCAGTAGTACTTATCCCCAACCTCTCTTTCCTCTGGGATCTCGCCAGGGCACACTGTCCCAGGCATGTGACAGCACCTGCAAATGTGGAAAGTATATGACAGGGAGAACCAGCGACATGATGGGTGCACATCCCCTTGTATGATAGGGTAGTGATGTGGCAAACCATACATGAGTGGTGCTATTACAGGCTCTCTAGGTTCTTTCATATCAGTCAGCAGATGAGTGCTCAAGGGAAAATATCTTCCATTAAAGGTGTTTCTCTCAAAGGAACGTGCTAGGACTGGGGAGAGTACAGCAATCCTTGGCAAAGTAGATCAGCATAGTTAAGATTCATATTGACATTAATAGACTTCAACATCTAGTGGCAGCTTCAGTCATCTTTAGCAGTCTTCAAATAAATAAATTGTACCACACAACAACTAGACCAGAAAGCAGTAAATTCAACTGAGTTACAGAAGCCCTCAATAGTCAAGTAATGTCGCAAGTCTGACATCTGATTTAAGCTCATGCTCTACAAGAACTATTGTCATGGAACTGCAATCAATCAGTCATTCTGCTCTCAGTTCATACCTAGAAACAATAACCCAAACCCTGGATTACACCAGCTGTCAAAGCAACCAGGCTTTCTAGTCAGGGAAATGTATTGTAAGCAATAAAAGAAACAGCACTTCTATCACCACACCTCTGAGGATGAGGTAATATTCCAGCTCATGGTTTTGTGAGAGGGTTGGGTGTGCCAGTGTTTATAGAGCTGCACATCACCAACCTTAAGATACCTCATCTTCTCAGGTCGTGCTCCCATCAAAGCATGAGAATTCTGCAGCCTTGCCTGGAACAGGCATAAGACACATATGTTGCATCTGGAAACTGATGTCTCAAAACACAAACTCTACCCACTGACAAAAATTGGCCACTTATGAGGAGAGAAAAACCCCAAGACACTGTTCTGGGGACTCAGTGCAATGGGTGTGCACTCCCAGCTGGGTTTTGAGTTCATGAGTCCCAGGAGGACCAAGTCAATACTCTAAAGTAGGTGTATTAGTGCTAAGTGGTAAGTTGGCTGATGCTGCAAAGCCTCATATAAATATTACACCTTATTCTGCAAGGCACAAAATGTTTGGTTTCTGAGTCTATTAATATAAAATGAGGATATGGTATAATTAATATAGTTTTGATTTTCCTAAAAATCCACATTACTAATAAGAATGCACAGTAATTACTCAAAAGATCTTTTCAACAAATGGCAGTTTTCACTGATTAAAACTGGAGTTTGTGTTTTAAATGTTGTTTACGGGTCTGCTGAAATGAATAATTATTAGGTTATTGAGCTACAAGATAATTAAGAAAAGTGTTTTTACTTAAACACACACGTCAGAAGCTACACCAGGGAGTTTAGATGCATGCAATGTAATTTGATTTTTCTAAATATCTTCTAGAAACCCTGTATTCACTCACACACTGGAAAATGAAAGATTTTTTGTTTCAATTAAAAAAATGCGAACATTCCAGATGATTATTCTCTGTGTTCAGGTCATGAAATGGATACCTCTGTATTGTAAATGATTTTGTAACCTGGAACATCATTGCAAAAGTATTTTCATTCACTCACTAAAGAATTACAAGTTAATGTAAGAAAATTAAGCTAAATGTCTTGGCCAAATTTTGCATATGAATATTGATGTTAACCCACACTGTGTTGATTTAGAACTGTCTTAAAATTTTTAATTTTAGCCTTCACAAGTGTGTATGTAAATTGGTACAAGACAAAGCTGCATGCAATTTGGATTCATTCTTCATAATGTTGTATTTGTAGAGAACTCAGTTCAGTTACTCATACCTGATTTTTTTTTTAATTCCTTAATTAAAACTATTTTGGTCCTAAATCTGAAGGTGAACTTCTTCTTTGAGACTCTGTCTTGCACAAACTTTTTTCAAACTTCAGAGCAACAGGAGAAACTATCCCTGAGTAATCAAGCACCAATTTTGACCATTAAGCCCTTGAAGTGCATTTTGTGATCGGTGTAGAAAACGATAGGAACATTGAAATACTATTCATTTAGGGTATGTGTCCCTTATTATTCTACCCCATTTCGTGATAGTCAAAGCTATATGTGATAGTCCAGAGCTATATGCATTAAGAGGTGTTTCGATTTTGTGTCCTACATGTAACAGCTATGAAGTAGCCTAAACTTACAGAACCTTCTCTGTAGGGCAATGTCATCATATTGTTTAGGTGAGATTTTCTGCCATAAAAATCTGGTACATGATAAAACTTTGGTCATGTGTTCCTGGGAAATTTGGAGTCTTTCAGTGTCATGCCTCAGCTGGAGAGGATTAATAGAGTGCCATGAAAATCATTTGGTTTTCCAGCATATTTCAATGGGAGGGAAGAGTGTCCCAGTGAAGAACACTGGAAGTGCATGAAGAAGTCTTATGGGAACATGTTTTAACAGGATTGCTTGTATCTCTCTTATGTCAGTTTCATAACATTTAAAGTCCAGCTATCAAGCTTGCAAGTGAGGTAGTTTCTCCTCCATAATCCTGTGCTCAGTGACTGCCTGGTTGTGGTGCTGGTAGTCTCGTGGCAAAGGTTAGTCTTTTGAATCTCTCTCTTTACTTGATTTTGAGACAATGAAATGTCTTGCTCTGAATAGAGTTAATAAATGTGTCAGTGAGAAGTTGAGGACATCTCAAGTGAAACTGTTATTTATTTATCTCTTATCTCAGAATGTAGTCAATATGACATGATCATGTTTTCCTCATTAAGTGCTTCTTCATTTACAGTGCATTGGTTTCCTATCCAATCTTGGAGTGAACCCATATCAAATACCAAATGATCTTGAAGTTTACAATTAAGTAGAGTGAAAATGCTAGAAATGGGAAGACCCTCAATAATTCCATGGCATCAGAAAATTAAATTTCTGCAATAACAAATTATGATATAATGAGGTCACATTAGAGGAATAAGAGGCCCAGATGCCTCAATGATTTAATCTGTCTCTTCCTGTAGGCCTGCACCTAATTTTAATGAATATTTTGATAGATAACATATTTGATTCAAAATAGGTCTTTAAAGACAGTTGTGAGAGAATTATATTTTAAAGATGCTGTGATAGAAATACATTTCATTAACTGCCTGATAAGAAAAAATGACTCTACAAACGTACTGGTATCAGCCATACTATTATGACCCATCTGTTCTTATTGAGTAAAGTGACAGTAATATATCTTTATTGGTCTGTTCCTTGAATGCTGTAGAGGCTCATTTTCCTTGTCTAATGAAAAGCCAAGTGACACTAATGAAACAGGTACTGTATGTGCTTCAACTTCAGGAAAGGAAACAGAACATCAAGTATAAACCTCTGTAAAGAGAATAGTTAGGTGTAAATACATTTGTGAATACACAAAACAGAAAAATATCTCCCAAACCATGAATATTGTTTTATTTATTTTTTCTATTATTCACATACAGATTTTAGTCTAACGGCAGACCATAGGAAACTCTGAAACAGAGATTTGTTGTCCTTTTGAGGTGAATTACACTTACGTTGCAGAAAAAATGATCTGTTCACAGATTATTTATATTGCCACTCTGAAGCCTTTCCCTAACTACTGTGATCCTAACTACTTGTGTCAGGATGATGGAGCCAAGCTTTTGTCAGTAATAACTAATGATAGGACAAGGGGAAATGGTTTTAAACTGGAGCATAGGAGGTTCCATGTAAATATCAGGAAAAACTTTTTCACTGTGAGAGTGACAGAGCACTGGAACAGGCTGCCCAGGGAGGTTGTGGAGTCTCCTTCCCTGGAGACATTCAAAACCCGCCTGGATGCGTTCCTGTGTGATGTACTCTAGATGACCCTGCTCTGGCAGGGGGGGTGGACTAGATGATCTTTCGAGGTCCCTTCCAACCCTTAGATTCTGTGATTCTGTGATGTTGCCTGACACCAAACATAAGGAGATCTGTTCTGAGTGGCCTCAGAACCCTCTCATTTTTTGATCTCTTCAATCCTGTTTGAGACAGTACCCATCACTCTGGTATTCCTCTTTTTGCTGTGTAATTATCATGCGAGTTCCAAAGCCCACAATTTTTCTCATGATGCAGTTTAGCTACATACTTTCAAATACCTTGCTTTTAACAAAAATGGTAATGATGCAGTGGTTTTGTAGACACACCAAGTCCAGGTAGCTGTTTAAAAAAGGAGAAGTTAGCATGACTTCTGAAGGCATGCACTTTCAGACCTGTGCCTGCTGAAACATCTGCTGAATTTGTGTTCCTATGAATATGAACATGCCATTCCCTGAAAGAAAATTCAGAAGTGGCTAAGGACTTCCAAAAATGAAGACCTCTTTTTAAGAATAAATTTTGGTACAGTCTCTTGAAGGCTTTGAAAATAAGCACTGAAACTTCAGCTGACTTCAGGGAGGAGCAAGTAGAACAGAGCAAATGGGTGTTATAATATCTGGACACTGTCTTTTTGGGAACATCTTGTCCTGAACTATACAATGGTTGTAGTTAGACCTTCAAGCCCTTGTATCACAACCAGCATTTATTCAGCCTATAGGATATGGAAGACCATATAAGGGTACCATGAAGAAAGAAGATCATGATGTCCTAGAAAACTGTGGATGCTTGGGCCATGTTTTCTGCAGCTGACATTTGAGAATATAAAAAAAATTCTCCTCTGAATAGTGTCACCTTAACTTGGATAACCTGGGAATTAGATTTATTTCATAAAAATTTTAGAATATTCTGAATTCTTTCAAACTTTTTTTTTCTATCCAGATTCATAAGACTTAGATTAAATTCCTTATCCATGTAATTGGGATTGATATATCTGGCTTCTAGCTGTCCACATAGAAACTTCAGAAATGTTCAGGTATATACATATTTCTAACCAAAACAGAAAAACTTACCTAAAAAGACTGGTGAAGATCAACAGCCAGAAAGTACTAGAGTTAAAATACCTTACAGTCTCCTATTTGCAAATGGTGTACATGCATTATGATAAAGTTTTTAATTCACATGATCCACAACAGTTTTTCTTCATCCTCTTCTGGTGCCATATGTCATTTAGTGCTTAACATCCAAAAACTGCACCGAGCACAAATTTATTCATTTGTCATGGTCTTTTCTCTGATTCTGATCTCTGTGTCTTCTTAGTAGATATTAATGAATTTATTTATATAACACACCAGCAGGAAAACAGGATGGTGTCTCAGTTTTACAAATTGGGAACATAGGCACTGAGACTAAAGTCAAAATTGCCCTGTATCAACTCATTTTTGGAGGCTAATTTTCAAGACCAGAGCTTAGCTTTTTTGGGCATTCTGCTGCCTTTTATGTGTTCAGAGCACAGTTCATATCAAACTTTTACAATTATCAGAGTTCAATTCTCCAGCTATTTCAGATTTGGGCACTCAGAAAATGAGACAGAAGAGATCACAGAGAAAGAGTTTGCACAAATGCTGTGATCAGTATCACACAGTAACTCTATGATCTATACACAGAAAAAACTCAGAGCTCAAGACGATAGTCAAAGGACTTAATCAGGCAGACAGCCTGTCTTCTGGAAATTTTCATCCTGTTTCACCCAGTATGTTCCTCTCTCAGCAAGCAGCCAGAAATGGGAATCCTTCACATAACTGTCCACTTCACTTTGATTCATCCTTAGGACAGGGTCTATCCAGTAAATTGCATGAGACAGAAGTACTGCAGATGAACATTTTCTGCCATGTTTATCATATAAAGTAGAATAATTAAATATATTTTGATAATGAATGTATATGTGGCTACATAGGTTGTAGGTTATCTATATGATATGGTTTCACACATTTCATAAATCTGAGTTCCTCACTTTTTAAACATAACAACCCAGTAGTGAGGTGGTGTTTGTTTTTTTAAGTAACACATTTCCAAGTAAATAAAAAATAAAAAATATGTCATCTACTGCAATCACATTAAGCCCATTATTCCTTTCATTCTCTCAGAATCAGCAGGAGCTTTAGATAACAAAACACAATTGTCTTCATGCATCTGTGTCATTTAGTAGCCCTAGACTATGAATTTAAATGTAGACCTTGTTTCTTCCTCTTCCCTCATCCTCATCTGTACTGGGTAGACTTCTTAATCTGATTCAGAGTCCACTAGCAAGCTCCAAAATGTGCCAGCTGGCAGAATTACTTGTGAGATATAGTTGAAAAAAAGGAGACAGTAGGAAGAACATCCTTAAGGAGCTGATTTTAAAAGTCTCTTCTGACAAGAACGTTGCACTCACTTTGATGCTTTCAGCACCTTGAACAGGCACATGAGTCTGCAATTTGTTGTGGCAGCAGAAGTATGGCAGCTCATGTCAAAGACTGCAAGCCTATTTCTGACATTATTAGTTTACAAGGCTAATAAAAAATTCAATATCAGAAAACTAATAAAATGGAAAACAAGTTTATGATCAAAATCTTGTCTCCCTTTACTGTCGGTGCCTCAAATAATTTTCTTATTCATTAAGATGGAGGTTGCAGCTGAGGACATGCTTGCAGTGTAGTGGGCATTGTCACTCCATACATGATCTTCTTGGACTCCCAAGCTGAAGGAAGAAAAGAAGTAACTTTTCTTAATTTGCTAATCTGATATTTTCATACCTCTTTGATACTTACTCCAGTGTGTACATACATGATGTGTCAGACACTCTTCTCGTCAACGTTGTTTCTGAAAGCAATTCTTCCTTCATGTTTCATTGTATTCCATATTAGAAACTTAATTTACTTTGCACATACCATCTCTGATGCTTGTGAGACTTGTCATTAATATGTTAGTGCTGTAAGGTGAAGTTGACAAGAATTATGTATGTGTCTGGATATCTGCCTGAATGTGCTACTTACTTGCCCTGATAGCTTGTTCTTGTTTAGTCAGTGAATTTGTCTTATCCAGTTAGTTGCCTGGTACCTGTTCTTCAGTTCTTGCCTTTGAGTTGTCTTGAATATTCTTGAAGAATCTTTTTGCCTATATACCCTCTCAATGACATATAATCCATTCTGGGGGTCATAATACTTGTGGTCCCTGTCCCCTCTACTTTCTGCTTCCTTGCTTGAGTACACAGAAGAGATGTATCTGATCTGTTCAACAGCTTGTCTGCATTTTGGTTCATGTATGACTTCATCTCCAGACTTTTGCACAGTGTGAGTACATCCCACTGCCTTGAACCTGAGGCAGAACATATCTATCCCTTTAAATAGGATGGAACTGTACTTCTTGAGGTAGAAGAGCCATCCTTTAATTTGATCACTGAACATTAGCTTTTTAACTGTATTGTTCAGAAGAGGAAGAGACAGCAACTATATGAACAGCCAAAATAATCAGCATCAGTCCAGCAATGTGTGACAGCTCCTCTCTGTGATCTCTCACTGCATTATGGGAATAGAAGCACACATTTATCCAGCGCACATATTGTATATTAACTGAGGAGATACTTTTTGAACAAAAACAGCATTCCCAGTGTGCATTTGCAACTCATTATATCTAGGAATGAAGCCACACACCCTGTTAGAGCTGCATCTGCTACAAAATGCAACAGCTTGTCAGTTTTATGGTTGCTGTATGTACTTTAGTCTGGTGCTCCTCTGTCTGTGTTGCATTCATTTTAGGGTCTCAGTCCTGTCAGTTTCTCTGTGGGATGAACCAAAGCTGCATGGGGTTGTCTCTTTCTGCCCCTCCAGCTGGGAATTTTGAGGAAATTATATTCTACTGGGGAAGAAAACCAAGATCCCCTAAACTCATTAGTGCAAAAGGGACAATTTTCTTCACAGAGCCCTGGCTGTGGTGCAGTGTGGCTCCCTTCCAGCAGAAATCCAGGAAGAGGGTGTGGGAGCATTCCCTGACCCAAGCTATTGCCAGGGTGTGCACTTAGGAATGGGATCCTGGAATAGCTCCTGGGTCTGTCAGTTTAGGTGTGACTACAGGACAGCTCCAGTTCCTGTGAGAGTTCCTCACAGAAGACAAAAATTGATTACTGAATCCCTCATGAATTTGTTCATTTTTTGTGGCCCTTCTCTCAAGTTTCTTCAGTAGGTTCATGTCTCTTTTATACTGGGAAGCCCAGAGCTGGGCCCAGCACACTGCATGTGTCTCACCAGTGCTGAGCTGGAAGGATTATCTGTCTCACCCTGCTGCCAACGCTCAGCTGATTGCAGCCTAGGTTGCTGTTGACTGCCTTTGCTGCGTAGGTGCCTTGCTGGCTCATGGTCAGCTAGTTTCCCACCAGGACCCCAAAATCTTTCTTTGGACACCTATTTTCCAGACAGTTGGCCCCCAGTGTGTCCTAGTACCTGGGGTTGTTCTCACAGTATCCTGGACTCCAGCATCCCATTGGTCACCGCAACAAAGGCTGTCTCTGTCCGCAGTCAGTTCTTCCCTGTTTGTAAATATGAGGTCCAGCAAAGCACATCCAGCCATTGGCTTCTTGATCACCTGTGTCAAAAAGTTATTATCAATGCACCCCAGATACTTCCTGGATTGCTTATGCCCTGCTGTGTTGTGTCCCTCTACCAGATACTGATTGGTTAGTCTCTCATGAGGACCACGGCCTCCAAATGTGAAGTTTCTTCTGTTTCTCTGCCCCATATATTACTTCTTCCTGATCATGGTTCTGTAGCAAACAGCCATGAGAATGTTGCCCATGTTGTTTTGCCCACTAATCCAGACCCATAAACTCTCAATTGGCTCCTCACTCATCTCAAGGTAGAGTTTCATGCATCCTCATTGCTCCTTCATGTACAGGGCAACTCCCCTCCTCACCATCCTGGTCTGTCTTTCCCAAAGACACAGTCACTGTCTTGTTTCAGTCATGTGAGTTGTCCTACCATAACTCCATGATCCCAGTGAGATCTGTATAGCCCTGTATAGCCCCGCACCTACTCAAAGAACTTCTTACTGTTTGCTTCCCATTCTGTATCTGTTAGTGTACAGGCATTTCAAAGAGGAACTCAGTCGTGCTGATTTCAAAAAAAGGTATGAGAGCTTCTTCCATATTGCTGTCCTGTAGGCGCTTCCCTATCTGTGTGCACATACAGATAGGTGAACACCCTTCTGCCCTGTTTTGATGATTAAAAGCCACTTTTCCACATCACTTTGCACCCTTTGCTTACCAACCTGGTCCACCTCTTCTGGGGGAGGTCATCATCGCAACCTCCATAACTCCCATTCTAAGGCTCTACTTTACAAGTTGGTCAGCCTTTGGCAAAGATGATCTACTTGATCAGGTGGATCCTGTCCTTTCCTGGTGTTCTTGATCTTCAAGGAGCATCCCAGGGTCCTAAAAAACAAATCCCTATTTTCAGCAAACTGTTGTTGATGCACAGAATTGAGGAATCCTTCCACTCCTCCCTGAGACCTTCACCAGAAGGACCAAGGGGACACTAATGGACCCCTGTATCCTTGTCCCTCATCCTAGAGCCAAATAATCACCCTTAACATGATACAGAATTCCCCTGTCTGTGCAATAAGTGCCCACATGGAAAGATAGTGGGGCTTGTAGCACAATGACCAGATGAGTATTGGCAGCATGTCCAGTGTCCCAGATCCAAGTGCCCAGTAAGTGGCAAAACTCCCTGTATAACAGATCAGGCCAGCAAAGGAGCCTCTGTGCACCATTGCTGCCCCCTGTGCTGTGCCATGTTCCATCAGCTCTGGCCATACCATGGAGGTAAGTTTGGGACTTTGTCTACATGGAGACTCAGATAAGATCTAGGGGACCTCTTCCCTCAACTTTGATGCCACACAGACTCCCACCATCACCCACCACCTGTGGGCAGGTAGCCCATCTCCTCAGTCCCAGCCTCCACAAGAGTCTCAGGCATCCCTGCAGCTCATTTTGCAGAGTCACATCTTAACCTCAGGAGCTTGAACTGAGCCAAAGAAGGCTGAAGTTCATGTCTTCATACACCTTTATACTGTTGCAGACCACAGTCATCTCACCTATACACACACATGTCATTTAAACAAATAAAGACCTTTCATCCACAGACATATAGGGAGGAAATGTGGGTGGTTTTTTTGTCCCTTATAGGTAAGTACCAGGGGAGCTCAAACAATTGGGAATATGCAATTTATCTAAAAAGGCAATCTTGTTTTATCTTTAGAGAATTACTCTATCATCTAGCTTCAACTCCTGATAGGTAAAACTGCAGATAATATTGTGGATCTCTGGTGTTTTCTGATGTATGTGTTTTTATTCACTCATGTTTATTAAAATGCTTAACTGTTTTGATTAGTCTAATAGAAAATACAACATGGAAATAAACTTTTCAAAATGTTTCCACGAAGTGGTATATTATATAAAATTGTTGAAAAGTGAGTTGGCATTATACTGATTTTTGAAAGAAGGCAAACACAAGTATTTATTTTGAAGGGGATAGAATACAGGAGGATCAGAGATATGATTTCATTCTCCTCTGCAAAGCTCCTTCCAGATTTCTAAGTCTCTCACAAAGCAGATGTCATTTTGAAGATTCAAAATAGAAAAACACTAAAAATCATCATTCCTCAAGAATGCTGCCATCCTTTACTCTCATTTGCCAGTAGAAAACATGTGTCTTGAATACTAATTACATATTATTTTAAGAAGGCAGAGGACTTCATGAGGCAGCTATGAAACAAACTCCAAAACGACACGATGGGATAACCTCATTGGTTCCAGCGGCTGGTGTTTTTCTTTAATCTCTTCATATCACTGCAACTGTTATTTAACCCTCATCAGCTTAAATGACACACAAAAGCTTTAAGAATAAAGCTCAGTTCAACAGAATTCTATATTTAGTCTTATTGGTAAAACTGCCAGTCCAAGCATTAGGAACACTGCAATCCTCAGTTTCTGAATCTCTGATTCTGCAGGATGAAGGCAAAGAATCCCAGTCTGCTTGCTAAAGGAGATGCCTCTCATCTGGGTTATGGCCAGTGACCACTGAAAAATATTTTTCTTGGCTTCATATGGCTTTGATAGGAGCCTTCAATGGGAAGTGCTGGAGGATAACAAGATGTCTTCCCACGAGCTGCTCTAGAGAAACTGCTTCGTATAATTGCTCTGAGAAAAGTGACACAATGGCCAAGTTTCACCAAGAGACCATACTAATCCCTTGATACTAAAGACTGAATTAACATCACTGCGCTTACAACTAAGCAAATAACTCACTATGCTTTCTGATTTTAGGCTCTTTTCTATAAAGTATTAAAAAAACCAGAAGTACAGATTCTTTAAAAATTCTGGGTGTATTCCTTTCAAAGTTGATTGTCTGATTATATCACTGAATTGGTTGGAATTGCAAAGGGGAAATATCCTTCCAGCTGCAAAATCAATTCATGGGAAAGTGGTGGGGCCTCTTGAGGATAGATTATAGTTAAGGTAAGCTCAATGAGCTGTGTTTTCCTGCCTGTAGTGCCAGCTGAGTTATGTTGATGCAGAGCTGCCTCCTTGTTTCCTGCACTCTTCTGAGCAAAACTCAGACCTCTGAGAACCAAGATGTCAGCTGCTGTTTCCATACTGTCATTTTTAAACAATATTCAACATACCTGCAGCACAGGTGCCATTTCACAAAAGACGTCATTTAACACTAGACTTCCCCCGATCCATCAGAAGACCCACAGACATTCCCAGAGTCCACTTGCTGCTAAAAATTCGCTTGGTAAGGAGAAACAGTGGTTAGTACAGCTTTAGATCTCATCAGTGAAATAGACTTTACTGAATTTATTTCAATACATACCAAGTATGCACACAGGGAAGAGATGCACAGACCCCTGGCCTGTGGAGCAGAGTTTCTTTAACCTTATATCTCAATCACAGTCCAGCCAAGCTTATCTAAGTTGCCTCACTTACCATACTGAATGCAAGTGGAATAAAAACTGATCCTTCCCAGGGGCTATTGCCCACAGCACACTGTTAAGGTTAAACAGTTTACATCTTAATTTGGTTTTCAAAGCTTTCTATTTCTCAAAGTTGGCACTGTGCAAGAGCAAGATATATCGCCGAGTAAACTTAATGCTGGATTCATTAAGACTTCATGTTGAATCCTATGATAACACCTAGTATCAATAGAATGGATGGTAGAGAATTTAGGACATTATTCTTAATTTTTGTCTTTTCTCTTTGCAAAACAAAATGCGTAGGCTGAAAAGACATTCATGTAGAATTGTTTCAGCCGTGACATGTGAGACACAAGTACAGATTCTCAAGCCACCTATAGGTGTACTGTAAAGCTTGGTGTGGATTTTTTATTTGGTTTAGTGCAGAAGCAAACCAAGAATATGTTGAAACTTCTGTAATTATGTGGCTGCATTAAGACATGTCAGGAAGATAAATAATATTTGTTTGGAAAGAGATGTTCCTAAGGAGAGTATGGTGGTATACATTATTAAAACTGGCCTTTTTGATTTTATAAATCACGTCAAATATATACGAAAATATGTTTAATTACCAGTGACAGAAAAACTTCACATGCTTCTGCTTGGCTGGTTGACCCAACATAGACTCTTGTTAAAAAATTATAAACCTTGGAGTCAATTCCCTGAAGGTTCCCCAAAGCATTTCCTGGATAATAATGATGCAATAGTTTCCTATCCTCTTGATGGTTGTCCCAGAGCACCTCAGAACAAATGCTCCCATTCCCTGAAAGCTGCTCAAGTACCAGGATGCTACTATAAATGGTTGAAATGTGATGCAGTTTCCCCTTCAACTTCCTCCAGCTCAGCCTAATGGAGATTAAGAGCCATTAAAGGCTCTTTGCAGCATATGCAGTTGCTATTGATCAGTTGTTTTAGCCAATGATCTGATTACAACTGTCTTCTCTCTCCAGTGCTTTACTGGCAGAAGGAAACATACAAACATACAATAAAAGGTAAAGAATGAAGGTATCAGACATTTCTGTGTGTGCTAAGAATTTCTTTAGTTGATAAAACACAAGATTCCCATTATCTTTGTCCATGAGTAAAAGTTTCTACCTGCAATTCAAGAAGCCAGTTTGGAGTGAAAACAGATATATGAGTAGAGCTCCGGGAGTTTGTCTTGCCAGAGCATGGCACAGTGGGTTTTGCATTCCTTGCTGAATGGTGGCAGAGCTTAAACAAGATGAGTTTGGAAATACTTTCCTCACTTTCATTGCTGCAAAGTTCAGGAAATCTTCAGAGAGGTGGAAGCATCAGTTCCTGTCCCCTTGGCCTGGCAAAGTGGTTGAACTCTGCTTTTCCCTGCTGACTCAGAATTCTAGCCCTTGGGCTTTTCACACCAGCAGGTGTTACCCTTCTACCACTTCTTAAAGAACCCAGAAGTAACTCTTCACTAAACTGAACCCAACAGCATGCATATTAGGTGAACACTACAATCCAGTGAAGGACAGCCTAGGCAGCAGTGTGTCAACTTTTTGACTCCTCCAGGACTGAACCTTCCAGGTGTATGGCCTGTGGAAGCTGTGGAGGATGCATGGAGCCGACCGGAAGCAGTCAATGTCAACATCAAATGTACAGGCTTCCCATGAGGGAAGGTGAAGTTGAGCAGAGCCTTTCTGGAGAGTAATTCTTCAGTGTCAGCATTCAAAATCAAACAAATTCTGCTTTTGGTGACTATGTTCTTTTAACATCTTCAACATTCATCCTCCAAACAACTTTTCTATCAAGGTGAAGAGGGAAGGAAGGACACTGAATTGAGAAGATTGTTATAAGAAGCCTGAGTCAAAAGAAATTCCTGAAAACACTGACGGTCCTTTGTGGTCTCAGCATTTATTTTGCAGTATAAGATGGCTCTTGGGGAAGATAGCAGGTTTCATTTGCCTGATTGTAACAGTCTTTTCTGAAATGGTGGCAGAGCAGGGGTTGTACATTGACTCTCTTGTTCAAGGCAGCAGAATTGCTGATAGCTCACTATTTCAAAGTTTAGGAGAATAGATTTAGCGGCTCTTATCTATGATGCAAGATATACAGAGTTAGTTTGCTCTTGGTGACTGGACAGGAGATACAACAGAGACATTCACACCTTCCTCAAGATAGAAATAATTTTGGACAGTGTTATGGTTTGAGGGGACAGGCAAATTTTATGGTTTTGCTGCAAGGACCCAAAGAAGGTGGGGTGGAGTTCAAGACCCTTTGTGAAAAGGGGTCTGGGGTGTTGGTATTCCCTCCCACTTCCTGCCAAACTCTATAAAGCCAGGAGGACAGGAAGTTCCTGCCAGTTTTCTTTCTGCTCTCCTTGTAGCCAAGTGGAAACAGCAGGGAGGGAGAAAGAGCCCTGCCTTTGTTACCAGCTCGCCACGTGCTTTTCAGGATCTGACTTCATCGGGTGCTGGGAAGACCTTTGGACCCCTTTTTCCTCCACTGGCTTTGCCGTGTGGGACTTTCAGGAACTTGTATCGGTGGTCATCGGAGTCGGGCTGTATATACATTTGTATATATTTTCTTCTTCTCCCACCTGTTACTCCCCCTCCCCATTTCATTAAATCTGTTACAGTTTTAACTTCCAACTGTTAAGCCCTTATTCCTTGTTCCCCTTCTATCTTCCCCTGAGGGGGTGGAGGAGAATAACAAAGAGCAAACTTAGTCTCTCTGGGCTGTGGCTTGCCCTGGCCACTTGAACAAAGACAGGCAGTACTTCGTTAGCAAAGTCACAAATTTGCTCAACTGGCAGGATGCATCACTACTTAGAGGAGCCCTTGGAATGGTCTAGAGTGGGAAGATATGTAAGTACCATCAATAAAGTATCAGTACTTATAAAAGTGTAGTATGGGTGCGTGTCTGGGGCAGAAATGAGATCTCTGCCTGACAGTGAAAGGAAATGTCAGCAATAGAATGAGACTTAAGGAAAGAAGTGGAAGAGGGGGTTCTATCTCTCTGACTACTGCAATAATTGGATCTTGATTCCTAGAAAGAGTAGGATGTGTTTTGTATTTCTCCTCATTTCATGATGAAGTACACCTATCCCAGAGGAGCCTGGCACTCCACAAAGGACTTCAGAGTCTTCCATGTACAGAGGACTATGACCTGCTTCAGAAACACAAGCATAAGCAGAAAATCACGCCTGCCCACCTTTGGAAGTCCCAGCATTTATTGGCAGCTGAATGACTTCTCATAGCACTTTGGTGTTCTTAGAAAGGACAAAAACTCAGACGGGGCACAAATAAGCTCTTTAGTTCAGTGGTAACCCAGGGGAGGAGGCTACAGCCTTGCTGTGAGCCCACGATTCAAACCCATTTGTTTCCTCTATGTATGTTGTAGAAATTAATAGAATATTTTATTGAGCCTTTATCTGATTCTTGAGTGTTTTTCTTTTTGTGATAGTTTCCAGCTGAATACTTCAGTTATAATAGAGACGATTGGTTTTGATAACTAAAAGATGACAATGCCCTAAAACCTCAACTCCAGCAAGAAACACCAGAGAGCATATTTCCTATGAAACATCCTCAGAGCTCAGTAGATCTGGCTTTTGGTTCTCTTCTTAGAGCAGGAGAATTATGTAGGCTTGTGTTGCTGCAGGGATTCCTGCACCACACAGAGCTCCACACATAAAGAGCAGGAAGCGTCAGTACCCTTGTGGGCTGCTACCTGGCTAGAGACATAGCTTCTTGAGAGAAGTCATTTGTTACTCCTGAATTCAGCACAGAGAATCATCAGCAGCCCCCTCTGACTGAAATGCCACTGGCACAAAAATTTTCCTCCAGCTGAGGCAGGGTGAGAAAGTGAAACTGGAGGGAGGTGTCCTGAGAATCAGAAGGGTCAGAGCAGACGTGACTATGCTGAGAAAAACTATGAAGAGCTGTTACCATAACAGTGCTTACAGGTGTTTGGAAAGGGGAACATACAGTTGTAGACCTCTGTGTGGGAAAGGAAACAAGTCATCATGGGCTAACAAATGAACTCGGAGGATGTGATGCTTTCTACCAAGGCTTGTGGGAACCAGAACAGTTGCATTGACACAATACATAAGAGAAGCCTCCAGTAAGTTCCTCCTCCAGCGCAGATATCCACTGCTCCATAAACTATTCATCAAAGGTGTTTCTCCCTAGTCAATTGCTGTGGCTCCTACCTGCTTTTCCATCTTCACAGCCTGGAATTCAGACAGTCCTGCAACATCTGGGTATTGGGTATGTGCATCTCTGAATCTTACATATAGGGCCATAACATGCAAGGAGCTCTGCTATACTGACTTGCCTTACTTAGTGTACTCAGGTCTTATGCAGGGCTATCTTCCCTCTAGCTATGTAGATTGAGAAACTGGGCGCAGCAAAAATACTGCCAACAGCTACTTGCTATAAAAAGCTAATAGTCCTTTGTGGATCATGAGAGGAATGACAGAAATGCAGCTTAAATTCTGGACTGCTAAGACTACACTTTGATGAAACGATGCCCTGACACTGGGAAGGTGAGATCAGTTTCTCCACTTTGCAGTCATTGTTTACAACAGTGGTAGGTCAGAATTTTCTGCATCAGTCAGTCATTTTACCCCGACTTTGAAAATCCACAATGCTGCCAACATTTCTGATAGCAAAAATCATATGATTTTAATGATGGAGTTATTTTACTAATCCCTGTGCTGCTTTACTATCTTTTCTTAGGATCCCTGGATCAGAATGCATGTAATTTTTCATAATATTATATAGAAATAAAGTTGAAGTAGAAGCTGTCTGCCATTTCCTCAGAGAGGCAGCTTGTAGCTCAGGTGGCTACCTGCTCCTTCTTTTTTTCATTGGAACTCAGTTATTCAGATTATGGTTAAATTATTTCTGCTGAAGGTGATTAAAAAGGTGTATTTCTTCATATATTGCTTTTCTATATGTTACAAACCTGCAATTGCTGTCTTAACGTTATGCAAGCACATTTCCTGTCCTGCAGTCTCTTGAGCTATCAACAAATTCATGTTATTAAGTCTTCTAATCTGTAGAAAGTTGGAATACAAATACTTGAGTTTACCCTAGGTGAAGCATCTGGGGCAGTTATGTCTCATCTAATGCTTAATGGCCCAGTCGTTTGGTAGACCCATTCATAATTCATGAGGCATCTGATTAAATGTAGTTTAGTCTGACTCATGTGATAGTGTTTGAGGCTAATTTAAAGGCAGAATATTATACTTGCACAACTTGCCAATATACACTAAGCATGTAGATTGAACTTTCTCCTTCTGATTAAAATATATGAACATTTTTATATGGTTCCTTGTTCCAAAGAATACAGATTCCTTTTTCTGGGATAGCAGAAATTTCTGTTTACATTGATAATTGTTTCTTTTCCCTTCTTTTTACCTTATTTCTTTCTTTTAAAACAGCAAGATATGGTTGTACTATAAATCTTTCATTCATATCTATTTCATGTGCAGTGACCCACACAATAGATCCTTAGATCCAAGGCTGGGCATGTAAAGGTGACTTGGGCAGGTGATAAAAATAACTCTGTTTCTGAACAATATGCAAAATACAATACAACTAAATTCTATTAGTAATTCTTGTTTGTTTTCCAGTTAGAGTTCAGAATTAGATGTTATTTTTCTGGCTTTATATCAAGTTGATTGTAGCTTTTAGAAAATGTTAAGTGACTGAAGTACAGTACAGTGTTACCATTTATATAATGATGATCTTTATTTAATGTCATAACACAGGAAGAGTCTTGCTCAGTACATATATCTCTTGAAAAGTCATACAAAGTAGGGTCACTGACAAAATGTTGGAGCAAAACAACCACCAATATCAGCTTCAGAAAAAGAAAATGAAGAGCAATTCTGGCAATTAATGATATGAACATTTATTTGCTAAGTATAATATTAAATGAAAATGTAATAGATTTATGTAACTTCACAAGGACAGTAGAACCATGAATAAGTGAAAGAATGAATTTGTAAAGAAATAGGTCTTATAGGTAAATGTGATGTCCTATTCATAAAAGGTTAAAGACTGGACATGCTGAGCATACTCATTGTACATTAGTAAGGAGTCATCCAATCCGGTCCTTTAGTAAAGTCTGAATTTTGCACTTAAACCAGGAAGTCAACTTTGTTTTGTTCGAAAAGTATTAGGTATTCTTTCTTTTGGAGTTTAGAATACTATTTCTGAGAATTCCCCAGTAGCTTCACTAATTAGAGTTAAAAACCCTTTTGAAATTCCCTTTAAGGAAAGACATATCAAATCTTTTTTGTTGTCCTGAGGGATCTTGATAACACAGACTCTTGGAATTAAAAGTCACTGAAATATTATGCATATGCTATATTTGAAGATCTCCTTAGGAGAAATGATATTTCTATATTCATAAATAATTTTCTTCTTTTGTAAGGTTAGAACATAAAATATTCAGAAAAACTAGCAAAAAATTACTGTCTTTCAAACCACTGCCATCTCCCATTGTTCGTAGGCATATGGCCAGAGTCTGAACTAAGCACAGGTGAACATCTCCGTCAGTCTTAGAGAGCCTAACAAATCCTAAACAGGGGTAATTTGGCTTCATTCTCATTGTACTTGCTAAGGAAAAGCAATCATACTTGTTAAGGCTGCCATCAGTGAGTCCTAAACATATAATTTTACAACCATTATTAGAGATCATACCAGTCTATTAAGACTCAGTTGATGGAGGCAGATTTTCCTCTTACTCTGTCTTGAGCTAAAGCCAAGAAGTTTTCAAACTAAGGACTGATAAAACAAGAGGAAGTAGACGGAGGTTGAGAAGAGATGGGGACAGGGAAGGAGACAGATGGAAAGACAGAGATCTGTGTACAATCCATATATTGATGGTACTGCAGCACAAGCAGCACAAATGCTTCAGTCACCCTTCGTAGTTTGACATACACATTTACTGGAGAAATTAAAGAATGGAGTACTGTGCTAACTGAGAAGAAAGTTCTCTTGGGGAGGAGCACTAGCCTTATCCCACGATGAAGAGATGGGGAGGTGGGGGGGGCTGTGTGTTTCCACTGCTCATTGAATGCCAGTATCTGTTCCCCAGGATGGGGAAAGGAAGAAAAATGCTTCACTGATATTTTTGTCATTTCAAAGCAGAACTCAGTTTCACATGTGTTTTGGCTCCCTTTCAGTAGCTTTTCCAGAATAATTGTAAAACAATGGTTTGATCATGCAGCTCTTACTGGAAAGTGAATTCTGGATGGTGAGATAACAAAAGATGTTTGATTCAATGGCTACAAGTCTTATTTAACTGTAAACCAGGCTCCTCTGTGGGTGGCTCAGGAGGAGGACACTCTCCAGTGAGAGAATAGAAAAGACAGCACATGACACTGGTATCCAGCTCTGCAAAGGACCATCACAAGAGATTTGGAAAATCATTTCATAATCTGAAATGTGCTTGCACAGCACATTCTACCTTTTCTAGTAGTGAACAAGTTTGTAAACCTTGGATGATTGTTAATTTACTGTCAGTAGAAAGAATAAAATCTTGCTTGGACTTACTTCTGCATAGTTTGTTTCCTAATTGCAGTTTTTACCTTCCACTTTTTCCACAGAAGTAGTAATCTTTCAACCAACTTCTTTTCCAGCCTCCTAGCCAGTGTCTCTGGAATTCTAGCTTCATGTGGCTGCATTCGCTTTTTTGTGTGGAAAGAAAGTGATTTGTTTTTGTATGCTATTTATAGAGAGCTTCTCCACTGAGATGGCATCCCCTCCCCCCGCCAGCTCTGAGCATCCTCGTACTGCGGCTACCCACCACCTGATGTCCTATTTTCTCATTGGCTCTAGCTGTTCCCAAACCTTGTGACTCCCGTGAGCTCACACCCAGCTGTACCGGCTCCGGGTCTCCTGCAGTGAGACATAATCTTCACTTTCACTTTTCTCATTTGTCCTTAATATGTCAAAGCATCCGAAAAAGTGCTTGCATTCATTCCCAGAGCCCCCCATCCTAGGTTCAGCCCGGAGGTCATCGTGGAAATAGATGTATTCCTCAGCTTGCCGAGGTGGCAAGTGGCCCTGTTACGAGATCTCCGTAAATTGCTGAGGGACTGTAACCCATATCATTGCATCTGAGGCAGAGATTTTACATTCAAGATGACCTTTTATTTCCTGAAATTGTAAATACTGTCCTACCCTACATCTGCTGTTCAACTAAAAGTCAGGCGACCGATTAACCTTCTCAATGGGATTTCCCTGTGATTATGAAGCCAGGTGACTGTAACAAAGTCACCAGGAAAAGAATTCTTATGATTTTAAGCTTGACAGAAATCTGGCAGGAAATGCAGATGAGAGAAATGTCATACTTAGGCATTGATAACCTTAAATATCCGAGTCTGAGCTCAAAAATGGTTTTTTTGCGTCCATCAGAAGGGTTCATGAAATATGTCTGTTTGTTCATTCCTCCAGGAGACCCTCTCTGTTCTTACATCTCAGTGTGTTATGATAAATAATGCATTGCCTACCCAATAGCCTTGATAAAACTGCTTCCTTAACCATATGAGGAGTACATTTCAAAAAGAGAACAAGCAGAGCACAGAGATGGAAATTAACCCCAGGACCGCCAGCCTCCATTAGCAATAATGGTGTCTGACAATTTTGGGGTTAAATGAGAAGTAGGTGCCTTTTTACTGAGTTCGGCTCTTTGTTCTTGCTTTAGTGTGTGTCATTGTGGAGACTGTCATGTAAGGTTAATGACAGCCTCTCATTACCCTTGTCAAATATGTAATAATGTGGCCCAACAACAGGGCTGAATGGCTCCTGCTTGTCAGACCCCTATGTTTTGCCTAGCAGATGGTCACTGTGTTTGGAGAGGCCCTCAGATCCATCAGTGCTATCCTGAACACGTGTGTGTGTGTGTGTGAGGGAGGTATTTTTCCCTGATGGGACAGTTCATGGATGGAATACTAATTGAGCACAGCAAGACAACTGAGGATTTATTTATTTTTGTTCCTGGTAGAAGTATGTTGTGTTCCAGGGAGGGGAGGAGGAGGGAGTCAGAGGCAAAACCCCATTTCTGCTGCTGCCAGTCCCTTTTTTATTGTCTGACTCCTTACATTGTCAAAATTGTTGTGTGTTATGCCTTATGCTGAAAATCTGGGCTCTTCGGCTACAGTGTCAACGGGCATGGAAATTCAGGCTTTCTGATTCTATATTTTAAAAGCCTGATTTCTATTCTTCTACCTTGTAAAAAACAGAACAAAGTTGTTCTTCTTAACTATAAGATTTTGAGAGCATCATATTAACATATCCCCTTGATATTACCTTCCTAGTTATTAGGATTAAATATTTATATTGTGGTAGCTGTCCCTCCTGTGTTAGGTAGTGTGCAAACAGAAAATATCTGTTCCTTCTCAAGGGAACATAAGCCCCTTTCACATTAGGTTGGTGATGTGGAAGGCAGCAGTTTGCATTTTCAGATGTATCAGTAGCCTGCGCTGGAAGTTTGTATACTCAGCCTTTGACCATGCATCCGTGCCTATTAAACAGAGAGCCCTTTGCAGCAGGAACTTACTTTCCTCAGAGGTTTGGGCTGGGGCTGCCCCAGTCAGGTTGTTGGGTTTTCTTAAAATATGTTTCCCTTTCTTTAAAAAACATTTTAACTCTTTATTGTTTAAAGTACAATCTTTAAAGTACAAAGGGACTTAATATCATCTTTCCCCAGTTGGGAAGTTTTACACTAATGGAACTCCATTGTTCTTTGTTGAAAATGCCTAATATGGGCAGCTTGCACAGCCATAAAATAATGCTTTTTCTGCTGTGGTTAGGTACAATCCATCTACATCAAGGAGTGGGATTGATGTGACTAAAATTAGGGTAGTTATAATGGTGCAAATGTTCTTAATGTAGACAATACCTCAGTCTGCAGAACAAGAAAAAAATGTTCTAAAAAGAATAATCAGGCCTATTTGTTTCAGAGGGATGTTAACTCTGAAACTTAAATATAGCAGTGTAGAAATCAACATGGTTAACTACTTCACTGCTAAGCCTTATAATAGAGATTATCCCTACAACAAAGATCTTTTTTACTTTACTAAGAACTAGATTCAAATAATGTAGTACAAAAATAAGAGTGGGAAAATGCCCTGGCTGCTTTATTCTATTTTGTATCACAATTATTAGAACTGTTACCACCATCAAAGTGGTTGTAGAATTCATATAAACAAGTTTGTTGCAGGCCAACAAGAAAAACTGAGAGTCAGGAAAAATATTTTGTCTAGTCTTTCTCAGTGGAATAGCCTTTCACATGGAATAGCCTAATCACTTCAGGAGTGTAAGGAAAACAATCTGTAAAAGTTCCCCCTAAGTATGCCCATGGGTCTTTTCAGGAGATTTAGCCTCTTCACTCCCCCAGTCTTTTCAAAGAGTCTCATTGACACTTTTTTTTTTTTTAGCAGTAAAATGACTAATTTTCCATCTGTAAATGATTCTGGTAAAGGCCAAATCCAAAAATGGAGGCCTAAAGTGGAGAAGCACATACAGATTAGTCACTTTGTCTTTTGGGGCTGTGAGTGTGCATCTGAGAGAGCGAGAGGGACTTTTCCCACTGCCATCCTGGCAGCAAGCTTTTACAAAAAAATTCTGCAGTCAGCAGCCTTTACTACTTTTTAAAAAAGACATTTACTGTGAATATTACTCAAGTTGACATGGTTCCCTTTTGTCTCTACAACTTATCTTACTGAAACAGCAAAGAAATTGGACATTTGTGGTAAATCGCTAGCGCAGGACGTACCTGCTCCTTGATACTGGTGTTTTTCCTCACAGAAAGGATCCTAAGAATAGAAGACAAGAAATCATGGGATTTCTGGGGTTACTGGGGCCTCCTGAGGGAAAACAAGTGAGAAATAGGAAGGATGTAGCATTTGAGTCAGCTTTCTACCCTGCCCACACACGTAATGATGCACTGTGTCCTAAGGGAATGGGGCACCAGGAAAAACAGTTGTTACCATGTAGTATGTTCACTTTCTTAAGAAGACTAGTGAAACACAAAAGTGTAGTCCAGGGCTGCTAATTAGTATATGTAAAGATGGTAAAGGAACAAAATTATGTAAATCAGGATGGCAATTAAAACAAGGGACATTATCAGCAAGTATCTCTGAAATTAGCAGACTTGTAATGAAGTCAACAGCCATCTCTGCTCGATTTCTCAGCACTTTCTGAGGCAATGAAAAGCAACACGAGCATGGAATCTAAAACTCCATTTTTTTAATATAGGCACCTTTCTAATGCACATTGGAGATTAAACTTGTAATTTTTTTGTCTCTACAGTCACTGTGCTAACACAGTCTAGCTCTTGACTTTACAGAATACTGAGAGATAGACAGCACTCCCAAGTGACCCATATTTTAAAACAAAAGCTCCCTGACTTACAAGGAAGGTTGCAAGCCTGGCAACACATAGATTCATTTTTTGGCTGACCAGGAGGGTGGCAAATCCAGCAGTACATTAACAAAAGCCTGAGAAAGTAGATTGATTTTCCTGACATTAAAAATTAGTAAGAACTGAAATGCAAAGATACTGCTTTCCACAGAGTATGGGAGAATATGATAAGAAGACAGAAATGATACAGGGGTAGTAAAAAGAAAATGTAGATGAAAGAAGGGTAGCTCTTAAGCTCCCATACTGAAGTATGGGGTTGGAGAAAATGTCTGTTATGGCCGTTCCCTCACAAAATGAGAGTGGGACCAGAGTGTAACTCCAGAGATGAAGAAAAGCCTAACTTCAGTATTGAGATGCACAGCTGATCATTACAAGGCAATTAAAATGAATTGGTTGCATTCGTTTATTTGAAGGTACTATGAGTGAAAGCTCTCCTGTTTAGGAATTCAGGTAAGGCTTGCCTCTGCCTGCAGAAGGTGAGGGGATTGATTTGACTGATAGAATATATTATAGCTTACTGTTTCAAGGGTATTGATATGCTGGGCGCAGAGTACATAACCTGGAGCTACACAGTTGTTTTTTTCCTAAACTGCCTGTCTTCTGAATATGATGTGAGAAAGGCATCAAGTTATTTGAGTATCAGTAAGCTAGACTACATATTTATGGGTAATGAGCAAAGTATGTTTGGAAATGTTAGCTCCCTGAACCCGTATAAAGCCCAATTCTTTTAGTATTTTTTATATTTAACAATTCTCTTAGGAAAGATTACGATATAAAAACAAAATAACGATGCCACAGGAGGGGAGTGAAGATCTGCAGCTGCAGAGCAGACAGAAGGTCTTGGGGTAACCATGTAACTTAGTAGACAAAGTTTAAAATAGGAGGCAAATAATGATATCTGGGTCAAAGACTTAAATGTTGTACTTGGGACACGAGACATTATTTAGCAACATTTGATATATGGATCTTTGGGACTTCTGAAGAGAGCTCCAGTGGTAAGATCATGAAATGCTCCTGTTTTCTAGATGTCAAAAGCTGGACAACACTGTTGTGATTACATGCTTTTAGACAGAAAAGAGGACAGCAGGGAAAAGTGAAAAATCAAAT
The DNA here is from genome assembly GCA_013398125.1 of Aegotheles bennettii. NCBI lineage: Eukaryota > Metazoa > Chordata > Aves > Caprimulgiformes > Aegothelidae > Aegotheles > Aegotheles bennettii. The sequence goes on along the minus strand of VZRW01003080.1, from coordinate 46,584 downwards.
CCAAAATTAATCAAACACATAGAACCTTCTTTAAAAAAACAAAGGTAATTACGACTTGGAGTCCAGTTTCTTATTAAGATTGCATTCTTGAACTGAGAAATGCTGGGAATAAAGGCACAGGTCCATAGAGATATGTAAAATGGACTTCTCCCAAACTGAGCTGTGATCAGCTTGGACTACCTGTTCCCCAAAGCTGCCAATCCCTGGCTTTTCATATAGTTAAAGAGAGCGATAGTTATGACAATTACTATATATACTTAAATAAAGTGTGACAACTTTCTCCCTGCATTCACAGCATATGGAGACACTTTAGTAGCTCCGGATGTTGGGAATCCTGAATAGGTGAATTTAGATGCCACAGCAGTCAAGCAAGTTTATCATCTTGGACATTGGCCTGAAAATGATCTCTGGTAGAGCCATGTTTTAGATACAAGCCATCTTGGGGGAACATTAGTGTAATGAGCATAAATTTTCACAAAAAAAATATTAATTTATAATAGATTTCTTGTCCCTTGGTTCCTTTTGGCTAGTGTTTTCATTTGAGTGTCATAGACTCAAACCAACATATATTTGTTGTAAGTGTTTTGGATTCAGTAGAGTAGATGGGCCATTGCATTAAATCTCAGCATCTTCCACTCATTGAGCTGCCACAAGACATAGATTTTATTTTCTTAATTGAAAATTTTTATTTCCCACAAAGTTTGGGATTTTTCTCTCCTAATGATTTTCCTTGATGTGAAAACACTGAATAACACAAAGAACTGGGTCTGAATATATTTAACTGTTCTCTAAAGCAAAGATAAATGTATCTTAGTTTTGTATGGACAGCCAGGACAGCTCTGTCTGTTCCTAGTAATTTTGACATAGCCCTCTAGTTTTTTAAAACCACTGATGAAAACTTTTCCATGGACAACTAAAGCCTAAACTTTAAAAAATTAAAAATCTTCTTTGCTTCTTAACTGTCACTTAATTATGACTGAGAAAAACAAATTGATTTGAAAAGGCACAGAGCACCTTTTCTTGGAGGAACTGGCAAATTTAAGACTCTACTATGCAGCAGTACAGGAAAAAGAGCAAAGCAATCTTCTCTATTTGAAATGGCCATGATTTAATTGACTCCTACTGATCCCTTATTAATTAAAAACTGTTGTAGGCTCTTTGAAGCCTGCATTTGCTTCCTATCTAAAAACATGCTTGTCAATCTTGTCCCCTTGCTGCATTATCATACAATGAGTGTATGGATGCAGTGAGAAGTCTATGTGCTTCTTCCCTTCCATGTTCATCCCAAGACCGAAGGGCAGCCAGGAGTTGAGAAACAGCAGTGTTTGCCAGCTTGCACATGACTTTTCTAGCAGCACAATAGAGCTGAAGGCTTCCTCAGTGCCTGTCCTTGAGCATCAAACTCAAGTTTGTGTATATAAATTCAACTGGGATGATTTCACTGGCTAGAACTTAAAACAAAACAAAACAAAACAAACCTGTGCAGTTCCTAATGAGACCAAATTAAATACAAAATTCAAATGCATGTCTCTATTTCTTTGTGTGTCCTTCATGTCAGTCTACTGCAAATGGTCACAGTCCCCAGGAAAAATGACGGCTTGAGGAAAGTGACTGAACAAAAGAGCCACATCTGTCTACTGTTGGTAGGAAGAAGGCATGCAGCCTATCCCCTGCTGACGGGTTTAATGGTGTACCACAGTTTCTCTCAGAGGAAGACAGGAGACACGTAAACAAGCCTGACTTCCCCTGAACTGTTTCCTGAGTCAGGATGCCCTCTCCTCTGGGAGAAGCTCTGACATGGCTACATGCCAACAAACCCATTTGACTCACACAGGGATTTTGGTACCTTGGTACCAGGGTAACAATAGTAGAGTCTTTTTTATTTTGATGTCTTTAATGTTCTTTTGTGTTTTCACAAAATCTGAACTCTGTTATCAGTGTCCTTTTTCATGAAAATATGGATAAGCAAGACACATATCTGTAAGATATTTTTTACTTTAATTCCCCTGCTACTTGTAGATTTGATTAGGAGAAAAATGCCGAACAAATACTTTAAAAATCTGCCAGTTGCTTAAATCACACTTTCTTCTTATCTTCTTGGCATATGAGGTCAACTTGGGCATCATTTTAAATCTTCTAGTTTAGATTATGATTTTTAAAATGACATTAAGCTTGCTTTGATGTTCCATGTGAGTACAGGAGAAAAGCCCAGGAACTAAATGATTGCTCACATTGCAACATCATAATAATACAGCCTCAGACTCCAACCGAAAGCAAATGAATCTGTCTCTGAAATGTTCATGCTTCTACATTGAAACATCTCACTAATTCTACTAGAAAGAATGTAAAAGTGCTCAAGCCTCAAACTAGACATTTTTTACAGGACTGGAAGTGGTGTCTGAGATCTGCAGTATTTTGTTTCTAGCAGTATTTTAACTCTCTGCTTTGAGATACATGGAAAGGCTTTGGTTTTAGAAGCTGGAATTGTACCTTGGTTTTGTAAGGTTGTGCTGTTCTGGAATCCTATAGGAGCAAACTGCAGGTGCATAAACCATTAGTGGTCCAGCTTTTCTGATTAAATTTTTTCCATTGCAGAGGGTTCCCTGTACTAGTGGAAGGTAGCTGCTGTGCAAAGTCATGAAATTCATTGAGCCAGGTAGAGTTGAGAACAAAATGAAATTACTAGGGTTTACTAAGTTGCTGTCCATCTGCTGAGCTATAGTAATTTTCCATTCTTGGCCTGTTCCAGTTGTGAGATAATATGGTTTAGCATATTAGTTCTTTCAACTAACTTTCAATCGAAAGGCTTCAATTAAGTCACATCACTTTGCACCTGGGATGGGCTGACAGCACCCCCAGTCATCTACCAGTGATTACAGCAGCTCAGTCAACAAAAAATAGGCTGGTAAATTGCTCTAACATAGTCATGCATCAGTCTTCAGACACCCTAGGTCACTCTCATAAATGACCTTGCAGATATATTTTCTTGTATGAAGTAAGCACAGTAACCTATTTGGAGACAGGGATAAGGACAAGGCATGAGGGTGAAGTGTTGTCAGCAGTCATTGCTGCCAGGCTACCAGGAAGCAGATTTCTGAATTGGCTGTAGGATTACTAAAGCCTCAATTGCCTAGTCCCTGAACATTTCGATAGCAGATCTGGAGAACACCAGGGCCTGGATAAATTGAGGAAAGGCTCAATTGTTTGGTCAGCTTCAAAAGCAAATCTAAGATTTTCACAGCCCCATATGGAGACCCCCAGAGAATCCTTACTTGTTTGTGACTGCTCTAATCAGGCTTCTCTAGAGGTTGTAAAAGTGTTACAGTTCAGGTCTTCTGTTTTTTTCCACATTAAGATAAACTTACGTGTAAAGTGTCATGCTTGTGGATCATTGATTGCAAGTTGATGAAACTGGCTGAGTATAATCTGTAAATGACATCCATAAGATATTTTATCTTTTTCCTTTGAATACATTTCTTTATCATTTTGAAAGGCTCTAGTTATTGATTCACATCTTGACCAGAAGAAATTGCTGTGGATAGGATGGAGAATAGAAGAAAATGCAAGAAGGAATATCAGGAAAATTTTACTAGGAAAGCAAATAACATGTCTTTACTAGCTGTAAAAATAATAATTTAATATGAAAAAAAATGTTTTCTACTGAGTTAGTAACATAATTCTTTATTGTAAGATTTTTTTCCAGTTGACCACAGGAGTATGCTTTGAATACGACTGCAGTCAAGGATAACATGATGTATACAGTGATAAAATCTCTTAGAAGTGATTAAAAACCTTGAGAATACAATTGACAATGCTAGAGTTTAGGACCTTAAAGTAACAGAAACACAAAGAACTGAACCCTTGTGAAACCAAGTTACAGTTCCTATAAGCTTGTCCAGAGAAGGAGAGATTTCTCTCTGAGTCACACATTAAAGCTGCTCTAAGCTATGATGTATGTAAACACAGGCTTGTGTTTCAGCCAGTGTAAATACAGTCAACCTTGCTAATTGGTGATGGTCTCTGTAGCACCTAGAGATAGGGAGCCCACAGAAATGCCTTAACAAGTGCCATCCAGGGGAGGGCAGTGGGGCACAGAAACGCTGGTGTGCACATTGCTGTCTGGTGTGCTGCAGTTTGCTGGCTGCCTGCTTGATAACTGGCAGGGAATCCAAAATTGACAAGATTCATGTCCTCTGCAATGCTTGGACAGCAGGGTCCTGTCCGTTGCCTTTCCCTGCCAAGCAGCCTGGCACGGAGAACAGAGTGCAGATGGAGCAGCACAGCTCACCTGGGCACTTGAGGCACTTATATCTGCAGTCTTACTGAACTCTATTTGTCTTCTTGCTGGTATTTTCCCAAACTAGAAGCTGGAATTTAAAGCACTGCAGCCTTTATTTAAGGCCCCTTAAAAGCGTAAAATAAAAAAGGATAAATATCATTTTGCAAGTAACAGTTGAACGTTGTGAGAATGTGATATAAGTAGTCACATATTAAAAGCTTTAATTTAACCCAACCCTGTCTTAAGAAAAAATTATTTACCAGAAAGTAGTCTAAGCAGTTTGAAACATCAACCTTTATAAATATTATTTATACTCTTTATATTCTTTGGATCTACTTTTTCACTGTTTCTTACTTCTTCCAGATCTAGCCCTATATGTGGCCATAAAATTACTGACTAGTACCAAAGAGAGAAGCGAAGTTAGGGACAGAAAGAAGTTGGCACTGGACAATTTAGGGAATTGGCAATGGGATTTAGAGTCTTTCAGTCTGTCCTAACCTTGCTGATGGGAACTGCACAAACAGCTAATGGGGATAAATTGTTTGTGCTCCTCGTGGAGAAGTAGGAAAACTGCAGAATGCTGGAATATATGGTGTTTTTTGAGGGAGAGCTGGAAGCAGAAAAACAGGACAGCTTTATGGAAATAAAGGAAAGAAGGAGGTGGTTTAGAATTAGATCATCTATGATAATAACAAAAACCAGTGATGTCTGTGTTAGGTTGTCTTTGTCTCATCTTCAGTGAATAAAAGATTATTTAAAATAAAAATGTTGCTATAAATGTCCACTTTCTCAGTATCAGTGCAATTATTCTCAGCTCTGGGTGTGTTAATGGCTGAATATGAATAGTTTCTATGGACAATTGGAAGGTAAGAGAGTCCAGAATAACTTGTTTTGTGAACCATAAAGTTATACACAATGGTTTTGTTTAAACAGGGAATACAGGCTGCTACACTTTCCAAGCTTTAAGGTAACTTCAGTTTGTATTTGCTGTAAGCTCTGATTCAGGACTATCCTTTGTGTTCATATGTCATTTGTCCTTTTTCTGAATATTTTGTCTTGTTGATAGTTTCAATTTTAGGCTTCATGACATTCATATTGTAGCTGTGTTAGGTAAAGAATTTAGAACTTGCAATTATTAATATTGAGACTTATTTTAGTGTTTTAGAGACATACACCTTCCAGAGGTTAAAGCAGGAAAAAAAATGACATTGCTTTGTAAAATATATTGATCACAAGTATGTAATAACATCTCTGGCTCTGAGGACATCACTGCTTACAGTCAAAACCACAGTTTGCTTTCAGCCATACCCAAATAGGCTATTAAGCTGGCAGGTGAATAGGTCGTTGCCCTTGTCTTTCCTCCTCAACTTCTCAGTGCAGTGTATTAACTGCACGAGCATGTTAAAACCATGTTGATTTAAATCTAAACCAGTAAAAGCAGGAGGGAAAAAAATTGTCATTTTAGTATCTTCTCACCCTAACTGACCAAAAGGTTCCCCAAAGTTCGGGGAGACTGGAAATTAAAATTTCTGAGAAACTGAGATTTTGAAGAATCTGAGAAAATTCTGAGAAACTGAGAAAAAAAATACTTTAAGAATTCCTGATACAGGCATTGCTTCTAGAGCCTAAAAATCAGCTCTATTTCCCCCGTGACAGCTTCTGAGGGAAATAAAAAGCATACAGTAGAGCACAAATGTACCCCGAAATTTTAAGGAGAATGTGCATTGACCTTTAAGCAACACACACACCGCTGAAGAACCTACCTACCAACAGGCAGTTATAAACCGCCCAAGGTCTGTGGGGAATTCAGCTGCGGTTTCCTGCCTGCCCCGCTCCTCTCTTGGAAGCAGCCATATTTTGCAGCATGACCCTGACAGGGAAAGCAGTAGGGAGGTGCAGAGGGGCCGAGCCGAATTCCTTCTGCTGTGGTGTCACAAATAAGAAATCTGCAGCTCAGTCACTGCCTCTGCCCGTGCTTTGTCACTGCACCTAGTAAAAAGAATTTTCTTTTACTATTCTGTAAAGTGTTTTCACTGAAGCTTTGACTCTTGCTGTATTTTATTGACACTGATGTGACTAAACCTTCTGAGGCTGGTTATACTCCTGGCCTGGGAAAAGAAAAGGTATCAGCATACCCAGGCCATTAGGCTGCGTGTGGAAGAGGTCAATAGAGCATACTGAGAGAACAAGTGGAGTGATGGCAGGGGTCAGGGTCTTCCTTAGAAGGAGGTGTGAGCAGGCTCTATTTTGAGGACCTTTCTGCCCATATCTGGTGGGGGGTGGTGATGCATCTTCCCAGCCCAGTTCTTAGCACCCTGATGGCAATGTCTGAGCAAAAGGGTCACAGTTGTTGAAGCGCATGAACCTTCTTCACTCAGAGGGAGGTGAGATATGAGCACACATCTTATTCAGGTGACTTAATTTAATCTTTCTTTGTTGCACATCACTTTTTTGGGGGACCTGGCAACATCTTTTTTTCACTTTATACTGGGAAGATTACAACCTTGCGACATGTGCATTCCCTTCCTTTTCCACAGGATAATGTAAATTTATCAATTAAACACACAGTCTAACAACTTCAGAATAATTTTAGCTTCTTCCTCTTCCTACTTGTGTCCCACAAGTATTTTTTTAAAATATTTTTCTTCTGTACGACAAATCTCAGATTATATGCAGTGTTTGTGTTAATTTATTTTTATTCTTGCTATTTTTTTCCCTGTAAGACAGAAGCTATGAAGCTGTATTCCCCTTAATGCCATTGTTATTGCATTTCTTAGCAGTCACACCCACACTGTATCCATCCAAACTTGTTACCTGTGCTGCTCTGGGCAAAAAAACAAGGAAAAGATTTAACAAGGACAGCTGTAATTTTCCTAGTAGGGTAGAAATCAGCCAATTGGAAGCCCTTTCTCAGTAGACACTGACGAGACACTAGAATACTCTCTCCTCAGGTGAAGGCAGCAATCCCATTCCTCGCTAGCACTACAGTGCGTCAGTGCAGTAGAAGATGGTGAACTGTAGGATGCCAGCCTCCGCTATTTATAGCATCAAGAGCTTCAGGGTGTGAGGCAAGCTGTTTTTAACACAGTGGCATTTTCTTCTGTTTAATCTTGGAATAACATCATTTTTAGAAAATCATTACTTCTGCTCAAGAGAGTTAAAAAAATTATGCTTCTTTAGCTAGTTAAATAAGATAGGTTTGTGGAAATTTAAAGTCATTTTTCCAAGGCCTTAGATGGTTTAAAGGCATTATGTTGTCTGGCAAATGTAGAAGAGATAAACAATAAACAGCATGTAAAAGAAATAGGAAAAATGCAATGAGACGCATCTGTTAGACTCCTGTTCTCCCTTTCCCTATTTGGTCCCATCCCTTGTGCTGCCAAGCAGAGTATGGAGAGCCCATGCCCTAGGAAATGCAGAAAAACCTGCTTAGACTGAAATATTGCTTGCAAGACCTGATAAGCAAATTAGTAGACTGATTTGTTATAGAAGGTTCACTTAACAGTTCACAAGGACCATTTCGTTTTATACCTTTCCCCTCAGCACTTTCTCATGTAATCCCTACAGAGATATCCAAACACTCAGACAGAAGTATGCAAGGGCCTTGTCTTTCTGCAACAGGATTTAAATAATTCCCACTGAGTCACACAGTTTTACAGAGATGCCTGGTATGCAGAGCATATCAGGATATTCATAAATTGTTAGGGAATGAGGGCGGAAAATCTCCAGTGAAGGACTTGTGTTTTGACAGTGTCACCTTTTCTGGTAGATCCCAGGGCTTCCACACACCTTCCAGAACTTGTTTATCTTTGTGTCACACAAAAAGGTGATTAGAAGTCATTGGAAATGCAACAACCCTAATTCAACCTGAAAGGTTGCACATTTTAGTATATTGAACACCTACAGGTTATTTTAATTCTTGCAGTTCAATAGAATTAATAAATTAAAAAACAAACAAACAAACAACAACAACAAGAAAACCAACAACAATAAAATCCCACCCCCCCAAAAAAAAAAAAAAAACAAAAGAAGTTTCTGCACTTTTAGAAACATACAATATTTTTAGATTTTTCCCTTCTTGCCCACAGAAAGCAGAGTAAAAGTAACAAACATGTAGAAAACAGGTAAGAGACCATGGTTTGGCCTTTAAGATACAGAAAACGTCCTCACAGGTGGATGAGTGACATGAAAGGAGGAAGGAATGACCCATGCAGACATGAAGATGGATGAGTTTACTGCTGGTTTAATATTTCCTCTGCAGCCTCAGCTCAGGCCCAGGATCTATCTCCATGAATTAGAGCAAATCTAGGATAGATGGAAAAAACTGATGATGATTTCTAGAAGGGTCCTGGAGTCAATGAGGGCAAGATTAGAGCACATGAAACTGGCAGAAGGAGCCAGGGACCATGTGGACAGCCAAACAGCTGGAAGCACCAGACTTCCTTATCTGTTTTCAGCAGTTGCATCAGCTACAGACTTTCCCTGTGACCTTCACCTTAGGCTACATCTCAGCTGTGAGACCCAGAAGGGATCTGAGCTTTCCAGCTTCAGTGCTGGTCATGCCCCATCTCCATATCTGGGTTAGTCTCTGAGGTGCACCAACCTCTTGGGGAAAAACATACTCCTACCAGGTCCCATTTGCAATGACCGGGGGACATGTCTTGCCATGCTGTGGACTCACAGATCACTTCAGTAACAGCTTAAAGCTGCCTTTTCACTTTGGTTCTCCATACACAAAATAGAAATTATAATTTTCTACCATGGATATGTCAGTGCCTTTCCTTAGTAATAAAACAATAAATACATCAACTTAATAATCACAAAGTGCTAATTCTAATAGCTAAGGGGGTTGTGTAGTCCCACTAAGTTGAAGTAAAAATATGGAGAGTCGCCTCATTCAAAAAAAGCAGACATTTATTACAGTCTATCTTCCTACAAAGTCTCTTCCTGCCTTCTGCCTGCCCCATGAAGGGCTCCATGAAGCCAGTAGCACCTTAGGTAGCTGGATCCATGTGGCTACAAGCAACTGTTTTGTCAGGAACTGGGCAGTGAGATATAAATTCTGGACCAAGTCATAAGGACTAATCAACATTTGCTTTTAGCTTTGGTTGTCATAATTGAGAAAAATCTCTCTGAAGTTCTGAAGAGTCCTTACGTTGCTTTAAAGAAACAACTTCCAAGACTGAAATACTCTTTCCTGTATTAATGAATAAAGTAATGCATTTTTAGCTTGCTGTGGTGACTTTGCCTTAGGCCCCTTATTATAATGTACCCAACTCCTTAATTAATTTGTAGGACTGAACAAGGGATGACGTCCCAAATAGCTTTTGTGATTTGAGTTGAAATCCTGTACTTATCAAAGCAGAAATATTGAATCAGGGCCAGGTGTAATTTTTTTGCATCCTTTACAGAAGTGGAAATGCTTTTGAAGGGAGCAAAGTTCTGTTTGATGTGTTATGGATTTAAGTGGCAATGTTGAGCTCAAGTTTCGCAATAAACACTTATGTAGGGCTGTTACATTAAGCAAAAACGAAATTTCATAGCTGGGGAACAAGACAGAGCATTTATCTCAGGGCCTTTTGCTGATGTTGTCTAAGTCTGAAAACATACGCCATTGACTTCAGCTGCAGCACTATGGCATGGGCTATGACAAGTACTGCCTCCTTACTCCGCAGGAGAAACATCTGTAACGCTCTGAAGTTTTGCCAATAGAGGGCTCTATTGGTTTGATTTAAGCCACAAAGAAGGAGGAACTAGACTTTGGAGAGTGTCTGTGTATGTGTGTTAGGTTGCTATAGAAAATCCTATAACCTATATAAAAGTGGACTCAGCCGAAGTGAGTTGAGAGAAATGCTTAAAGGGACATCGTTTAAGTGTTACTCTATCTGTTTTGTTGTTGTTTTGTTTTGGTATTTTGGAATACGGATGCTGGCTGATTTGCTTATCTGCTTTTGGAAAGGCTCAGAATGCCGTGAGGTGTTTTAGGAATAGGAAGATATTAACAGTGTGATAATTTTAAATGACCTGCAGTGTTTAAAGCCTACCAAAAATAAAATGATATTTCTATATATGCTTTACCAAATATTTTTTTAGTCATGTTTGCTCTTATGATGTATGTTTCTAAGCATAACACACAAAGATAGTTGTGCATGTTAATGAAAAAATGAAAATTCATGTTAATAAACATAAAAGTGACTTAAAGAAAAATATTTGTTTTCCTAACTAAGTTTTTTATTATATCCCTCTTAAGATGGAACATATTATTGTTTCAGCCTTAGGAGGCCATACAATAAACTCAAAAATAGCCTAGAGTCTTTCTGGGGTGTTTGACTGCTACCCAGTGCCTGACCTCTCCCACTAAACAATGTCTTGATGCCCTGACTCATCCCTTCACTGCCACAATAGGCCTTCCTATTCTGCTTTCTAATTCTTGTTATCCATTTCTCAATGACTGGAAAGTCATAGCATATTCATACTTTCACAGGTTAACTAGACTGTAGTATATATGTTCTATAATGCACAGCAAATGAAATTTGCAATTATTTTCATGTGAACAGCACTGAAACGAAAACATTAAAACAGTACTAACAAAGGTGCATAGACATGCATTATGGCTAACATACACATTTGCATATAAATATTATATGTATATCTTCTTAATGAAAAACTGTGATTTTTGGGTGTGCTTGCCTTCCTAAGATGCAAACTGCATAGCTAGCCAAGCAAAAAACCCTCTCTACATAAATGTGTATTTATACACATACTTACCTAAGAAAGATATGTATCCAGTGTATAATTTCAATGTGAATGAATATAGTGTGCATTATAGTTAATTTTATTGTCCAAGCATAGTCTAAATTCCATTTTTATGCAATGATGCAGTGACAAGCTTCCTATAAAATAAATATGGGCCGTAATTAAAAATACTTTAGCTTACATTTTTTTCTTGGTAATGAATACAGACTTAAACTTGGGAAAATATAAAATGATCCTGCTTTCAGTATAAATGGCCCTCCAAAAATCTATTCCAATTTCATCTTTGTTTTAGTAAAAAAGTAAAATAACAAAAAGATCAGGACTATAAATAAAGAGTATCTGTTTTTTTCATAAACAAGTGTCTCCAAAACAGAGGAAAGCCTTAGAAATGCAAGGATATTTTATTTTCTCTTCCCTCATGAATTTGTTTTGTTGCTGGAATGCATATAAATAGATGGCTAGCTATGGCATGGATTCAGATTCAGCCATTTTCTCCAAATAAAAACATATGTTTCCCTGTTGATGTTGGTTTTTGTCCTTTGGAATGCATTAACACATTCATAATGGAAAGACTGCAGTAAAGTATGGTCTACCTCTGATGTTTAAAAAAAAATCTCATAAATATGAATCTATAGGTATAAGAAAACTGTATCTGCTTATGCCCATGTCTTAAATCATCCATCCTTTGTTTAAAAAAAAAAAGGTGGGAGAGGAGGGAGTGAGGGTTTTCTCACTGGAATCTTTTCATCTTGTCTAGGTTAAGAAATACAGCCATTGACACTTACCTAGATATTTTTACAAAGTCATGTCCCATTCATTGTTCCTCTATTGGATGGATGTTTTCCTTCTATTTAATTTTCAGAAAGGGAGAATCTTGTTCTGCTTTCTAGCATTGTAAGAGAGAAATGACTGCTTCTCTGCACCCCCAAGTTGCAACTTTAACCCATAATCCCCCCCCTCCAAGAAAATAAGTAGATACCATGATGTTCTGTGCAATATGAACTGTTTTGGAACACTTTCAATTTATTCTCTGCTGTCAGGAGAAATGGAAACAGCTCAATTCTTTCAATAACTTCACATACATTTTTATTCTGGGGTCCATGTTAGTTTGTTTATAGAAAGACAAATATTCTAACCAACCTTGCATTTGTACCTCTGAATAGATTGGAAACTCTGTTATTGCATTTATTGAATCTCATGAAGGTAACATTATCTAGAAGGAAAAAAAAGAAAAACACCTTTGAAACCAATAGCTTAACTGATGGTGCTTGCATGTCTGGCTTCTAATAATACCACATTGGAAATACTGGTGTGCTACAGCATTTTATTCTTCTCTTTCTTCAGGGCAGGTTGGTTTAGCCAGCACTTTATTCCTGAGACAATATTCATACAAAATGGATTGCTAGATTTAAACGATCGCTAGATTTAAACGTACTACCCAGAGATGCTGACTAATATAATGTTATTCTGTCCCTCCCTCACCCCTCTGTAATCAACAAAGCATGCATAACATTGGAGTGTTTCACAGTAATTTTGGTGCTGTTTTGCCTTGCTTGATTGGAAAGTATTTCTGAGGAGGATAAATAAGCTCGCCCCCAAACTCTCCCCTCTATTTTTCTTGCTGATGGTGCACAGAGAGTCCCTGCAAGATGTGAAACAAGAAATACAGTGGATTGGGATGCTTCACAGGAAACAAAATTTGCGGCTCACTGGCTTCTTCTCCCATCTGTATTATTAGCACCGTATAGATTTAATAATTAGGTGATTGAAGACATTTTGATGATGGAGCGGTTTCTATGATCTGCAAAAGAAAGCATCTGTTTTCCTCATGTACCAATTAATTATTCATGCAGCAGAAAATACAGTAGATTACCTTGAGTATGAGCAGGTTGGGTGTTTGTGTAGCAACGGCAAGGCCTGGTCTGAAAATTATGTCATTCTGACCTTCAAAGTCTCTAAAACAATTATTTTTCAGCTAAGCAGTAAACAAAGAGTACTCTCTTCTGTCTTCACTTCTACCTCACTTTTTGCCCTCCTGTCCTCACAGAGGGTCTTAAACATCTCTTTTGCTTTCATTTTTATTTTTTTTCTGTGTATTTTATTAGCGCATTTTTCTATTTTACAGTCCTACACACTGATTCGACATCAGCTTCCTCCCTCACAAGCTCTGCTGTTCAGATTAGGCACTGTTCTGCATTGTGGGAAATATGCAAAAGCACCCAGACCTTTTTTTTTCTTAATGATTGTCAGGCATGGATTCATTTTGGGAAATATGTATTTCTAGAGGCTAGGACTTACTAAAGTTTGAAAATGAAAGAAAAGCAGATCCTTGGATCTCAGAAAATGTGTTGCTTTGTATTATGACAATGGTGTTCACATGCCTGACATCCTCATAATAATATTAAGCCCTTTTTTTCTAGCATTATGTACTTTATACATTTGTACAAATGTCACAGCTTGTAATCACTTCCTTTGTCATCGACGATTAATCTAAAAAAATCGAATAATTCACTGCCCCTTGCCATTTACATATCGCCTGCTACCATCTGTTCTTCTCAGCAGCAGTAAATGATGGGTAATTAACTCAGTGCCTTTGTCTTTCCCTTGCTGAATGTCTGACACATATAGATTTTCCTCTGTGTGTATGCACGCATGTGTGTCTGTGTGTACGTGTGCATGTGTGTGTGTGTGTGTAGAGGAAGGACAGGGGCATAGGAACAACAGAGAGGAAAAAAAAAGCAGAAAGATGCTGTAAGCTTGACCTGAGAAAAAAAGTCAGTACAAAAATGTTTGCAAAGAAGAAAGCAGGTCAGAAATGTTGGGGCTGAAAAAGGACTATATCACATGGCCTTTTACTCCCTTAACGTCAAAAGAAAGGGGAACTTGACTGTGGACAATAGGTGCCCTGCACATGCAAGGCCTTTTCTAAGGCTGTAGGGTCAGGGTCAAGATCCAGCATCAAGAATAAGCTTCATACACTCCTCTTATCAGCCTGAGTGAAAAGGAGGAACATGAAAATGAGGCCAAATGGAGGGAATACACAATGCCATTTGGCTCCTGGACTAGAAGCCAGAAGGTTCGCAATGTGTCATATTGAAACTATGATATAGTGGTTCTGCATATTGCATCCTTAGACAAGCATGAGGCAATATGCAGTGTAAAATTTTAAAAAAAGGAAAGTAAGATCCAAAGAGCTTTTTGCCCTTCCTGCTAAGCACTGCATCCCACAGGCTGCAGAAAAGGAAGAAAAGGCATACCCTTGCCACTACAGGAAATATGACATTATAGTCTAAGCAGCATCTCCTGGTATGACCCTATGGTATTGTTTATAAGGAAAGGAAAAAATAAAAACCTGAAAATGGTTCAAAATACTTTTTAGTAAAGGGTTTTATGATGGAAAAAGTGTAACAATGTGTCTTGACTACCATTAAATGACTGTTTATTCACGTGTATTTATTTTAAGTTATTTGTCCTTAAGTAGTAGGTAAAAGCTTCCTTCGGGGTTGAGGGCCACATTGTGTTAGGCACTGTAAAAGCATGTAATACGACAGAGTATTGTCACTCGCGACATCCCCAGGGATTGGCCAATGAGATGCATGATGTGCACTGTCTCTTTCATTAAAAGAAAATAAAAAAAAACCCAAGAAGTTAGTTCTTTTTTAAATTGATCCTGTTAGTCTCAGGGGAGTTACAGTGCCCAGATAGAGCTTCATGTCAACTCAGTTATTTTACTTATGTTATCTCTATGCCACATGGTACTGTGTGTGAAGGTTCAGTTTTCTGAACATGGGAGAAATAACAATTGGATATAATTTCCCTGTGATTCAAGACTTTCTTTTCCCAGCACTCTGCTCAAAAGCACTCTCTCCCAGGGTTTTTTTCAAGCATTTCCAATCAAGTCCATGCTATGGGTAACATCCCTGGCTGATTTTACACAAAATGTCTTAATGTTCGTACATTTCTCCAGCTTTCCCTCTATTTCACATACCTTCCTCAAATCTGACTCCCATGTCACTCCGTACTCCTCAAATGCAACTCCCTGCATGAGTAATGATCTTGGGAAGTGACTTGCTCTGGTTCAAATATCTTAGTTCATGCAATAAATTTAATCATATTTAACCTGGGTGAAAGATGGTTATTTTATCCGTCAGCTTCAAAGCTGAATGGTGTAAACTGATGTGATGGGACTTAAACTGTAGTATTTGTGGGAAGTCCAAGTGGCACTTACGTTACTAATCCAGCTAGAGTTTCTATCATGAAATTTTATGTGCCTTAATAAAAAATGTCCTCTTACATCTGTCATCACACTGGTCAATTCCAGCTTCTCTAAGGGAAGCAGTGGTGCTGCTATTAATGCCTCTCATTAGCTTTCCTTTCAGGCTGGGAGAAGAGAAGGTTTCCTGTTGCAACAAACTACTGATAATTTCTTTATAATATTTTATCCCCTGGGTTTTCTCTAGATAAGCAAAGGGATGCTCAGGTTAGAAGACTGGCTGTATGTTAATACCAAACCACAAATAATCAGCATACTGTCTCAAAGTGTCTAGAGGAATGGATAGAAGGATAACAAAAGTAAAAGGAGCTAACTAAAGAGGTTTTACCTCATTAGATAAGTATGAAAGTTATAATCTGCGATAATTATAATTATCCTACTGATATCAATTGCATGAAATATTTTGTCTGGTATCTAGTGCATGGTAAACATGACTTGAACTTACGAATATGTATCCAAATATATGAGGGCAATGAATACTAATTATTTAGTATTTCTATTTTGCATTATCACAGAGTCTAGGAGTCTTCATTGCAGACCAGAAAACCAAAGAGGGTAACAAAGAGGGTTGACCTTGCCCCAAATTCTTCACAGATAACAAATACAGGGGACATAGGTTGCCAAAAAGATGGGGGACAGGGACACAGGGACACAGAGTAGTAAAGACAATATAGGCAAACTATGCAAAGATATCAGTCACTCACAGCCCATCTCTTAGGCTCTGGTTTTTTGGTGTCGTAGTAAAAGAGTGCTTAAAGAGGGGGAATTTTATGGAAACAGTTTCCAAGTGAGTTAAAAAGTTTCAAACTAAAAGAGAGTAGATTTAGATTGGGTATTAGGAAGAGATTCTTTACTGGTGATGGTGGTGAGACACTGGCACAGGTTGCCCAGAGGAGTTGTGGCTGTCCCCTCCCTGGAAGTGTTCAAGGCCAGGTTGGATGGAGCTTTGAGCAATCTGATCTAGTGAAAGGTGTCCCTGCCTATGGCAGGGGGGTTGTAACTGGATGTGGAATTGTCTGTGAAAGACTTGCAAGTGAACACAAGAAACTGATGAATGATGCCAGGGGAGCTGGTGCAGGGATGAGGGAAAAAAAAAAAAAAAAAAAGAAAAAAAAAAGGACACAGCCTCTCTGCCAGTAAGGGCAGGAGGAGACTGAGTAGAACAAAGGAATAAAGTGGGACATAAGGATGGCTTAAAGAAAGGAAAACTTCCGTCTGTAATGGAAAAACTTGAGTGATACACATTAGGGAGTGTAATAACGTATAATATGTGGTGGGAGGATATTTAGCTAGACTTAGAGAAACAGGAGAAAGTGTGATGCAGGCAATAGTATCATCTGACAGATGGACTGAATGGTTGAGATCTTTTCCACCTCTTAATATTTCTGATAGGTGTACAATCTCTGTACTTTCTGGCAATACATTTGTACTGTGAAAATGTGGAAGTGCACACTGGCTTGTCAAAAGACAGTACACCAGAGAGACACTTTTAAAATGTTTGCTTATGATGTATCTTCCAAAATGTTTGTGTGTATACACACATATACATGTATTTATATTTATACACACATACATGTATTATTGAAATACAGTGCCCTGTTAGAAGTAAATATCTCCAGTGTATTCAAACCAGGTTTCATTTGCAATATTGATATGAAACTTGAGATGAATCTAAAATCCAGTATTTTTAATGTGATGTGTCATTAAAAGGCAAAGATGGTAAAAAACTTACCTGAAAATCATATTTACTGGTACGTATCTTTACAGATGTGTACTCATCTGACTGAAATCTCAACTCCAAAGCCTCTGTCAAGTGAAAGCATATACTGTGTTTATGTTTTTAAACCAATTATATGTAGAACTAATGATGACAGTGTTTCTTCTTTCATCTATACTGCAGATCCTTTATCTGCAGTGCAGATTTCTAATGCATAGCCTGTGCTTGTTCTACTAGCAACAGAGATCTACCTTTTAGCTCTTAGATGGGAATTTTGACTGAAGTCTTGTTACTTGTTCAAACTTGAGGAGGGTTTACTTCCTGAGGGTGTACAACCATGGATTTAAATGCACGGTGTACATACAGAGAAATGAATGGACAGCTGAGCACAGAGACTTGGACATGTGCATATCCTTGGTATTGCCTGAGTTGGCCAGAGTGTGACTTCATTGAGCCAATGTCTGATTTTTGTAGAGTACGAAAATAGAAACTTTTTCCCTCATATCACTCACACTGTACTGTAACACCACACTGGGAACTCCCTCTACAATGACTTCCTAAATTTGGTATATTCATAGTGATGTAACATTTCATTAATTGCTATTCAAGTATACTTGTGAACATCGTATTTTTTGATGGGGGATGGGGAAAATACATTGGATTAAAGTAGATAACTGTTCAAGTTTCCCAAGATAGAAATGAACTGCAGAGAGAGCAATAATTACCTCAGAAGGAACAATACACTACACTAGGCAGTAGGTCACTAAGGAGGATTCTTGATGGCCTGGGAGTTTTTTATTGAATTAAATGGTTGATGACCAAGACCAATGAGCTTTAGCGAAACTGACTAGTCCAGGTATCTCCTAGTTTCTCTGTATGTCAGTTGATAACATAGTCTTAGTGTGCACAGTTTGGGCCATTATCCAGAAGTCTGGGGTATTTTTACTAAAGCATTTTACTCCACCCAGACAAAAAAATTTGTTGGTTAACAGAGTTATGAGGGGACCTTCGTAGTGTACTGAGCCTGCATTCTCTGGAGTACAGAGAGTTGTTTTAACACTACTTGGTTTTCCTGAGTGTTTCTTAAGGTCTCATTAAAAAATAAATATAAACTGCACCGAATAAAGAAAGATAACACAAATCAAGCATGTATAGTGAAAGAATGAAAAGAGTGCTGATGTCTTGCCACCACCTGATAAAACCAAAGCATTTTCATTGATATATTCATTGTATCATTCACTCATGTGGTGCTCCTTGGTATTTCAAGCACAGCTATTTGAACCTCAAGCATTTAATGAACCTGGCCTACTTGTTAGTATTGATCCACCTCACTCTATGTCAATGGTGATGTTCTTTACTCCCTCCCTGTAAAATGGAAAGAAAAGAAATCAAAACAAGGTATCCTAAACTTGTTGATTCAAAGCCATTTCATCTACCAGTATAGAAAAACAGGTTAAGAATATTTTTCACAGTTCTGTTTCTGCAAATTAAATTGAAGTGACCCGGCTTAAATTAACCTGGATCTTGGTCATAAAAGCAATATGCCACCACAGTAGCAAATCCAGAATATATGATTAATGTTTCTATAATCTGCACTAGACATTATTATTCTTTACTGCTTAAGTATAAGAATTTATGATACTGCCAGGATTTCTGAGAACTGCTTGACCAGTAAATTTGTGACAAGTCAGATTCAGGATTTAGGAGCTTAATTTCCAACATCTAATGTTCAAAAACTAAGGCTTTCCTTCAGAAAAGAAATGTAATTCTTTTTGTGTCCTGTATATCCTTTTGCTGCTTTGTTTTTAGCTTTTTCTTTACTCCTTCCCCTTTGATTACAGATGAAAATAGAGAAAAGGGGTTTTTTTCAGTCTAACCAAGAATCTTTAGAAACTCTGAAGTCCTTTAGGTCTTCCACACCTACAGGAAGATATTGAGATATCATGGTGAAGTCTGTCCAAGCTCTGAGCACCCATAAGAGATTGTTTGCCTGATCTTTCCTGCTTGCCTAGGACAGTGAGTTAATAAATGGTCTCAGTTCTTATCTAATTCAATAGACATTGTCATCTCTATTCTCATTTAATTTACAGTCTTACTATTCGGTTTGAGATTGTTGAAACTTTAATTTCACTCGGAAAAAAAGAGAATAGCAACATCCCATCATCAGTTATTTTTGAAAGACCTACAAGTTGCCACAAAATCAAGGTAAAACATCTTGAAATATTTGAGGAGACACATTACTCACAAATAATTCAAGTGCAAGTACAAAACTGAATCTAGATGGACACAATGGGAAGTCTGACAAAAACACTGATCCTTGTAAGAGAAAGGAAGCTAAGACATGAGAGTTAAGATTTTCCTACTTATTTCTACTTATTGTTTTCTTGTTATAGCAATATTTTAAAAATATTTTTGAATTGAGTATGTAGTTTATTTAATACATAATCAGGAATTGTGTAGAATTAGAGTAGTGTACTAGCAAATGACAAATAACTTTTATCTACTCAAAATAAACTGAAAGAATAAAAAAAATCAGAGCACACTGCAGTAAAAGTTGGACCCCAGTCAGTTCCGGTGCTAGACTGCCAACTGTTAATAAATTATGTCTTTGGTCTGTAGCTTTTGAGATGTTGAACTAAAATGTCAGTAAGAGTGTTCATACACTCCTATTTGATGCTGAAAACTCATTATTAAAGACAGGTTGTATATTCAAAAATTTCTTCCTTTCCTGTCTTATTTCATGCTTAACCAAACGGATGTATGTCTCTATCACAATTGTCCTGGACTATTAGCATGAGTAAGCCAGGGTCTCTAGAAACTTGCAGTTTGGATACTTGCTGAATGTTATTTGTGGGGAACATGGCTAAGAAGTTTGGGAAGTAACAAGAAGAACTGGTGAAGCTTATTTCAACACCTATTGAAAGAATATTTTGGCTTTTATAACCCACATATAGTTGCATTATTAAATTCGTTGATATTCTCATGAAAATTCAAAGATACATCTACTGATTTAATCAAAGGGTAGCAAATGTGTACAGGATGATCACAAAATAATTTCTCCACTTGTTGATATAGATAAAATTTTTGGCTTCCATAATCTTAACTGAACACATTGTTAAGAAATTTTTGCCAGACAGTGAAGAAATAGAGAAGACAGAGATTGTTATCAGTATAGTTTTCAGCACCATAAAGCAATAAGAAAATAGTCAAGAATGAAATCAGTGCCTTAGCAGATCTCAGGTAGCCTTTCTACATAGTTAGCAGAGAGAACCACAAGAAATTATTACTCAGAAAAGACTGAGCAGTAAAATCAACTTGAAAGTTGAATAGAAATTGAACTAGAAGATGTACTCTTAGAAGTTTCCAGATGTCATGATAATTACGGTCACTGCACATGGTGGTATTCCTAATGTGGCTTCTCTTTCATGCAACAAACTGCAAGCTCTCATTTTTCTGTTCCTCCATGTAACATTATGCTTACATATATGCCCTGGGGAACTTTTGGAAATTAATGTGTGTATGTTTTAGGTTGTTTGCTGCCTACAGGCTGGTACTAAGTCTCCTGGAGGGTTGACTTGGCATCTGTTGTGCACTAGTGGCTCTTTTCCTGCATAACAGTTTTCCCCTTTCTCTCTGTGCCTTTCAGCAGCAGTTTGGTCCACCCGCACTCAGTTTTAGGCATCAGTCTCTTCCTAGTAAACATTATGTGCTCCGTAACATAATCTACTAATGGTTATTCATCACCTCTAGCAGGTGAAACCTCTACATGACATGTATTGTGCTTCTAGATGAGAAAAAAACCTCAGATTATGTAAAATGAACAGTCTATCTGCAAGGGCCAAAGTTAGATTCTGAAGAAAAAAAATAGCATTTTACTAGCAAAAATATTTTAATCTAGTTTTATAAAACAATAAGACAAGAATCACATCACTACTGCATGCCTGCAATAATAGCTGTCTTAGGAAGAAGTTGCATTGAGCTTAAAGGCATGGCTTGAAAGCTGCAGTAGGTGTGCCTCATGATTCAGAAAAATGTTCAACAAGAAAATTCAATTTTGTCTTAGCATTAGTATAAGAGACAGCCTTATGTCTAACCCAGAGGGGAGAAAAGTGCTATAGCCACTGACTTACAGGAGCTGAGTTGTTTCTGATACCATGGGATTCTTGTAAAATAACCTGTGGTATGATATGCTTCTTCCAGCACTGGCTGAATATAAGGTGCTGACTATTCTCTGTGTTTGTATGTAATGATCCTTCTTAATCGAATAGATTGATCAGCTCTTATTTCCCATTTTAAAAAGATTGACAATATTTTTTATTGGTGAGTATTCTTTACCAAAATGTCTTTCAGTAAAATTGCTTCTAAACCATGAGGAGGGGTTGTTACTTGTGGACTCTAGACCAGTCTTGGTGATTCCTAAGGAGCGGGGGACAGGGTGCCTGGGTCTTGTTTTCATGTTTGCAACCAACGTTCTTTGAAAGAAATATTGACTTTGTCGTTATCCTTTTTGGAAATTTCAACATTTTTCTTTGAGAATAAGTTAACACATGTGTTAGACTTGTACCTAAAATACCAGTTACACCATGCACACATGTCAAGCCATAGCTTTTTGCTTGTCCTCAAATATTGGAAGACTTTTAGAGGTGGTAATTTTTAAACATTTAAAAATTAATTTTTTTAAGCATAATTTCCTTTTACATCCACAAGTGTGGATGAGGAATTTGTTAAAACTTTCCTGAAATAGAATTAAAAGAAATCCAGGTTTTTAGGGCAAGTACACCCAAATAAATAAACTCCATCAATATTCAGCATACCTTTAGACTTGCTTTAAGAAAAGTAGGTTTTCTGTATCCCTTGCAATTTATGGTTGATATAAACCATAAACTTACAGTGTTACATTGCAAGGTACATCTTGGATCTCCTATCATTCTTGACATAGTGTCCACTTTTTAGTCTTTCAACAATACTTTCATCTTAAAAGTGATGAAAAAGAAGCACATTTATGTGTAACAATGTGTGACGTAAAATACAGCCTGTTTTATACTTCAGCCACGTCCTTAAAAATATACTGTCCCACCAGGAGATGCTTGCTTATTGGGACAATAGCTTTATTTGGAAGCATCACCTTTGGCAGCCCAGGAAAGGATAGCCAACTAACTGACAGCAGCATAGGATCTAACTCATGGTTCTGGTGCAGAATAGAAAAGAAGAAATGACTAGCTATTGAACTGCAGTGAATAAATGATTTGTGCTGCCTGCTGGTATATAAAGTATATTACACACAATAAGAGCTGTTTAGTTCCCCGGCTTTTAGGTTTACAATTCTCCACAGTGCTGGTGAAACATAACACATTGGACAAGTTAATTCTTTCCTATGGCTTGGGAAATTATTTTGCATTGATTTTCTTAAAGTTTTGTCTTGCATGTCAGCCTTTTGTTGACAAATTTTGCAGAAGAGTTTGATCAAATCAGTAAAGATGTGAGAAGATGTGAGGGATGAGATAAGTATTTGAATCATGCTTTCCTTTTATGAGATAGAAATATCAAAAATAAAGTTTTCAACCCTTCTCTCCAGACACACAGCCACAGATGGAGGGATGGACCTGTATTTTATTTGTTTGATTTTATTTTGTTCCCTTATAATCTCACACTTCTAAACATTTCTATCTACTCCACTTTGATAATCAAAATACTCTGAACTGGCTTCACATGATGGGTCTGCTTTCTTGTTTGCATTTTTAAGCAGTGACTCTGCATTGATTCAAAATTAGTTGACCGGTTATTCTAAAGTGATAAAACAGCAGTGGTTACACTGAATTAAAACAGTGGAGCCTAATTATCCACTGTTTAGCTGAGTATTTATGAGACATTTTCAGCCATACAAAAAAAGTGTAAAGTACCGCTCTTCTGATTTGGTAGCAGTTTCCATCCTCTTTGTACAGGTGATAGTGAACACATAATGTGCAAAGCTGTGATGAATCTTAAAGTACTGTCTGCATGTGTTTTATTTTGTGATGACTGTAATTGGAGCCATTTGCTTGTTATCCTGTTCTCTAACGTGAACAAGCCAGGAAGTGCTGTTTGTGATATTATGTAAATCAAGAAGCCACTTTTTCTAAATTGGCATAAAAAGAAAATAAAGATCACCCCCTTAAATTCTGATTATGTTGTTCTTACCATATTCTTATTTATTTGCAAGTAGGAAGAACACTTCCATGGCCTTTCATAATGCTTTAAAAAGTATTTTTAAGAAGTCAAAAGTACTCTCAGTGAGCATTTTTGTCTTCTCTTAGATATGTATTGTCCTTTTTATAAGTTCATCTTTAAAACTAGGGTGTCTAAATTTAGACACATGACACATAAAGCTATGTTTAATGTAGTACTTAAAGTTGGCAGAGATACAGACACCTGAATTTTAGGCACTACATTTGAAAATTTTTCCTTCTATCTATAGATACAATAGCTCCTGAGGACATTAACGGAGCTGTACCTCGGCCTATCGAGAGACCCACACTGCCCTTCTTTATTATGCTCCAATCTTAGCTTCTCAGGTGAATTCAGAAAGCCGTGGGTTTCAACTTGCTTTTTGTAATGAGCCTAGTGGGCAAAGTAATATGAATTGAACTCACAGGGGGCATTTCTGACAGAGTTCAAACCTCTTACAGTGTCTTTAATAAGACCTTTCTTTAAGTCAATTGGAAAACTGAATAGACCACATGAAAGGTGGGCTTTACAGTTCAGTATATATGTGGGTTACACTAAACAGAGGCCCTGGGAGAAGAAGAGAGAAGCTGAAGTGATGCACCTACTCTCCTGGGGAGACACTTTCAGTTACTTGTGAATGTAGTCCATTCCTGTAATGACACTACCCCAGTGCATAACAATTGCTCACATGAATATGACTGCAGGAATGACCCAGTTTCTTATTTTAAGGCACTTGTCATAGGACATTTGGCGCTGTGTCACAGTAAAGGTCCTTTCAGCTCAGTCAGCCTCTGAGCTGACATGTGGTGTAGGTGAATGTCCTTTAGAAAGACCCATTTTGCAAATCGGCTCCTGGGAAACTCCCAGTAGGATGACCGGGTAAGATGGTACCAATAGCTCACAAACCAGCTTGCAGTAAGAGATCATGTAAGTGGCTACTGCTTTCTAATTGTCCTGGTTTAGTCATAACCTCCATGTGAATCACTTTGTGCAGATATGCCTGTTTCCTTTTGTGCTTGTGGCATGTCCTTAGAAGCTTTGTTGGTGTGTGGTCTTGTGGTCATGTAAGATTAATCCAGTGAGAAACTGGAAACAACCAGAATCATCAGGATGAGACATCTTAGTCCATTAGAAACTGGTTAAGCACAGAGAGAGCCCAACTGACACCCAGATGACCTCCTTCAACTTAATGAGTCAAGGCCAGATCTCAAAGCTCAGACTACTTGACCTCCATCTGCAGCTTTACGCATAAGTCAGGCACAAGAGGCTCATGACCTATTTACATGACATAGAAAGAGTACAGAGTATAGCAAGTTCTTTCAGAATTCAAAAACAAGACCAGAAGACAGTGACAGATAATTGTACCTCTTTCCCAAAGCATTTCCCCTTGTGGAAACTTCTGTGGATTTTTCGTTACCTCTCCCCTTCTCTATGTATATGAGATTCCTCGGAGAAGTGGTGAAGAGAAGGTATGTCCTTAGAGGGATGTAGAAAATTTTCAGAGTTTTCAGAGCATAAAAAAAGTACTCAAATCCCACAGTTCCTTGGTGGAAAACAGTTGTGTAATTCTCTTGGTAGACACGGAAAACCTGTCTGTCTGCTTTTAACAATAGACTCGTAGCTTTCCAGTGTAGATTTTTTCTTTAACAAGCTTAATTTATAGTCTTATCTCTGTGTTTCCAAAAAGACCCAACTTCTGGTTGAATAGCATGATTCAAAGATCAGGCTGAACACTCATTTGTCATCAGTAAATTTAGATTAGGAGGGAAAAAAGGATTCTAGTGGTCTTCCAAATAGTATACCCCAGGCAAGGAATTAAAATTAAGATAGATTTTAGAAAGTTTATGAAAGGACTTATATAGCCAAGCAGGAGAATTCTTGACAACAGCAAATAAAGTTTGTGGTATGAATCATTCACTTTCCGATATTTGGGACTATCAAATATGAAAGGTGACAGGCTCACTTCCACTATAGTTGTATTATAGTAATCCCAAGCTTCAGGACTTCTGCCAAATGTTTGTGGGACTCCGGAAAAGACTGTTTTACGCAAATGTATAATTAAGCTTCTGGGTTTCTCCATTTTTTCTGATGTGTTAGGTGGTGGCCAGAGTTTGATTTAGGATATAACAGGCTGCAGTGTTGTTCTTAGTGATGCTAAATTCTGTTAGGAGGCTCACTGGTATGTCTTGATCATCATTCAGCCAAATCTGGTGGTTGATTTAAGAAAGATTATTTTCTGCTTATTTAGATTTATAGAGACCACTGTGGTGTTTTATTCACACTATAAAATGAGTGAGGATTCACCCTCTAGAATCTCTGCAAACTTTAACCAACAATACCCTTTACTTGGGACAGGGATTTGGGACACTGGCAAAATTCTCAGTGTCTTTTGCTGTCTTCCTGTAATGTATTATCATTTTAGTTCTTGTCCAATTCTACAGATCAAAGGTAAATGGATTGGAGCTGTTTCATGGTGAGAACACTAGCCACTTCATGACCCCTTCTAAATCTCTGGCATGATAGTTGATGTGTTAATAAGGTAAATTGGACTTATGACCCCTGAGGTTACTTCCAATTCTTTGTTCTTATACAATCTCTTTCCACGCACATTATCATTCCCCCATCTGTAAGAATAAAAAATCAAATGCAAAATGGGAAAACATATAAACAAAACCCCAAGGACATGACATACTTAGGTTCCAGTTGGCTCTTCACTGACATTGGCAAATGACTAGAAAAAGATTAAGATCAAACAGCATTTGTTTTCATTTTCATATTATCTAGATATTTTGTATATTGTTTTTAAGATCTGGGCTATATAGAGCCAGATTTGGTTTTATTCCTCTTTGTTTACTGAAAAGATATAGCTAAAAATCAATTCACATGCAAGTACAGAACTAAGATATTTATATAATTTTCTCCCACTGATTTCTTCATTCCTGCCTTTTACTTGCTAGCAATTTGTCCTATTGTTTCTTCAGGACGTTGTAGATCTTCCAGACATCATAGATCTGCTGATCCTATTTCTAGTGCCAACCAAATTGCCATAGTTTCTTTGCCCACATCTCTGGGAATAATCCCATTGAGCTAAGTTACATATGTCTTTTATTATCTTGTTTTATCCCAGGTCACTATAAGGTAAATCGAAGTTTATGAGGAAACAATTGTTTCCTTCACATTGCCAAGACATGACCTTGCTGTTTATAGCTGATCCAGTTTTGGTGCAGTCACTTCATATCAAAACTAAGACAGCTGCAGTTACTTATGAAATCCATCAAGTGTTTTAATTGAATGGATACCACTGTTAACACAGAAACAGGATAATTTTCAAAATTTTGCTCTTGAAATATTAGAGGGCATGCCAGGAAAAAAAAAAAAAAAAAGAACTACAATAGTATTCTCATCCATATATCTCAATGCCAGTCCTTTATCCAGCATGAAATGACCACAGTGATCAGTTTGGCCAGTGATGGCAGCTCACTTGCTCTGGAGATGTTTTAGGCACTCTGCTGTTTTATTGCAGCACAACTGCCTTAAGAACAGTATAAAGTTCAGCTGCACAGTATAAAGGGCACATCTACCACTGACTCCACTTTGTTACACTAAAAGCAAACAAGCTGTGAATAAAATTTTTAGCAACTTATCTGCTGCTTAATTAGCAATATCTCTCTCCTATGCAAGATGTAAATAAATGTATGTTTGTATACGTTGTGTCTGAACATGTTTGTGTGCCAATTGCTGAACCCTTTGGTCCTTTTCAACCAGCGTATAATATGTAAAGTCTCATGTTTCTGTTAAACTCTCAACTCCTGGCCTTCTGATGAAAAATCAGAAGAGGAAGTACCAGAGAAAGGGACATAGGCTGCATTTCATCAGGCTCATGGATTTCTATAAAGTGGTAAGTTCTTGCCTCTGACAATCACCTGTATAAATACATTTCATAGTATGAGCACAGTGTCTTATTTAGAGACAAAAAGCTAACAGTCAGCAGTGGGATTTTGCTATGCTGTTTTGCTGCAGATGTTCTTCCAATGTGTGACTGCAGAAGCATAACACCCGTGCATGCTCAGTTCTGGCTCCAGCCCGGGCAGCTGAAATACTGGCAGTGAGAGGAAGGAATCTGGCCACTGCCCGCTTTCATGGCCTGGGTTTAGGGCCTGCTCTGCTTCTCCCACCCATGGTTTGATGGCAGAGGCGGGGAGGCAGCTGCAGCAGTGTGGGAGCCCGGGAAAAGGGGGCAGCCCACAAAAAGGGCTTATCTGCACCGGGCATCTCTGAGACAGAGATGGAGGATAGTTAACCTCTGCCTCAGCAGAGGGGCAGCCCCATATTCAACTCCATGAATGCAGCATTTCACATTATAGGCACTCGCAGATTCAGCTGACCCAACAGCACTGGCAGTTTACTGATTACCACTTCATGCACAGTTTGGCTGTCTTTTCAGATGACATTTGCACACCCCAACTTTATTTTTACTACAGTCCAAGTGTGTTAGGGCACTGGGGGCTCCCTGAAAGCAGCAGGAACTGACTGGGCCATCAGGGAAGGCCCTGGCAGCTCATCTTGTCTCACCCAGCCAGGAGCAGAGCAGCCAGGGGCAAAGGGGCAGCCCCAGAACCAGACATTGGGCACCCCTATGGGGACAGGCTGAGCCTGGGACAGGATATCAGCCCATGGGTGGGGATCAGGATCAGGGCCAGCGAGGGTTACTGGGGTCAGAGATGCCCAGGATGTGCAGGCAGGGTCATGGGGATGAGGAAGATGCACACAAGCTGAGGTATCCGTGGCTGTGCCCCTGCGATACAGATTGGGGATACCTGTGGGAAATCAGGCTCAGCAAAGTCTTTCACAAACTCCCTTGGGGTGCATGGCTGGGATTTCTCTGGGGGTGCAGTTTTGATGTTGAACTTGGTTGCAGAGGGTTCACTGGCTGTCGAAAGCCCCAAAGGCAGCTGCTGTCTCCCCTTCAGGAACCAAATGTTGGACTTGAAGCTCTCAGAATTCCCAGGATCTACTGCCTTGATACCGGTTGTGAAACAAAAGTTACATGGATAATAAAGATCCACCTATGGTAAATATCATGTTTTTTGATATTCCCACCTGCCAGTACCTTAATACCTGCATTTCTATTTAAACTGTTCTTGCAGATGAGGATAAATAGATAAAATAATTTCCTTTTGTTTGCAATGACATAATTGCAATGCATGTCATTGTAAGGAAGGACAGTGTAACAGCTATAGTAATATCAGATAGAGTAATACAAGAGTAAACATACATCTTTTTAAGAGAAAGGTCATTATAGATTTTTTTTCCAAAAAAAGAAATTCAAGTTACTTCTCATTTCCTTCAAACTGTGACCCCTTTATTGGTCTCACTGAATTTTAGCCCATTATAGATTAATTCTGATTGTCCTTTGTGGCTATACTGCATTCATCCAAGCTATTAATTTTATTCTTTATCAGGCAAGATAGAAACAGAGCTTTCATGTCCTTCTGGTGTTCTTAAACTCAGTCATATTTAAGATGCATAATTATGTTGTTTTAGGAACTTGGTGTTCCACTGTTCTCCACATTCTGAGCTATCTCTGCCAAAGTATCTGTGTATGAAAATATAAGAAGTCTTTAAAAAGTTGCTGACATTCTAGAACACAAACAAAAATGAGAAATGCAGCATTTCATCACAAAGCAAAATACATAAAAATCCAAGAACAGGGGAACATTCATAAACATTTTGCCAAACCTGAGTCTTTACCTATAAGTATTTTATCATCACTTTAGTTTAAGTGTCTTTGTAGCAATGAAATTGTGACATTACCAGGAGAAAAATAAAAATGAATAATCTCATAGTAAAACAGACTATAAGCTTTTCATTTTATTAAGGTCAGAAAAGCTATTTAGGTTTTGTCTTTATTTATGTGTTCTTTTCTTTAACATTTTTTTCTTGTTGTTTTTGTTTTTTCTTTTTCTTTCTCTTTCTTGAAACAAACAATCTCAGCCTCTGCTCTCATCTAGGTTAATAATATGACATGAATAATTTATTCCTAAAATTAGATAGTAAAGTCTTTACAGGCAAACTGCTATTTCCTTAAACTAACCTTTTGCATAAATTTATTAGACCGAAGTAATTCTGTTGGTTTTGGTCTCTGATGTCATGGTGAACACTTGATGTCTGATGTGCATTGCTTAACTCTTGATGTTCAGCTCCATCTCACAATACTCTTTCTTTGCCCTAGCTGAGTGTAGGAAAACATTTCAGCCCAAATACTTGCCGACCAAATTTAAAGAGAACATTTAAGAAAACATATATACTCCCCCATGCAGTGCTGACATTAAGTTTCTGTGAGCAGCTGTACCAGCAAAGACTTTAAGAGCTTTATCAAACAGTGCCAATAAAGCCCACTGTACAAGGAATAAATGTGCAGAAGGTGTGAAGGATGGACAGAATAAACCAAGCCAGCCTGTCAATAAATAACCTTGTATAATGTCTGCATGTTTCATTCTGTTCTGCTTTCTGACGCATGCTCAGTGGAGAAGCTGGGAAATTAACTGTCATCCTTTCTGAAAGCCAGGTCTTGCCTGAGAAGGAAAAATGCCTGAGCTGCTGAGTGAGCCTTCCTTGCTTTTTTATTTAAAGCATTCTTTAATGAAATGTATTTGGAAGGAAAAAAAGTCTTTACATCTCTGAATTGAATGGCTGAGCACTGTTAGGAATGCCCTTGCAAATGCTGAAATCCTAAAAATCAAAAAGCATTCATCACCTTGAACAGTCAAAAATGAAATCTTGGCAGTGCAGGTTGGTCAGTGTGCAAGGGCTTGGTGGGCTATAATTTCTCCGCAGTTTGCCTAGTCAGAGCCCTAAATATTCCGTTTGGCAATGACTTGGGTATTTGTTCTTAAAATCAGAGAGTAGTCACAGCTACTTTTAAAATTTCAACCCCAGCTTCTTTCATCTGACATAAATCATCTGCTGAAGGCAGCAGGCAGAGAGTGTCCTGAGCTGGGGGCACATTCACCCAACAGGCTGCTGTGGCTCCCGGGGTAGTCAGAAGGCAGGCAGAGTCCTCTTGACTTTGACGTGTTTTGGATGTGGCTGGTCACGTTTACATCTATTGAACCAAATCATTTCTTGTGGCATGGCTAATCAAATTATTGGTGATCAGCTATCAGGCTGAGTGAGGTGAACTAAGGACAGACTCTGGCCTGACCCATTTAAAGGAGTGCCAACATTGTCATGTGAGATTGATTCATCAAAGCAGAGAAAAAAAACACAGTCTCTTTAAAATTAAAACTGGCATGTCTGTTTCTAAATTATTAACATCAGGACAGCAATCTGCAAAGAGATGCTAGGATTGTTACTGTAGGATATTTAAGCCTCAATAAAAAGAACACATCAGTAATTTCACAAAGTAACTGAAATCATTCAGCATATAAACTGTATTTCTGAAAGCCAAGTTAAACTGCATGTAAATAAAAGAGTCAAGCAATCACTATTATCTCCCTAGAAAAATATATATTTGAGCAAATAGTGAATGTGCACTTAAATCCATTTTTTACACAAGCCTTAATTATGAGATATTTGTACTTTTCCATAGAAGTGGTAGAACACATTATTTTCCACACACATTCCTGCCTGTTCATGTTTTTACTTATTTTTTCCTAGCTAATGAACCCCCTTCAATATAACAGCATTAAAGTTTGGCATCCAGGCTTGCTTGATGACACAGATGTCAATGTCATATAAATTCAGCAGCTTTCCTCACCTATTTAAAGTCATATATGGAAGTTCAGTAAGATACTAATCTCTCTATCTTCCTCCAAATGATCAATATAGAAAAATAATTACTTTTCATCTTTTAAAATACTTTTTCTTATTCCCATGTTTACTGCTATTCTTTTATTTCTGTATCAGCATTCCATTATTTGTTTCTGTCCTGGAGGGATGGTAATACTAATTCATAAAATGAATTCAGAAAAATATTGCTGTGATATGCTAAACTGCCAAGTAAAAGAGCTGCAGTATGCAACAATCAAGAAGGAATTTTGAAAAACATACTGCAACTCCCTTAGAAACAATACAGTGCTTGGCTTTATACTCAGGCACTGGTATAACAATTTCCTTTGCAGTGATGGTTTTTTTAACAATGTCTGAGCAGCATAAAGTCTGAAAGAGAAATACCTAGACCAAAACAATTTCATACCCATCACTACCAATAACTATAAATAAACATCCACATATATACATCCTTGTGCCAGATTTTCCTGTTCATTCTTTGAAAGAACGCTTGAAATGCCTTTCAAAATAAATTTGGGGATTTGAATTGTACAAATTTATCTTACTCTTTATATTTTACAAAATAAAATGTGTTTGCTTGTTTATTTATTTTTCCCCCTGAGTGCTCCTAGTTAAATTTAGCCACATTTTGAAGTTTTGACAGTGTTGCAGGGGAAACGCTGTGGGGTCCTTTTTAGGAACATGGAGTTCTCCACATTTCAGTTGTAGCAGGAATATTTCCAGTCTATTTTATATGAGGGTCATTGTAGGAATTCTGCATTAACATTCCCCCCAGGATCTAACAGAGGCATTATAACTCGCTGCAGATCTTGTTCATTTGGTGGGGTTTATCACTGTATCAGTTGAACTGAAAAGGAAGGACAGTTATATTCTGAACCTTCTTGCCTGTTTCCTTGTTCTTAGTCTTCTCTTCTTCACATAAGAAGCAACAAACATTGTCCTTGTCAAATGATAAATGAGGCACAATTGGTGACTTGCATGTTTGTCAACATAAGCAAGATCAAATGATTGCTCAGCAGGAAGAAGCCACAGGAAATCAAATGATTTTTGACTAATTAGCAAAATAATAATAACGTCTGCCTAATGATTACCTTGTACTGGGTTGTGGCCTTTTATCAGGCAGCTGCAGACTACCGCTTTGAAGGGAACCAGTGGTTTTCTTTGAAACACGGACTTGGAGGATTTGTGACAAATCTTCTGAGACTTATTGCTCCTTTATGTAGTTGCTATAATGGGGAAGAAAAATGAGCCTGTTTCTAAACGTTTAAAGAGGAAAGTACCTTCTCTCCAGATTTTATTTGGAAAGATTCTTAAACTAGTCAGCGTGTGTGTGTGTGTGTGCAGGAGTGTGTATAATCATTTTCAAAAGGATGAAAGAATCGTAAGGTCAGTTAAAACCTACAAAAATGATTTATCTATGTTGTTTTCATACAGTAACAGCAGCAATAGAAAAGGCAGAGGCTTATCTGCAGTACAATTTTACCACAAAAGTAAAGACCAAGAAAACAGGAACAAAGCCAGAAAGAAGGCCAACAGTTTGGAGCTTGTGGTTTAACCATCTGCACAAGCCTGAACACCAAAAATTTGAATGGACCAACTTCAGTCTGCAATCAAGAGCTAAATTCAGGAATTCCGCCAGAGCTGCAAACACTAAAGGCAGGCTATACTTTGGGAAATA
This sequence comes from Aegotheles bennettii, assembly GCA_013398125.1. Classification (NCBI taxonomy): domain Eukaryota; kingdom Metazoa; phylum Chordata; class Aves; order Caprimulgiformes; family Aegothelidae; genus Aegotheles; species Aegotheles bennettii. The sequence continues at coordinate 13,886 of VZRW01003080.1, read as the reverse complement.
TGGACTACAATCTTTTTTCACATTAGCTGATTCACTGATGACACTGATTCAACACTGTGCAGGTGCGATACCCTAATTAGTCTCCTTACCCTAACCACAATCAGCAAGGTGCATCATATACAGCAAATGGCAGGCACTGCCTTGGTGTGCTGTGGATTTAATCTGGTTCCCTTTGAAAAACACATTTGTTAGACAGCCAGTGGAAATTAGTTCAAATCTGGCAATGTTAGCTCAAGAAAGTGCAAAAACTGAGACAACTGTGGAGTGCCACAGGTCAGACCTGAGCATGATTAGCAGAAGCCTGTTGGAGCCAGGGGCAAAATGCCTGCCTAAATTACTGCCACCAGTTTCACTCTCAACATGTAAAAACTTCAGTGCCTAAAGCCCAGATCCTGACTCCTTTTTTTAGGCTTCTAAATAAAATTGCCCAGTTTGAGAACTGTTCAGTAGCTGCAGCTCCCACTGAAGTAATTTGGTCTCAATAAATAAATTAAAGCTCAGAAATCTGGAAGTTGATGCTAACTGACCTGTATGCTGGAGCCAGAATTCATGGACAGTCCCTATGCTGAGACTGACTATAGCTATGGATATCTGTCTCTCATTGTCAAGAGCACTAAAACTCTCTCCCATTAGTTAAATACAGCCCTAAGGGTGAATAACAGAAAAAGTATTGTCACAGATAGTGAGTGGAAGTAGACAGGTTCAGCAGTAGACATTTCAGCAGTAACACCAACTACTAGATGAGTTCAGGTCTAATCTGAAAGGTCCTCATGTGCCTTTTTTTCCTTCTGTTTTGTTTACCAGTAGTTGGCCAAATTCAGGTCTTCCACTAAAAATGGGGAACAAAGCGTTGCTTCCAAGTTCTGGTAGTCATTGCCTATCTCTGAGGAGACAAAGCCTTATAGCATTGGCTGGTATGGCATTGTTTTTTGGATGGCATTCCTTGCTTCCTCCCCCAAAGGAGAATTGAATATGCACAGTGACAAGCTGTACATGTGTGTTTCAGTATTTAGTTCATGCCATTGTGTTGCAGTGTTGCAATGTCAGCAAGAGATCTGCTCCAGCTGAGGAGTTTGGATTAATGTGGGTCAGGTGAAAATCACAATATTGTTTACCACTTATCTGTTTTCTCTTTGCAGAACAAATGTCCATCACTGACTTTGGTAGGTGCCAGACAGCAAGGAATAACTGCCATCCATTTCCATCCTGCTAGGGCATTCTGTCTTCATGTTGAGAGAAGGATGTGACCATTCAGGTGCTACCAGCGGAGGTAATGGACCATGGAGTGCTAGACATGATCTTTTCAGATGGCTGTGAGGTAACAGATGACAGGAAGAAACTGCTTCAAAGCATAAAATCCAGTCACCTAATCCAAAGAGCTCTCAATGTGCAACAGAAATAGTTGCCATGAGAAACAGTTTCCCTTCAACTCTCATTCCACCCCACTATCACTACAATAGGAGCACTGTATGATGTGGTGCCCTGGACCTCTCCTTCCCTCCCTGACAGCCTCTTTTCCTGGCTCTGTTTGCTGTGTAGGAGTGGTTAAAGCTCCAAGGGAAAGGCAGTGTCAGATCCCGCTGCTATGTCAGACTAAGCGGCTTCTGAATCCAGGTGACTGCAGGGGTCTTTTCTGTGAGAGCAAGATTTGTTCATTAGCCACTGTCCATAACTTAGTGAAGATTTTAGAGAACAAGAGTTTCCTTCTGATTACAGTCACGAAGAGGAGTTTAGAGGTAGGGGAAAAGTAGATAGGATGATACATCCAACATGCTGCATCTTTCACTGCAGCCAGTGAAAGAGAGCAGGGAGGCCCGCAGGTCTGTGCTGAGCATGCAGAGACAAGTCAGAGGGTGCCCGGTGAGCCGACACTTCGCACAACTTTCTCATTGGTGTCAGATGAGCTGAGTCTTGCCAAACTATCAAGCACATCTCTGCAGAGAGGTGCCTAAGGAAGTAATGCACATCAGAGAGAGAACAACCTGAGTAAAAGGGATGTGCAGGTATTTTCTGTTCAATTATTGTTAGATTAAAAGGGACACTCAAAAGTTTATCTTATTGAATTGCTGCTCCTCTGGATAGGTGCAGGGTCATTTCTGGGTTACAGACTGATAAAATGTATTGTGTTCTTATAAGAAATGAATAGAACAAACTGAAATAAAATGTTAAATTCTGCTGGGCCTGGAGTTGTTTTTTTCTTCCTAATATTTCTTTAATCTTATCTTATTCCTTAAATTACAAATGTATGATTGATGTCCTGCAAATGAGCTATGACTGAGCATTACTTATTTATTTTATTTAAAATTTTTATTAAGTTGACTAACCCTATTGAGGTCCCAGTCTTGTTTCAGGGGAGACCTGGATGAAATAGGAGTGAAGATTTCACTCAGATTTCCATAAATTCCAATACATACAAACACCAGCATTAAATTTTAACAATTGTGTAGCCACAGGCTTTTAAAATTCTGCTAGCATTTCCTTTAAAATAATTAGATCACGTTTCATGAATTACAGTTCTGCACTGCTGTTACATATTTTTCTTCTGTCAAAGATAATTTCAGTCCTGCCTGGTATATGATTTCCTCTTTAAGCTGCAGTTGCTTCTTTCTGATCCAGATGTGCAAACAGGTATTCAGGTATAACATGTAAAAATCACAGACTGTGCATCAATAGGAATGTGTTGATTTTTTTAAGACTTCTAGTTCCATGTATTTGATGCCAGGATTTTATAAAACACTTAATATACCCTTACTGTGGCTGCAAAGTCTTCCTGTTGGAACCCTGGTCTGTTCTTAAACTCCTACCCTTATTGCTTACACACCTTTTCATTACCCATAATATTGGGCCCTTTTTTGTCAAAGATGGAAGCAGGTATGTCTTTTTCCAGTGGGACTATTCAAGCCCATAAAATTAAGCACATGAATAAGGATTGAAGCTGTAAATCATCAGCTTTTCAAGGCAGAGAATTGTTATGCATTGTATTTGCACAGTAAACAGCCTATCTGTTGTTTGTTGTTGAATATAATGCAATAATATGCACACATGGAATCAGAATTGCAGCCTGAATTGCTAACTTTAACTCTAGCTAAAGAAAGGAAGGTTCACATTTTCAGATCTGAATGACAAGTGTGAAGCTTCTAAACTAGTATTTAACCTCACTTGATGTTTTTTTATCTTTGCCTTAACCAAACTAAAATTTTGACCTTTTTTTTCCTTTTTTTTTTTTTTTTTTAATTTTTTTCAAGCAGCAGCACAGAAAAAAAATGGTATTTTTCCCTGGGCTGTTTCCATCCAATAGTTTTTACTATTGTGACTTTACCTTTGCTCTGCAACTTTGGCTACTAGTGGGAACTCGGTTCACAATGTTCTTAGAAAGGCCTGCTTTGCTTTTGAAATTGCCTTTTTTTTTCCAGGTGCTTATGGCAGATAGCATGGGGCTAAGGCAAGCTTGAAAACTCCACACTCTTCAAGAAAAAACAGTGCCTGAGCTAGCTTTCTGTTCCCTATTTCACTGCCTGTATTTGGAGGTGCTGCATTGGTTTTGACAGCATTCACACCAGTCTGTCCAAGACAAGACTCTGGTTCATTACCTTGCATATTCACATACAAAAACCACACAAATCCTTAAATTTAATAAAATATTGATAGCTTTTTTGCTGCTTTCACAAGGAAATAACAAAATGGTGGCACAAAAGAATTCCCCAGCCCAACATATTCTGTGCTTAAAATGCGTTATTCAAAACCCCAGAAACCGAATGACCACAGACATTTTAGTTCAAGAGGGATGCCCACAAATATTTAACAAAAAGTCAAGATTACTGAATTTAGCTTACAGTCATGAGGAAAAAATTAAAATCAATACTACATGATATAATGCAAACCAAAATTTCTATCATTAAGGGAAATAACCTTCTTTTATAAGTAAAAATAGTTTCTGGAAGACTAGACAAGGGAAATAGCCACTATCCATTGTGAACATCAGCTTTTTGGATTACAAATTTTGTCTGTTGCTTGGAAAGCTAATCTGTTAATGGAGGCTTTGGTTTCACTTTTACAATGGAAAACTTGTTAAAGAAATTAAGGTTTTTATTAGCATTTAGAAGTGAAGGTTATATTATATTTTATGAGCTTGAATGGTTCATAACATTCCTTCTGATGTATTATTTCATTATTGTTTATGTACTCTGATTAGCATAAGTAAAGCTTTACAGTCTTACAACATGGGTCTCTACTTCAGTCTGGGAGGCCAAGCATTGAACCAAATTTAGCTCTACCTTTCCCCCTCTGCAAAGATATAGACTGCTTTGAATGGATCTATTTGGGGTAAAAGTCACAACAGTCTTTATGCTTCTGGTTTACAAGACAAAAAGATCTTACACATTTTCTGGCCCCAGAAATATCCTTGAAATTTCCTGATACTTTGAATATTGCTTTCTCACTAAGCCATGTTCTTGTGCACTGTGTTTGGACAAATTCCTTCTAGTAGAATCCAGGTAGGACCATGGTTGTCATGCCACCCTCCATGCCTCCAAAAAAAGTCCTTGGCTTGGTGATGCCATCAGTCTTCTAGAACCGGCTATAGTCTGTGATTTATAACCTAAGAACTGCTCAACTGAAATTTGTGCCAGTGTTTAAGAATAAAGCCATATGCTCCCCATCATTATTTAGATGGATGCAGGCAGTGTAAGGAAGAAAAGATTGCAAATCTATGTAAAGACACATGATACCTCTACAAATCAATGAGAATCTGTGGCAGACTCCCAAAAATTGTTACCTCTTGGTACCTTCTTTGTAATAATTTGTTTCCTTTAATATTGGTAACATGGATACCAGGGACTTGTGGTTGATTCAAAATACCAAATGTATGCAATGGACTAATTCCAGCTAGCAATAAAATTCATGTGGTGCTTTAGAACACCATTAATTAAACCTCACAGCATCCCAGGGAAGTAGGTGGCAGTATCTTCATTTAGCATGTGGGAAACAGCCGGAAAAAGGTTAGTGGCTCTCTGCTGCATGAGTCAATAAACATCACTGGTATTTGAGTTTTTCTATTAGTGTCAAGTTGCTAGACTTGCCACCCTCTTAAAAGAATAGCCTCTGCTTGTCTACATCTTCACTTGCTTTGTGAAGAGACTCCAAGACCCCTGATGAAAGACTACATACCAGCTATATGTCCCCATATGAGGACAAATTCAGTTTTGCAGATGTAAATCTGGAGTAACTTTCCTGATATTAATAACATTTCAGCAACTCACCATGGTATAAATGAGAGCTGTGTGCAGGCCAGTTCATTAACATAAAACAAACCAGAAGTTGACACTGATCATTGAGATACGTTTCTTTTAAATACCTTCTGCTAAGGACACAAATGCCAATTCACGGATATAGTTTCATATCAAAAGAAATGGCAGTCCTTTTAAAGAAAACTGCTTCTATTCTGTTCTCAGTGTATAAAGGCATAACCAGACATTTCCTATTAAGAGTAAAAGGAATTATGCAGACTGAATATCCTATGCACCAACATTAAAATTTCTAACCGATGAGAAGAACGATGGGTGTGCTGCTATTTGTAACACAATATGATCAGAACAAAAGTTTAAGCTGTAATGCATTCACTTACTTAAACTGTGTATTGTTATACAAGGCAATTAAAGAGTTTCAGACTATTCTCTATCTTATCTGCCTTTCAGATGAGACCTAAAATTGAAACATTTGATTATTAAAGCTCAAGTGGCAGTTTTCATTAGAGGTGTTAACCCTAGTATGATCTCCAAATTCTAAATCAGTTCATCATGTTCTCCCTTCCTAAATTCTCCATGGCTTTTATGTGATAAGATATTCTTCTTTTCCATTTCTAAAAACTGTTCTAAAAGTATTACTAACACCATATGGCTACCCTGCATATCCATTTCAGTAGTGAATGAAGTGAGTAACCTTTTTATACAGCCTGTAAATTATTTTAAGAAAATTGACCATTTGATACGCACAATATGTTCTTCTCATCTACCTTGACAGAGAAGTCATTAAACAAGGAATCTCTTTTATCTGTATATTGATAGGCACAAAGCTCTAACTTTTGACTCAGAAAGAATCTCAGCATTTCCATAAATAATAATTAATAACAATTAAAAATTATTAATAACAATAGTTAAAAATAATAACATTAATAATAATACAGTCATCAGAACCAGCTCAAATATTGAAGTTCAGTTGTTGAGCTCTGAAGATAGACACCCAAAAGTTTCATCAAAAATTTATAAAATATTTTTTTCCAGGCAGTTTCTTATTGAGGAAAGTGCTTCCCTCAGGTGCACTACATCCCACCAGACTCCCTTCAGGTCTCAAAAAACTCACTTGCATTGACTCTAAGAAATTTGACAAATTATGTAGTCTTGAGGGATAGACAAGGACTTTCGGTACTCTTGGTAATTTAAAAATTTTGTGAGTGTGTAGTAATGATGTACCAATATTCTTTTCCAGTTTTCCATTAAGTGTTATTTGTATTCTTTGAAACTGCATAGTAGCCGAGATGGACCTGGTTTTGCATACTTGTACTGTATCTAGCATATCCAAGCAAAATCAATATTTGTAAGTTAGGTAAAGAGATTAATATAAAAACAGAAACAATATCTTTTTAGCCTCATTAGCTACTATTAGCTTCAAGGAGTTCAAGAAGTAACAGATAATTAGCACATCTGCACAACATACGTTTTATATTTTTTTTGTGATTTAGAAATGAACACAGTTTGAATTACTGTGTATTCTGTAATACGTGCAAATGTAATCATTGATGCAGTTCTCACTAGTGGCATAGAGTGAGGTGCCTATGTCATGTTACAAATGTACAGAATTTAGTGGTGACTACTGGCATTTATAAAACCTCTGTTTTGCCTGATTCCATGTTTACTCTTTCTTTTTGATCACAGTAAGTAACTCAGTATCAAATGTTCATATATAGAGTCACTTGGAATAGCTTCACTACTGAAAACCTGACTGGGGGAAAAAGCGCACAGTAAAAAAACAAAAAGAAAGAGAGAATTAGAATTTTAATAAACATTCATTCCCAGGAGGACATGAGTGTACTGTAAATATACTACAGTGGTATCAAAGCAACATTTCTTTTGAACTGAAAAATGTAAATTAGGTTTACCTTACTTCCATATAATTTGCTGTTTTTAATCCTAATATATTATTTTCAAAGGAAACCTAGATGTGCTCTGCCCTTGTTTTCTACCTGAAAACTGGGTCTTGCTAACGATTCTAAACTTCCTAGCTGTCAACATTTTTAGAAGGTCTGAAACGCATTTTCAAGTTTATTAATAAATAAGACTGGAAAAATAATCTTCTGTGAATAGGGTAAACTTTTGATCATTCGTGACTGGTGATACTTTTCAACAGCTGATACCATGTTCTGCCCTCCAATAACACAAATTCTCCTAGTCTCCTTGACTACAAGTTCTCCTTGTAGTCAAGGGAAGGTATATTTGGGTACCTCAGTGCTGAATCTGGCTAAGAGTTCTTTAAATGTTCACAGTGTGGAACTTTGGTTATATTCAGCTGCCATAGTGACAGCAGTATTTAGGAACTCATTCAGGGTCCAGATTTGCTCCTGCTGATGTCAGTCAGATGATTTTAATTATTGACTGCTGTAGAAGGGGTCGAGCCCATGTTACATGCAGAATCCTGTTCTTCCCTAGGAGAAAGCTGGTCTGCCTAGATTATATTTATTGTCACCATGGTACTTTCCTTTAGGGGTGCTTAACTATTCCTTATATCTGTTTATCCTTTCTTCCATAGATCCTTTTGTTTTCTGTTTCATCATTTTGCAATACAATGGACAATGATTACTTGTGGGTCACTCCAAACTATTTGGCCTTCTTTTTTTGTTTTATTAGTTTGTTTTTCTTCTTTCTGATGGCTATATAAAATGTTTATACCGCAGGAAAATTGTGTTCAAAGTTGGTAATTTTTCAACTTTTCACATCAGGAATAATTTTAGGATTACTTATGCCTCTGTTCTGTGAATTTGCACAAAATGTAGTCTATCAAGGAAGATCTCTTGAAAGATAAATTTATGTCTAGTTTCAGAACAAAAGAGCTATGGCATATCTTTGTTGCCAGTGCAAGATGTGAAGCCCATGGAAGAGCTGAGGAGTAGTTGGTAAAAGAGCCCTAAATATGAGGATTCAGGGGAAATTACTCTGAGCATTCATGTGTATCTACTAAATCATAAGACCAGCTCTTGGCTCCCATCTCCAGGATGAAGAGAATTACTCCCTTCTCTCTGGGACAGTCCTAAGTTCCCATTTCTCAGCTTCACTGATGGAATATATCCCCTGGGTGTTTGCCTACACTTGCATTTTGCCAGGGGATATGTCATGTGTAACCCACAACACTCATGTATCCATATACTATTCTGTGCAGTGCTCAACTTTGCAGCAGAGACAATGACAGTGACTATAAAGAAAAACTTAGTCAAGATGCTGACTATTATTTATTTCATTCTCTTTAACACATTGTTTAATGTTAAAAAACTAGTCTGAGGTTTATTTCACTTCATTTTAGCATTGTAAGTTAACTTAACTAATTGCCCAGGGTCCTTCCATTGTCAGTGAGGAAAAAAATAGGTATCTCCTGATCACAGATCATCAGCTGTTTCTATCTGTGATTTTGGGACAGGGTGATTTATCCTCTTGAAGCACTTCCTACTTTATATTGACTATAGAAGAAGACTGTGTGTCTAACTCTTAGATGGCTAAGATAGCTAATGGCAGAAGAGATAAATGACCCTCTTGTGAAGTATATTGTACTTATGAAAAGAAGGCATGTGGTCAAAAGAATCTGGTGTACAGCTTACCAGCTCCTAGGCTTGCCCGGAACTCAGGAAAAAGGACTTTTGCTCTTATTCAAATGACTCCATCACCTGGCCATGTGCCTTATTTGCTCTGAATTTCATTTATTCTTTCTGGGAAATGGATACCTTCAAGATCTTAAAAGGCTAAGTTTAAATTGTTAAAGGGATTAGACAGTCCTAAAACAAAAGCTGTATGTAAAGGGAACATACAATTTTTACTTGTTGGGATGAGAAAGTCTCTTCTGTGAATTACAGTGTATATATAGAATGTATTTTGGTTGTACTTAAAACTGCTTAAAAGATCCAGGTACCTCTTATGTTATTTTCCATGAGCTATGGTCTAGAAGAAATATCCTTTCAATCAAGCTTAGCCTCAGCAATTTATCCCAGGTAAATACCTGAGGCATTTATAAGGCAGGAAAGCAGACAGTAGGAATCAAGAACTGTGGATTTTTTATAGAAGTGGTAAATGGATAAAACTTTACAGGCATTACTTTAAAAAGATTACCCCCCAGACAATCTCTCCTACCACTATTGACAGATAAAACAAGCTAAAAGCTTGAGTTAAATGGTTTGTGTATAATACATTGTCCTTTTGAATAACTGAGCTTGAATCCATTTGAATCAACAATATTACCTGTCATAAGGAACTACAGTTTTCAATATCAAAGCATCTTGAATAAAAGCCATTACACTTCTTTAAATAAGAAGTTATTTCATTTGTGCTCCTAGCAGCAGAAGTCCTACTGTTAACTTTACATTTACTTAGTGTACCTTTTCTGTGGATACTTCTCTGCAACTCTCTACTGCAGTAGCTGTGGCTAGGCAGCATCCTTTATTAGACTGTTCAGCAAGACTAGAAGGGAGAGAGTTCTGGTCAATGCATACATTCCCAGTTTTGCCCCATGTGCAGCCTTCCTTTAGGTGTCAGTCTGGGACACGACAACTTGTGGTTCAGTTGTTGGGATATTTTGCTTTTATTTAGCTTATTTTATATGTATGAATTCAATGGGGAAGAGCCTAGGAAGAAGAAAAAAGTAATTCCTGCCAATTCCAGTAAATGCAAAAGAAGTATTACTGTTAAATCAGAAGTAACTGCTGCTACTGTGCAACTGTGACTATTTGCCTTTGTCTCCCTATGTGTTTTGGTCTGCAGCCATTAATAGGTTGGACTCCATGAAGCAGTAGCAAAAGGGAGTGTGTCAGAGCAGCAGGCCAAAATTAAATTACAGCAACCTCGCACTTTGCATTAAAATCTCCACTAAGGAATGGATGCTTGTAATCATCCGGATTTTCCTTAAAGACAATGGCCCTCCATGCAACTGGCTACACTCAGTTAATTCACACTGTCAGCTTCCTTTATTGGCTGTGGGGAATGCAGTATTGATTCTTGAACTCAACAGAAGCACAAAGAGCCACTAGTGCATGGTCAAAATGCAGCAATAAAGGGCTGGCAGCTTCAGAAAAGCAGCCATTCCGTTGCACAAACAAGGTCAATTAGAGGACAGTGCAGCATAATATAAATAGCATTAGCAGCCCTCTTCAACCATGATGAGACCATGCTGGGAAGATGACAATAAATAAAGTAGGGTTTAATGCAGAGTAAATACAAAAGCATTTAATGTAATTTAATTTAAAACCTTGTATCCCTTTAAAAGTACTATCAATTAAAAAATACTTATCTTTTTTTTAAAAAAATGACTATTCTTTTCAGGTAAATCTCTGTATAAATTAATTATGTACATATGCAGAACTGAATGGGAATGCATTGTTTAATAAATAGTTAATTCTTAAATTACAACTGTGAGATATTATGTCTGTCTGTGTAATCTCTTACTCTTTATTAATACGAATCTTTCAGTGTCAGTTGAGTGTAATAATAGGACAAAAGTGTATCTGCATTTTTAGTTCAGAAGTTAAAAAAAGTTGCGAAGGATCTTTATGTTCTTCTTTAAGATATTGTAATTATTATCTTTTTTTTTATATGAGAGACATTATTATTATGCCAGCTTAGAATTAATTGCAAATGTAATATACATCATTCTGCGAACACATAGAGTATGTTAAGCAAATTAGGCTTTTAAAATAGATAAGGGGCCTCAGATAGGAAGCTGACAAACCTAGACTGTATAAGGAAGCTGAAAAGGTGTCAAAACTATATAATTTAGACAGAAAAATAAACATTTGTTTCAAAGCCCTATTAAATAACAAATGTGCTGAAAGCTGACGGAAGATTTAGACTTAGAGCTCTGTTGTACCTGTGCAGTCTTAGAATTTTTTTGACAGTACAAGCCTACTACTGGACCCCTCCTCACTTTCTTGAGCTTTTGGAAGCATTAATATCAACTCTGAGTATACTTAACATCCATTAAAACTGGAAGCGATTGGACTGTGATCTGTGATGAAGGTTGAATATGAAATCATCATTGTTTGGGTCAAATCTTACCTATGTTGTAAAGCTGTATCTTGTATCTGCTGCAGTGCAAGAATAACCGTATCATTCCACACATAGTATTTGTAAGACCTTTGAGGAGGGATAGAAATAGCAAGGCTTTCCTTGTAAAATGTATTGGTCTTCCAAAATTATTCTACAATAAAATCCTACCTACACTGTCAATGGAATCAGTAGGAGCCCTTTGTCTCAGAGAGCAACATAAATGACTTTTGGACTGACTGGAAGTATGGGGACATTATTCAGCTATTATGTAAAGTAATGAGTAAAATTCTGCTTCTATTTTTATGGGCTTGAAATATCAATATGTCTTGAAAGTAGTGATGAAAAGAAGAGTAAATTAGCTTATTATGATTCCAGCTAGAAAGCACAAGGTAAAGGATTGCACATTTTGATATGTCCTAGGCTGGGACTTCAGTTTCCTGGGAAGTGCGGCTTCCAGAAAAAATCCTTACTTAATTTTTTGAAGTTTCTGATTTTTGCCAGACAAGGTAAAAACAGAGGATAAAGGCAATAGAAACAAGACAAAAAACAATGAAATAAAGTTAGTAAGTACTAAGTAAGTTCTAATATTTTTGTCACAAGGAAAACTTTATTTTCTTGACTTTTTTCTGTTCTTTACTAAGGAGCTGAGGCAGATTACAGGATAAAAATCCTTATTAGGCAAGTAAATGCATCCAGTGAGTTGTGACCAATTAGCTCTTGTGTATATTTTTGCTGCTCCTTAGCCACTCTTCCTCTCCAAGTACATAATCGATTGAGCTTGTTTTGGATTTGTTCCTTTTCTGCAAGACAAGATTGACTAATAGTGTAATTAAAATAATAGTTTTTAATAATGCTTTTTTAAAAGAATATCAATGGAACAAATGCCTTCAAGCGACTGGCTAGAAAGGTTTTTGCATCTTTTAGAACACAAACTTAAGTGGAATCAATGTGTTTGGAAAGAAAATCAGATAACCTATGTGTATATCTCCTAAGCCAAAGCAGAATAATATTTGTAGCAATACTTGTAGGAAGAGGTAGCATTTGTAGTTTTGTTTTGCGTTATATATACTTTTTATTGATTGCTTTTGGTGTTACTCAAGAATTATGGAGACCAAATAAATTTCACTTAGGGCACTTCAGTAATTTTATAAAGAGATTTCTTCTGGTTTTCGTACTTTACAACTGTAAAATATTTTATCTCAAGGGTGTGGGGAAGCAGAGTGTTTCTATGAGCTCCTTGGCATTTAAGAGAAGTGTGTGAGACGATGTGTCTTGCATCCCCATGCATGGCCATCACATCTCAGTGATAACAGAATATCTCTTTCTTCCTTCATCTCCTTTTTTTGTTCATCATTTTCTATCCCAATGTCCCATAAAGGTCTATAAATATAACATGCACTGTAATTACCTCTGGCACATGTACTAGGTGACTTCTGACTTCTAGTAAGATGCTTCTAGAGGTTTACCCCATTGTAAGGGTCATGGACATAACTATGTTAAGAAGTTATCAGTGCTTAGATACCTCCATTCACAAACATTATGCTATAATGAAATTAATGTTTTCAACCACTTTCTTTCCTTCCCAACAACCACCAAACTGCAATTCCCTTTGGGAATGAACTTCCCATCTTCATCTTCTTTTGGAGATGTGAGAGATGATCCTGTCACTTCTAAGGTGTCACTCTGAAAAGCATCAGATATTCCATTCCTGATTCTGTCTTGACACCTTGTTAGCTCATTCTGGAGAGAGATAGGTTACCTTTTTTCTTTCATTTTCAAAATAGGCCTCAGGAATATGTTTTAAGATTGCAAAAAGTCTGCATTCTTTGAATTAGGTGGGAGGAAGCAGAGGAAGAATTTCGTAGAGATTGCAAATGGAGACTTATGACTAGAAATTTTGCACTTCCCAGCAGATATATGTAATGGAGAGGAGGATGCTGAGTAGTCCAAGTAAGAGTCAGGAGACAATTTGGAGAAAGGCAAGTGCCAAGGCAATGTGTTCCTCGGAAATTTGGAAAGCTGCAAGTTTTGACTGCAGCTCAAACTAGGAAAGTCTTTTTCCTAGTACCTAGAGGGAAGCATATGATTTGACAACAAACCCCAGAGGAGGCAGAGAGAGGAAAACAGACTGGATAGAAAGGGGACAGATCTGTGCTTATTCTTCATTCCTGAAAGTGTAGAGTAAGTTTCTAGGATGTAAAGAAATGGTGTGGTTCTACAACCTCACTGTGAAGAGATCACGAAGCAAGAATATGAACAGTTCTCATTCTTCTGGGCCATGCAAGAGAAGTGACAATCCACATAAGGCCTTCTTGTCCAAGTCTGTAAAGGAAATAAAAATGGGAAGCAGAATTTATGAAACATTGGTTCTATATCTCACTGAAAGAGACCAACCTTTGAAATATGCACAAGTGTAATGTGAATAACACCTGGGCATGGAGTTGTTTATATTGGTTTATATTGTTTATATTGTTTTTTTGTATTTTTTTTTTTGTGCTCACTTGCCCCTTTGAAGGCAGAGTTGCCTACACGGCTGATGAATTACAGCAAAAAAAAAAGTACAGAAGTCGAGCCAGCAGAGAGCCGAGCTCC
>VZRW01003079.1:357765-445506 GCA_013398125.1 Aegotheles bennettii | reverse complement strand
AAGAACTTCTTCCTTATGTCCAATCAAAATGTATGGTCTTCTAGGTTGAGACCATTACCGCTTCTTCACACTTGTTTATCTGTAGGTAAAGGCAATTATTGATGTACTTTGATTCTGGTATGTTGCCTCTAAAATGCTGTTATGTCCCTTGATCTCTGATGAACTTCATTTCTGGCTTACAGTTGTAGGATAATGGAACTTAGCATTTTTTAGGCGTACTTGCTTTGGTATCTGTATGAAACACAGAAGTCTTTCAAATACCAACGTGTAGTCATAAGCAAAACCAGTGTAGGATTGGCTTACATAATGGAAACTTTTTGATCTGTAATGCTTTTGCTGGCTTCTGTATTGAACTGCCAAAGTTCAGGTACTTGCATGGGTATGGAGGCTTTCCAGAGCTTCCTGCTGTGAACTGAATAACCAAAAATATGTATTAGAAATTGAACTACTGGGCAAGCAGCTAAAACATGGCACAACAGGGTTTGTCTTGTTTATGCTCATACGAATTTTGAAGAACTATGGTAATACTGGCAGTATTAAAACATACTAAAAAGGCACAAAGTTCACTCTGACTTTCCACTGTGGTGGAAATGTGACAAAGGGATAATTTTACATCCAACAATTGTAGGTCACTATAAAATGAGAGCAGAGGAGTTATATATCAAACATGTAACTTAACATTGCGCTTCTTTAGCCCTTTGCATCCTTTCATCTTTGAATTGACAGTATAAGATAAACCATAATGTACTTTCAGTTATGAAATGGAAGACTTTTTTCCAATTTTTTTCATGGATAAATCTGACAGTTACTTCACTTTCAAACCAGTTGGGTTTGAAGCGCCCTACTGATATAGCCTTCCCCCGAAAAGGGTGTAGGAACAGTACTTTTATTTGGTTCTTAATTGAAGATTCACTGATGACACTTCTTGCTGTTCTATTTAGAATGAGAGCTAAGATGTGAAGTAACAGTAAGCTATGCATACGTTTAAGTTGTGAGAAACTTTGTAGCAATGCTGTAGCAAAGGATGATCTTTACAGTGGTGTGTTAAGCCATCAATACCTTGTTTCACAGAAGCTGGTGGCTGGCTCATCAGTATGAAACATAGCAATTGTTCTTTACCTCAGTATTTCATGGTGGACTTGGTTCTCTTTGTGCTTTTTCAAATCCAATTTCAAACTGTTTCCATTTAAATTTATTTCTCTAAGTCATATTTCTGCCTTCTAAAAATAAATTGTTTATGCATAATTTTGAAGAGAGCTTTACACTGAGGGAAGGTGACATATTCCTGGCTGTGTGATCTTTTTAAGAGCAGAAAACATCATGCACTTCTTGTGTGCTGCCTCCTATATGGTCATGTCCCATGGTGACTCTTCAGATAGTAATCACGTATATCGGTCTCTTCTGAAAGGTTTGATATCTAATTTATGTGCTGTCTTGTTTTGTTTTCATCTGGGAAATCACTATCAAAAAGTACTGCAAAATATTTAGGGTTATGGCTTTCTAGAAATCTTGATTATTGTTTCATCAGATGTCTGTTTCATTTAGCTGAAGATTTTTAACTGAAACAGGGGCTAGGCATGTGTAAGCTGAATCTTACCTGGATTCAGTGAAACTACCGTGGTATTAGTGACTCCAGAGTCAGATTGACAGCTTTGAAGTAGTCAGTCATGCTGAACTGTGGTTTTCAGTGATGGAGCCAGAGGTCTGAAAGCTCTGCAGCTCCAGGTCTCATTGGAGTGCGGTTTCAAGCTATTGAGAGGGTGTTTGAAGCCAAGAGTTTTTGAGATGGGCTTCTGTATACTTAGGCTGCAGGGTAGTCCCTTTGGCCCAGAGTCAGCTATTGTAGAGGTTCCTGATGCTATTGAATGAACTTGTCATTCACATCTATTTTATTGCTGCTGTTGGCAGTAGGTTACTGGCAAGTTCCCTGAACATCTACAGTTTTTTTAGAGGGCAACTTGTTCAAGGAAAACTTTGATCTGATTTGTACTGAAGTCAGATATAAAAACTGGAACTTTACAAACTGCTTTGGAGCCAGCTCTTTCTAGAATTGTGCTGTGGTAGAGTAGTGATTTAAAATTCCTGAAAGCAAAGGGATAGAGATAAACTAATGCTTTCAGGTGCTTGTTACCCTACCTGTTTCTGTGGTTGTAACCAGGGTGTACAACAGGCTTTGTTTCACAAGCTTAATACTTTTCTGACTTTGAGTTACTAAGGACTTTGTTGGCTATGACTCTCTGTTGCAGCTTTTAACAAGCTGTCTCCTACTCAACAAACTAGGAAGTAGCAAACCACTGGAAAATTACGTTCACAGCTAATGATGTTTAAGAATCCATATTTATATGGAGAAAGGAAAAGCATTGGTGGAAGCAAGCAAGGAGTAGGAATAGGTGATTGAAGTTCCAGTATGCAGTCTTGTGGTGTGTAATAGGCCTGGTGATGCTTGCAGGTACTATAGTCAGAATTTTCATGACAATTCGGAAGAGATCCTGGATTCATTGCAGTTACCTGAAACTATTGGCTTAATGTTCAGCAGCAGCCAGAAAAGCCTGCAGAGGTGTTTGGCATTCTCAGAAAGATACTGAGGACATGAGAAAAAGTGTCTCTTGTTCCTATGTAAAGCCCTGGTGAGCCCTCCTCTTGAGTACTGGGTGCTACAGCCCTCATATTTCAAGGGGGATATATTGGCATTACAGAAAGTAGTGAGAAGACTTTTATTTATTTATTTATTTATTTAAATCAAGATGGCAGGTCTTGCATTTCAAGGAGGGAGTTAGAAGACTGAGACATTGGTTTGAAGAGGTGAAGGTTTTAGGAGGATTTGAGTGCAGCATACAATTTTGTGAAGGTGGTGAATGCAGAGGTGTTATTCACCAAATTCTGCAACCTTAGAACTATGTAGCACTTGCAGCTTAGAGGACAACTGGCTAGAAAGAGTCTGAAGAAGATTTTTGGTTGATTTTTGTATTTTATTTTTTTATTATTATTACTTCTAAATGCACAGAGTAGTAAACTTTCTGGAATCCTTTGCCACAGGGTATTTGGAAGCAGATTATTTTAGCAAGTTAAGAAAAGGAATTTGAATACATTTTCAAGAGGTCTGTAAAGAGAACAGACATGGATTTGCTCTCTAATTTCCTTAATACACAGTTAATATACTGAGATAATGAGGGAAACGTACTACAAAAAGGCACAGGCTTATGTGAATATTGCTTTTTTGTTTTTTTTGTCCCTGTTGCAGACAATACTGAGCTCAAATGACCATTAGTCTGTCTTAGTGGAATATTTCTTATGTTCTTATGCTGGGGAGCATTGTAAGAATCTGTGTGAGACTACAGCATCTAGTTAGATTTAAACTGGTTTAAAATCATAACTTCACTTTGAAAGGCTTTGAATTTTCTATTTGTCGGTCATCAGTCAAAAACAGATTTGAAAAGAAATCTGGTCAAGTGAGTTGAAGAGAAAAAGAACAAGCTTAATTAAGCAAATATTGCTTCTGTGTAGATTATTATTATTTTCAAACTATTTTTAATAAAGGCTGGTTAGGTAGTTGTGTTTTCCTGCCTCTTTCCTCCACTGGCTTTTTTTTTTCTGTCAAAATTTTTTTTCTCTTCCTCCAAATCTCAGAGCAGTTGCACTAGAAATAGTGCAAGCTCTTCAAAGTAGCAATACCTTCATTTGACAGGGAGTTCATAGAGGATTATCTTTATGAAAGCTTTATGTTGCAGCCGTAGTAGAAACTTGAGGGTGCAGAGGGAAAAAATGTGGGATATACTTCACAGCTTTCTCATGCTGTTGATCTGTGGGAGAAACCTAGTACAGTCGCAGCTGGGGATATGAAGGTTAACTCATGCTACTTGAACTTCCCTGAATTAATGATGGTTTTTTCATGCATTGGGAAACTGACAAATGGAAACAAATATGTAGATGCATAGAAAAGAAGTGAATGAATCTGCTTAAAGGTGGAGATAATTGATTACTTGAGTAAAATTGACACAAAGGATGCTACGACTGGAATCTTATTACAGACAGAATTTAGAGTTACTATGGAGTTCATGAATAAAACATCCTAACTGGGTTAAGAAATGCAATTTTTACTTTGCTTCATTTCCATATGACATCCTGCAGTTGCCATGAAACAGGTGCTGCAAGACATATGCAAAGTGTATGGTTGTTTCTGAGGTGGGGAAATGTTTCATCGAGATAAATTTATAAAATTCTGAGATTTAAACATTTCTGAGTTTCATCAAGTACTGTATTGAAGATGCACGTGGTGTTCAGGCATCTTGATTTTTATCTTCATGTATATTCCCAGTGTAACTTAATGGCTAGAGCCCCTGTTTTCAGATTCATCTGAATACCTAATAAATCATTGCTTATTTGATAGCAAATAATTGCAATTCTACTGTATTGATTGGGGAATAAAAGTGAAGGAAAATAGCATGCTTAGATTTTCGTTTCAACTTGATGAGGTAATTTTAATTTTGGGGGGGGGGCGGACGGACAGACAGGACTTTTATGTTCTCTTCTTATCCCAGAGGCTGACCTGTGATGTTGCAAAGCTTTTAGAGGTTTTGGAAGAACTGTGTGCATGAGAAGTATTGCTCTTAAATGGTTGTTTGTGCCCTTGAGAATAAGCATAGAAAGAATTCAAAATGCCTTCTCAGCTGTTTTAGAAATGCTTTTCTTTTCTCACCTCTACTTCATCTCCAATAAAATAGAATTGAAACTCCTTTTACAAATTTCAAAGCTTTCAGATCCAGATTTCTGTTGCTAACACGCTGTGCAGAAAATACGGGTCAAGTTTCAAACTGTCAACTAGAACAATAGCTTGAGGCAAGCTTCATAACTGCTGTGATAGATTTTTCTCTAATGAAACCATACTCCTGAGGAATTACTTATAATGATCTGAGGAACCTCATTTTTAAGGTGCTCGTGTATGAAGTTTGCCAACATATTGCTGAGCTATGAAAAAGTCCGCTATGCTTTGGTAGAATTCACAGAATGGCCCACAGCGAAGGAAGGTGGCCTTGGTTTTAATTAATTCTCAAGGGGAGAAAGAAAAACAACCTGTAAACCCAATTTATGTCATATCCATGAATATAACCCCTTAATGTGCACATTAGCGTGGCTGACCTAGCAAGAATTAAAATAATTCAGTTAATTAAAAGAAAAAAAAAATCTGAATTCATTTGTGCAAGATGAAATAAGTACAACCCCAAGTAACTAATTTTTCTTGAAAAAGTAGTTGTGTAAGTGCTCATAGTTTCTAAGGAAATACCTGACAGATTAAACCTCCGAGTGTTTTATATGTGTACACTTTTGCTGTGGGACCCATTATAGTAGATTGTTATTCAGGCCAGGAGTTAAAAAGACATTATGAAACATGTTAAATGAAAGTGTTTTTCTAGAAATGAATATTTGTAATGAATTTGGGGGAAGAAGAAAATACCAACTCATGCTTCAGAGTTATGAATTGTTTCCAGGTATGCTCACTTAAAACAGATTTTTTTCCATGGGAACAGATTATTTCTTTGAACTGTTGCAGAGTTTGCCAAGTCTTTTGGTCTAATCTAACCCAGTAGTGTGGTTATGGGAGAACTCATAGTCATGCTTATTTATAATTCGGATTTTTTCAGTTTTATGTGATGAAACCAGGTTTATTTCCTCTCTCATATTGCTAGCGTTCAGAACAGCTCAGAGTAGAGGTCTGACAAATAGTGAAATGGAAGTATCACTGTTTAGGATATTAAAGATGAGACCGGAAACTAATTTTGATGAGCTGAATTTATTTATTTTTTTTTAGTAGATGGATGGTAGTGAGTGAAGGATAATTTACAGTTTTGAGGAGATGATTATTCTGTTTTAAGTAGAGATACTGCAAGGACTGTTGAAATGGAAAAGCTGATAATGTATTAGAAAAATTAAATTCTGCTAGGAATATTTAATAATCCTGTTTCCATCATCTAGTTCTCACACCACTCCTTAAAAATACACATTTAAAACATTAGCATTATTAGTGTAAGCTTTTATATTGTTATTTTTCCTCTTAATCTTTTTTGCAGAGAGAATATGGGACTGTCTGGTAGAACGTTCTTGTTTCTGTATTTTTGTCCCTTACACAATTACTCTAAATTTTAAGTTCAAGAAAAAAGTGTGTGTTCAGGCAGTCTGATATTTGACTCCATGTAAACATTCAGAAAAAAAGTGTATTAAGAGCAGAAAGACTATTTCATTACTTCTTCTGTTTAATTTCTAAATGTGTTTTGGACTGTAGCTTCTCAGAGAACCATACAATTTTGGTTTTAGTATTCTTGGGGTTTTCTGCAAGTTGTCCGTTTTATAGTTAAAATTGTGCAGTCCTCCCTGGAGCTAGGAACCTTTCTTTCATTAAAGTTTGTCTTATATGCAGTGGTATCTCTTGGGTTTATTTTTATTTTTTTTTCCTTTCCTCCATTTGTTAGGCACGTGTAGTGGGAGTTTCCAGTCTCACGTTTAAATAGAACTTGCAAGTATAGATGAAGAGGGAAAGGAAGAACTAATAGGTGTGGAAATTGGTATGTAACAAGCTGGAGAGACAGGCTGCAAGAGGAAAATACCGCACTTAGTCTGATTTATTTGTTTTTCCAAGCAATAGGGATACAAAAATTCAAAGGGAGAGTGTTGACACGTAACAGGGAAGTATGAACTGGCAATAGACTTGTGATGCTTGTTACTGCCAGAGGAATGAGATCCCACTTAGGAGGGGTGTTTTGTGGATAGAGATTCATAAGCTTATAATGTGATTACCAGTCTTAAGTGTAGACCAGAGACATCGTTATATTCTTGAAAGACATGTTAGCAATATCTGTGTCAGCCATACTTTATAATTCAAGCTGTTTGGTGTAAGGAAATCCTCAATGGAGAGCTACCTAAGGTTGACCTGCAGTTGAATTAGCAACACAGAGTGCATCAGAATTGGGGTCTGGCTGAAAAGCAGGATCCATAGAAGTTCTTAAATATTTGTTGTTGACCTGGTGTTTGGAAAGGTGTTTGTATAAGGTAACAACAAAAAAAGTAGCTAAATATACAGGGAAGGTATTGCTAGAGAGAGCACGGGGAGGGAACAAGGCAGTTTTCCTTTTTTGAGCTCTCCAGTGGATAGGTGAATAGTTTGGGAGAATTGGGGGGCTACTTAGTAGTGCTGAAGGAACCTCAGATAAGTATAGAGAGGTTGAGTAGCTGTTGGTTGGGTTTTGGGGGGAGTGGTTTTCTTCAGTTGCCTTTATAATTGCTTTGTTTCTGCTGTCTTTCTGGACCTCTTGGATCCATCAAAAGAAATGCCAGAAAGCTGTTGGCTGCTGTCTCAACAGGCACTTTAACAACCCCTGCTGGTCTTGCATTGCAACTGTTGCATCTAATTTGCTGTCATTACAGCAGTCCTTTTATGCGCATCTATAATCTGCACCATTAATACTACAAGATGTCCTCGATTCTGCATTCACAGCACCCTTTTAATAACTGTTTACAGCCAGATTTCTAAAACAAGCTTTTAGGTTGGTTACTTCTTTAGCATTTTTAGCCATGTGAATAACATGTCATCCAGAGCAATTCATCTTTTATAAGAGTCCAATAAAACACAGATCAGATGTGATCAAATAAAACTACATAAAAGTGTAAGCAATTTACTTAATAGATGTAGCTGAAGGATAAAGGCAGCTGTGAAAGTTTTCATTTGATTTTGGAGAAGGTGATGGACATGCTGTGTACTGTTGCAGTGTTCTGCATGTTTCCAAAAGTTGTTCTCTTGAGCTTACAAACGCTGCTTCCAGAGTGGTAGCTGACCATAAATGGGACTTCAGTCATTATGAGTGCATCATATCTTCAACTGAAGTTATTCAGTACAGCAGTTACGCTAATATTTGCATAATTACTGTTGATATTTCTTATGGCATGAACTGTATGTGAGTCAGAAAATATTACTAATGAATAAGAAGCGCAGATATCATTCTTGACTGTCAGCTGCTTTGTTTAGATTTTGTTAGGTATAATTACTTGTTTTGACAGAATTTACTCTGAAGAATATTTGCATTATACGTGTTCTGTGAAAACTCAACGTCATATTAAGCTTAAGGTTTGTATTGAAAAATTGTCTCTGATCTGTTGAACGTGTGCTGTGTCAAAAGAAAGGAGATTTTTAAAATTTATTTCTTAACTAGCTATTGGTCCAGCATTATAACGGCCTACTATTTGGCATCTGAATCATATTTCACATTAAGTTGTCTTGGAGTTTTTTAATAAACAAGATAAGCAGTTTATTTTTTGTCTTGTACTCATGGTTATGAGTAGCCTTTGGGAGGCGACACATTGTTTGCTTTTGTATCAATAGTTTTCACAGAATAAAGCTTGAACAGGAGCTACATCCATGTTCCATCATGGTACGATTGCCAGGCCTTTCAAGATATCTGGGCATCTTGCCAGTAGTCTTTAGAACACAGCTAATTAATTCTTCCACTTATGTAGTATTTTTGACATAAGTGAGCACTAGGATCTTTGTTGTGCATGTCTCTCTTCAGCAGTATAAAGNGCCCAGGGGGGTTGTGGAGTCTCCTTCACTGGAGATATTCAAAACCCGCCTGGATGCGTTCCTGTGTGATGTACTCTAGGTGACCCTGCTCTGGCAGGGGGGGTGGACTAGATGATCTTTCGAGGTCCCTTCCATCCCTTAGATTCTGTGTGTGTAATAGTTTTCACAGAATAAAGCTTGAACAGGAGCTACATCCATGTTCCATCATGGTACGATTGCCAGGCCTTTCAAGATATCTGGGCATCTTGCCAGTAGTCTTTAGAACACAGCTAATTAATTCTTCCACTTATGTAGTATTTTTGACATAAGTGAGCACTAGGATCTTTGTTGTGCATGTCTCTCTTCAGCAGTATAAAGTCACACTCAAGGTTTTTCTGGAATAGCTGAAAGCAGTATGTGTAAGGATTAGTAAAAGGACATTACTGCAAAAATAACTTTTATATTGTACTGCACTACAGTATTTGAAAGTAAACTCGGCTTCTAGTGTATTTAGGAAGAGTTCTTTCTTCAAGTCACTGTGGCTGGATTTAATTTTTGCTGATAAGTATTTGAATAGATTTTTCAGTTTACTTCTGCAATGCTGTATTGCTGTATTGCCCTTATTTTATGTCTGAGTCTCTGAATGAAGCTAAAAAGTTACTGCCAGCAGTTTTCTTTACCTCCTGTTGGTACCCTTTTCTTCTACACTGTATTACCAGCCATCTTGGCTGTTCACTCTTGCATTTGTGCCTTTTATTTTCCACTGGTATACGTAAGTTGTTCAAAATTAAATATTTTGATCCTTAACTTGTACAGTGTTGCAGTTTCTGAGGCCTCTTAGAGTGTGTCTCAACTTCAGTCTAAAGTACAACCACTGCTTGTTCAGTGAAATCCATGCTACCTTTAAATTAGTGACCTTTGGTACTCATAGCAGCAGCCACAGGGCACCTTATGTAGCAGTTGTCTTCAGTATTCCTTTATCCCTTTGAGACAGGAGTTTTGATACATGCGGAGTAAATTTGTGCAGGATTAGTGCAGATATGTATCTGATTAAACTATAATCATACTGTGACTGTTAGTGTTAAAAGTGTGCTCACTACTTTTAATTCACTTGTGTAGGACTTACAAAATCCTGTCTTGCCCGCTGGTTTCCCAGATCTTCATACTGGTCACCTCTTTGCAGATGGGTGGTTGTTTTTTTTAATCATACGGGTCTGAATGGAACCAGAATTCCTAGCTTCTGAGGAGTTGAGCTGCTTTGGCTCTATTAATAAAGCGCGCAAAGAGAAGGGAAGCTGAAATTGCATAAACCAGAATGTGTTCTGGGAAGAAATACCATGGTCTGAGTTTTCAGTTCTGGTGGTCTTGGCTGGTACTTGTCATGCATGAAGGTGTGTTAAAGTTGTGGTACTGTACTCAGTAGTGAAATATTGTGTTGTTGACATCTCTGAATAATTTCTGTTCTTGGTTGTATTTTTAATTAAGTATGTATTGTGATTATATCAGAGAAAATGGTGTTTATAGGTCTAAAATAATGAGCAGATGTTTCCTGAAATGTTCTTAGGACTTCCAGTCTTCACTGTTTTGTTAGTTATTTTTTCCCCCATGTGTGTGTAGTGCATATAGATGGAGCCTTCAGTGTAACGTATATTTTGGTTTGTTTTTTCTTTCTTTTTTTCAGAGCTATTCTTAAATTGTTGGCAGAAAGTTGAACTGGTTAATGTGCTGCTTTTCAGATCACGTCCTGCTATTATTAGAGGTGTTCTGGTTCAGACCAATTACTAGTTGAGTGGTAATTGTATTGCTTCAGACCAGAGAAGACATAAGAGTTGAAAAACTCTTACAATGGAGTGGTTCAGGATTTCAATCCTGGAATAGTATTAGACCTGTCTAGTCATCTCTGCTGAAAATGGTATTCTTTGTGTTTTCCCATCAATTTTTTTGCAGTTTTTTTTCATCTTTTCAGTCTCAAAGTTGTAGAATTGTACTGCTTTACATTTGAATCACAAGTGGTGTTAATGCATTAGAAAATTGTGATTAATGCTCCCCAGTTAACTTGCCCTCACTAGTCCCCTTTTAGTGCATAGAGGTAGAGAAGCATAAGCACGTAGGGTCACTTACAAAGTGCATGTCCCAGTGACAGGATCTGGGAAGCAGCACGTACAGGTGCCTCGTGGTACTGGAGGCAGTTCTCTGCTCCAAGTCATCACACAAAGTGATAATGCACGTTGAAAATGAGGCAAAGAAAAAAGAGAAGCAGGTAAACAAGAGGACGAGAAATTGAATAAATTGAGAGAGGTGTTTGAATAAGATTTGCTAACTTAAGAGGTAAAAGCAGTTTATTGCTTTTGTTTTCTTACAAACCATGTGGTCACATTTATTTGAAATATTACAAAGAAGATACCATTCCATTGCTTAACACGAGGGTGCGTTCTTCCAAATTTAATGGATTTAATTTCTTCTTGGTGAAAGGCTGTGGATATTATATGGCCAGGAAAGATAATTTGTATAAATGTGTTGATTGGGTGATTGTGGTATCTTTGTAACTCTTCATAATTTTCTTCACAGGAGAAACAGAATTAGTTGAAGAAACCCAAGTTGTTACAGGGTCATTTCCTTCTAGTCATTATCTCAGAATATTTCTTAGGCATGTTGAGTGAAAAACAAGTGGGCTGTTGCTACTAAATCCTGAAATTTAGAAACACTGACCTTCTAAGCCACAATATTCTGATAGTAAACAGTGACAGTGATGATAAAGGTAGCAGTAGGTACATTCAAAAGCTGAATGAATGTGACATTCCTGGGTTTTTTGTGTGGGCTTCTTCATGTCTACTTGTGTTTAAAATAAGTGAAAATGCTGTTCATAAACCCATGAATTTTAAAACTTTGGTAATTTGCTTATTTTTTAATCCTTAATATACTTTTATAATATCAATATAAAAACAAAGAAAACTGATCAGGAGATGTTTGTGTAAATGGGTTATTTTCAAGGTTATAGGTGTGTGAAAGACAATTAGAGGTGTCAAGTGGGAAAACATTGACATAAAATACAGACTTGTATTTCATAATTTGAAAAGGGTTTTGTTTGTGTGTGTCGTCTTTTTTAGGGTGTTTTTTTTTTTGTTGTGTTTTGTTACATCAGAAATGTCTACTTTCAGTGTCTTAATGTTTTCCTTCCTCTTTCAGAAAATGCTGGGACAGAAGAGATGAGGATTCCCTTTACTAAGGCCTAAAACTGCCTGTTGAAAAACAATCCTGACCAGGCAATATACGAATGGCCCAAGGAAGCCAGCAAATTGATATTCAGGTTTTACATGACCTGCGACAGAAGTTTCCTGAGGTACCTGAAGGTGTTGTATCCAGATGCATGTTACAGGTCAGTGTTCTGTTAATGACTGTACAAGTAAGCAGTAATGTTAATTTTAAGCATTACATGTAGATGTCTCCTTTGAAAGTAGATTTTTTTCTTCTTATTTTCCTTTTTGAGTGAGATAAATATCCACAGCCAGTCTTTGTTACACAGCAAGTGAAGCATTAAATTGGATTCTCTTTTTCCACTTCTAATCAGGGGTGGCCCAAGTTAAACTAGCCTGTAAATCAGTGTTTGCATGAAGACAGCCATCTCACCAATCAGTATGCTCATGCTTTTGGGCCATCTCAAGAGCCAAAACTATCTGTGGCGAAATGAGGGGTGCAAAGCCAACTTGAGTGTAACAGAGACAATTTAAGTCAGTGCTACACAAATGCAGCTTTTTGTTTGTGTGGGTCATTTTGGCTTTGAGGGACAGGGCAAGTGCAGAAGTAACTTTGTTACCTGACCTTGATTGGGCTTCAAGTTAATTAGTGGGCCTTTAGCTGTGTGCAGGTTGACCCCACTGTTTACACTCCCAGCTCCCTTGGCCTGCAGAGCCAGTGTTGGTGACCTTGCGTATCTTCTGCAGCAGGGAGCCTAGGAGTGTAACGCGGCCTCACCCAAGTTCTCTGACTCAACCTGAATCAGGCAGGACTAGGGGTTGTAGCCTAGCATCCACTGTGTTAGACCTGAGGGGGTATGATGCGCTGGAGGGCTTCTGCCCAGTGCTTCCAGGGTTTTGGCTGCCAGCTGGGCTTTGTTTGTTTTATTGTAGGTTTGGAGTCCATACTATTAATCTGTGGGTTTGTATTGGGTTTGGAAGTAACAAAGCATTTTTAGCTGGTATTGCAGTTAGTGCTAATGCTACAGACTACCATATCATCCTCTTCTACCTCTAGCTATCTGTTTTCTATACTGCCACTGGCAGAATACTTATAAGCCTGTATTTTGTTTTGACTTCTGCTCTGTAGCATCACATTAGTTACTTCATCAGATAAATGAATACGCCTTGCATAGGGACACCTGAATGCCTAGAGTTAACAAATGCTCATAGATTTAGTTAACTATATTGCGTAAACATGTTTGCTTTGCATTTTCCAGGGATCCAAAAGCATCCATACTGATTGGATTTTTTTCACTATCTAAGATATTCAGCCTTTGAGTTCTCTGGATAGTAAGACAATTTTCTGAATATTTATACTGATCATCAGTATGCACAGCTTGATTGGAAAAAAGATGGGTCATGAGTTGCCAGAAGCTAGCTGTCTATGAGCTATGGCTAGGATATCTGTGGTTATGATACAATTACAATATAATGAATGTTGATTGTCTTGCTTTTATGTATTTTATACATGAAAATACATGTGTGTACTTACAGATGTATATGTAGTCACACACACATGCATCCAAACACACTGTTTATACTGTTGGGAATAGAAGTGTGACAGTGCCAATTTAATGTTCGTATTTTCAAGACTTTATCATGACTGTCCATTCATACTGGAGTAAGAAGCTGTGGAAAGTGCAGTTCTTTGAGAGAACTGCGGTTTTATTTGCAAGAGCGCAAAATTCTGCTTGGGGTTTGTGAGGTTTTGAGCTTTTCCCAACCCTTTCTCTCTAATTATTTAGCTGAAGAAGAAGCTGAACCAGACTATAAATTGCTTGCATTTGTTCTCAGGATTGCACACCAGAATTTTTGTATTAGTTCTCTGTAGGACTAATATAGTTATTATACTACACATACGGTTTAGTTCTTCAAACATGAGAACTGCTTCTTGATCAAGGTCAATGGAATTGACGGTGAATGCATCAGTGATCACCTTTTGAATGTAATTCTTAATGAAAAGCTGGTGTTTGGCTCTTGAGAGACTCAACAGTCTTCATAACTTTGAGTACTTTGTTTATTTTGAACACTTTTTTTATATATATATATGAAGAAAAGATTCTGCACATCCCATACTTTGACAGAGATACAATAGAAAGGTTTAGATTCTGAGGAAGTGGTTTTGGATTGGTTTTTGTAAGAGAATTTTTCAAAAATTCTGTGGAATAATTAACATTCCATATGTGCAGTATTAGTACACTAATTCATCACACTAGAAAGCTACCTTTTTTGTTAACTGAAAGCTTTGAAGACTCGCCAACAAAATCCTGTCACATTGGTGGTTTTTTGATATTTCATGAGCTCTGGTTTCTTTGAGTCTGTTAGCTTCTGGCTGTGCTGCTTCTCTAAGGTAGTTTGTTTTTGTTTGTTTTAAAGAAGCCTAACATAAACTTTGTACTTGAGCTGACAACAAAGAATGGAAAACAGAATTTGAGAGTACTTTTGCACATGTTTGCAATAGTGCTGGAGTAGTGTCTGAGGGTCTGAATCCAGAGTTCTGCCTTCTTGTAGTTGAGATATAGTGGAAGGAGTTTCCAATTAATGCAGTAACTATGGTTTAGATCAGAGATAAGTACTTAAGGGCATTATCGAGTATAAGAAATGCTGTTTTTGCCTCACCCCCACAGTACCTGATGTGCAAGCATGATGTGTCAGTATGACGTTTTTTAAACCAGAAAGCAAAAGAGATCACAGAATCATAGAATGGTTTGGGTTAGAAGGGACCTTATAGACCATCCAGTTCCAACCCCCTTCCCACTAGACCAGGTTGCTCAAAGCCCCATCCAACCTGGCCTTGAACACTGCCAGGGAGGGGGCAGCCACAACTTCTCTGGGCAACCTGTACCAGTGTCTCACCACCCTCACACAAAGAATTTCTTCCTAATATCTGATCTAAATCTACACTCTTTCAGTTTGAAACTGCTACCCCTCATCCTATCACTACCTGCCCTCTCCAGCTTTCCTACAGGCCCCATCAGGCACTGGAAGGCTGTTCTAAGGTTTCCCCAGATCCGGCCTTCTCTTCTCCAGGCTGAACAACCCCAACTCTCTCAGCCTGTCTTCATGGGAGAGGTGCTTCAAGGAGAAAACCTGAAAGAGTTTATGGAGTTTATAATGATGTTGACAAAATGCTTTTATAACTGGAAAAGGTACTTCAAATCACTGTGAATTGCGCAGGAAAACTAATACAGATACTTCAGTCCTTTTCTTTGAATTATTTTAGCCAAACACTTTCAGTTTATTTTTAAAGGAAGGGTTATAGCATTATATGCTTATAAGGAAAACCTTAAGGATTAAGAGTATGCAAATGTCTTGAGGTGAGTATCATCCCACTGTTGAAATAACTAAACAATATCTAGTACACTAAAAACAGAGGACCACCAAAAATCAAACAGGATGAAATTTAAACCCGTGTAATCTAGGAAGTAAAAAGTTCTATTGTTTTCATGGACTGACAGCAGTGAATGTTCCTGAAAAGTTTTGTATCTCTCCGTTCTTTCCAACAAGCCTCCTGCATTCAGCTCTCCACTTCTCACGTAAAGGAGTTGCTGTGGAGTCCCCAGTCTGTGAACATTGTCCCCTTTTGTTTGTTTTTTATTTTTTGTCTGGAGCATTCTAATAACCACCTGCTTCTCAAGTCTATGTCTTCTCCTTGCTTTCTTGTTTCCTTCCAACATTCTTATTCTTTTTTTTTCTTTCTCTTTCAGGGTGCCAACATTTTAAACTCAATTGGGACATGGGCAGAGCTAAGATGAGGGGTATTGTTTTGCTGGAATATGCTCAGTTCTGCCGTCAACCGGTTCTCTGATCTATAAAGAGCTAGAAGCGGTTGAAACTCTGCCTCTGCCAGCCAGAAGATGCCAGGGGTTCCATGTGCCCCTGTTTCCCCTTTGAGTTCTCCCATTTACTCACTGACGTCACTGAAATTTTGGAATTGATTGGATGCAGTCTTAAAAAAGAAAAAAAATTGTCCAAAGAAATGCATTCAAGCTGAATGTAAGGGCCTTGCAAGCTTGGCCTGTTCCTTTTTTGTTTGGTATTTCTGGCCTTTCTGTTAATAATTTTAATTCACTGAAGTTCATGCAAAATCTGCCTTCAAGATCTTTCTAGCTTGTTTTCCTGTGGCGTCCAACTTTTTTCTTTTTTCTGGCTCCCTTTACTCCTTTGCAACAAATACAAGCCTATTGTTATCTTTTCTTACCCACTGTTCTGTCCATGTGTGAATCCTCTCTTCACTACTAACTTGATTTGATTACCTTGTCCTCTGGTGCTTATTCCAAACTAGAGCAAATACGCACACCATCAATTTGGCCTGTTTTCATATCTCTCAAGACTTCTCTGCAACAATCCTTACATACAGCTGGCTAGTTAGATAGCCTTTAGGGAATCCTGTTATTTTAAAAGGGTTTGTGGCTGGGTTTTTTTGTGAGATTTTTTTTTTTTTCAAGAATTCAGAACTGCATCTGGTCTGTATGAACACGTAGTTTTGGCTTTGTGGGTGAAGTTTAGCCTTACCCTCCCACTTCTGTTATGTCTGTCGTTTTCTTTTTTTTTGGAGGGGGGAGTAAATCTGTACAGTAGAGACAGTCTTGCTATGTCTGCACAACACTCTATGACCTTTCAGCCTGGTTTAAGGATGAGAACTACTGTTTGCCAGTTTAACAAAAGTAACTTGATACAAAGCATGTAGCATGGGTTAATTTATCTTGCTTGTATTGTTCGTTAACTAACTGATAATGTTGCTACTTGGCACATGCAATTTTTTTTCCTTGATCATATGCATTCTTTCCAGTAACTGTTTCTGTGTGATGGGTGAATTTGACACCTATTTAGTTTTAATAATATCTGGACCTCAACAGCTGCTCTTCTGGCTGAAAGTATTAACCTTTATTTCTTGAGCAGGGGCAGCGGGAGGGGGAGTTCGTTAATATGGACAGAGCACAATGTTAAAAAATTATGCCTCTGGTGCATGTTTACTCTTTTCTAAAAATTTGTGTGTGGGAAAGTAAATTGGGAGGATCTGAGTCCAGTGTTACTAAACATGTGGAAAAAGAGAAGAGGGATTAGCAGTTTACTTCTGAAATGTTCTTAAAAAGCAAATCAGCTAGGTTGTGGGTTTTGTTCTAAGTCATCCTATTACCGGTTTTTATAAAGCAACTTTATACAAATTAAGCATTTAAAAGCTTTGCAAGCAGTGGTTTAAATGAAAATACAAATGTCCCCTGGGGTTTTCTTTAATAGTTTCATCTTGCAAAAGGGTAATTGTGCTGTATTTGTATAAACTGAATTTTTACATTTCTTCTGAAGTCATGTACAACTCCTTGGGTCATCATGTCTCTTTTCTGCATAAGATTCACTTTCCATTTTCAGCAGGAGGTAATGCATAACTGGTATTGAAGTGCTTGGGAAAACATTTAAAATAAGCATGTATTTTGATTTTTGTTTTTAAGTTATTAACCAGTGATATGCAGGTGCTATGAATCCATTCCTTCTGTCATTTTCCGCCTCAAGCCAGAGACCTGGTCATTGCTGAAGATTGTTCTGAAATTGAGAAGGAATAGCAAAAGTATTAATCCAAGGTGTATCATACTGTGTGGTGTTAGTTTGTCAAGGTCCAAGATCTTCCAGTCCTTGATTTAGCAGCAATGCAGACCTCCGCCCTTGGCACCAGTGACTGAGTCGCTGTTCTCGGAGTAGTAATCTTCACATGCAAGCCCCTTGTGCATGTGTAGCAGCTACGCTAGCCAACCTCCTAAAGCTTTGTTTAATGCTACATTGTTAATTTTTTTAATGATGATTAGATGCATATATATCTAACTGTGACAGTATTTTATCAGTAATGTCAAACTTTAATCTGTCTTTTATAGAATAACAATAATTTGGATGCCTGTTGTGCAGTTCTCTCTCAGGAGAGTACGAAATATCTCTACGGTGAAGGAGACCTAGGTTTTTCGGATGATTCTGGGATTCCTGGACTACGAAATCACATGACATCTCTTAATTTGGATTTGCAATCACAGAATGTGTATCATCACGGAAGAGAAGGAAGTAGAATGAATGGAAGTAGGACTCTAGCGCACAGCGTTAGCGATGGACACCTTCAAACCAGTCAGTCCCACAATGAACTGTTTCAGCAGGAACCACAGACAGCACCTGTGCAGGTTCCACAAGGATTTAATGTCTTTGGGATGGCTAATACAGTTAATACTTCTAATCCAGGACAGCATCTTGGATTTCACCTAGGCAGCAAAGGAGTAACTAACTTATCTCAACAAACGCCCAGATTCAACCCCATTATGGTAACTTTAGCCCCAAATATTCAGCCTGGTCGCAATACCCCTACGTCTTTGCACATACATGGTGTACCTCCTCCTGTACTTAACAGTCCACAGGGAAATTCTATCTATATTAGGCCTTACATCACAGCTCCTAGTGGTACCACTCGACAGACACAGCAGCAGCCAGGCTGGACATCTCAGTTTAATCCCATGCACCCTCAGCAAGTCTACCAGCCTTCACAGCCAGGTCCCTGGACTACTCTTCCTACATCCAGTACTACGCCACATACCTCATCGCAACATTCAACGCAGCCAAATCAACAAGGCCACCAGACTTCTCATGTCTATATGCCTATCAGTTCTCCTACTACTCCACAAGCACCTATGATTCATTCATCTGGTAGCTCACAATCCTCTGCTCATAGCCAATACAACATTCAGAACATATCCACAGGACCTCGCAAAAACCAAATTGAAATCAAACTTGAACCACCACAAAGAAACAGTTCTTCTAAGTTGCGTTCAACTGGCCCTCGCACCTCCACTACTCCCTCTTCCCTCAACAGCCAGACATTAAGTAGAAGTCAACCCACTGTTTACATATCGGCCAGTCCTCCAAATACTGATGACGTGATCACACGTGGTCAGCCCAAGGTCTACATTTCAGCAAATGCCACAGCAGGAGATGATCAAGTTGTGCGGAACCAGCCCACGCTTTTCATATCAACAAATCCTGGAGTATCTGCCACTTCTAGGAATATGTCTGGTCAAGTAAGCATGGGTCCTGCATTTATTCATCACCATCCACCCAAGAGTCGAGCAGTGGGCAACAGCACCACTGCAACCTCTCCTCGCGTGGTGGTTACGCAGCCTAACACAAAATATACTTTTAAAATTACAGTTTCTCCAAATAAGCCCCCTGCAGTTTCCCCAGGGGTAGTGTCCCCAACCTTTGAACCTACAAACCTTCTAAATCTTCCTGATCACTATGTTGAACCAGAGGGTATCCAGCATCTTACTGACCCTGTTTTAGCACATGTGGATAGGATCAGTGATGCACGGAAATTGAGTATGGGATCTGATGATGCTGCCTACACGCAAGGTAATATTCTTAATATAAATAGTAGAGATTTCAGCCAGCTTGTCAATTCAGTATGTAGATTACAAACAGGAAACAATTGCTAACCTTTATGATGTTAATACAGTATCTTCAACTTTAGCATTCGTGAGCATTTTCTAAATAAATAAAAAAGCTTTATAAGCAAATCATAGATTTCTTTTTATGGTGAAGACGTGTAACTGAATACTTGGAGATAATTCTTCTGTTTGTCTTAAGTAGATGTGTTACCTGTTTAATGAAGTAGAGTCGTAGCATCTTCATTTTTATATTGCTCTGAAAGAAATATCTAAGCTTGTTCAATTTGTCTGAATGATTTAAAGTTACAAATCTACTGGCAGATTTTTTGAATCAGTTGAGGTACTGTTTCCATTGGATAATGTTCCCGTTTTTTTCTTTTTGGAAGTATTTAAGAAGCAAGAAAAGCAGACTTGAAAAGAAATTAGTGGGATGAAGTGTTGACCTCCATGTTTCCTAATGTGTGCCTGGCAATAAAATGCTTAAAGTCTTGATACTTATGTATGTTACAAATTGTGAGAAGGAACACCACACTGAAGAAAGCTTTTTTTTAAAAAAAAGAATTTGGGGTAATAGGAGAGTAAAACTTCAAATATGTGATACAGCAATCCAACCTATTAATGTTTCTTCTGTTTTCATGGTTTTGCGTACTTTTATTACCAACTTGATGGTTTATTAACCCTCCCTTGGACTTTTTGTACGATGTTGAATGAGTCTTAGTCTATTTTATATACATACTTATATATGTATATATATTCAGGATAGGTTGTCAAAGTATTTTCACTTTGACCTCATTGGTCCTCTTTGGACATAGCAAACAATTGTTCCACGACCAGTCTAAGGGTTCTTCAGATTAATTTAGCCATTTTGTCTAAGGACACTGGAAACCTGATCTGCATCCGGAGTACTATAGTAATGAAGTAAATCAAAAACTCATTATAGCTTGTGTGTTACTTCTGGATGTAATTATATCTTTGAGAGAATTATTCACCCTAACTCAGTTGTCTGAAGGTGTCAGAACCAAAACCCTAATAATCCTAGACTGTCTTTTACAAAGAATTAAGAGTTAAAGAACTTCAGAAAATGATTCATCTGTAGATAAGCAAAACAAATTGCCCTCCAGAAGTGGCATTCCCTTCCCTTCCCTTACTCTGAAGGGAGACTTGGCTGGCTGTTTTAGTCTTAAATTTTATATATCCAGAAATTAAGCAATCAAAATCTTGTCCTTAAGCTCTAAAGACTCTTCCACGTCATGGAACTCATTTCCCAAGCATTCTGCATTTTAGATACTTCGTAGGGAAAGGTGTCCCTTTTTCTTGTTCCATCTTTCTGATGGGCCTGACTTCTACCAGGTCTCTCTCCATCTTTTTACCCCTGGTAGTGATGGCTACTGTAACCTGACTTACCCACAGCCTGTAGAGGTTGTGCAGTGTCAGCATCCAGCTTATCAAACTGAGGCAAGCTTGCAGTGCCCACTTCTGCTATGCAGCCTGAAGTTCAAAAGCGTTGACTGCCTCATACCTGCTGTGGAGCCCATTTGTTCCTGAAGCCAAGACATAGATGCAGTTTTAGATGAAGTGTAGATGCATGATGTGGGCTGATACAGCTTAAGGGACCTTAGGGAAACACTATCTTTCCATGTCCTTCACAAGTTCATATAAAGCTTTTCCATTTCTGCCCAGAATGCTCCTTACTTTGGCAGGAGAACTGAAACTGGCTTGGGGTGGAAGGAAAGTGGAAGGTGGAATTGCTTTGGTGTCAAAGATTTCCTTCACTTCGCTCCAGTGAAATACATTCATATGCATGGTCCAGCCCAGGAGAAGAGGTGTGTTGGACCTATCATGGTTATATGATGTAAAAAGGAGTAGGGTATCGCTCAGATAAAATCAGTGTAGTTAAGCCACTGGCTGTTACCCTGGAATACTAGGTTATATCTCCTCCACTGACTGCGTGATGCTAAGAAACTCACTGTCACCAGACTCGTCAGAAGTGGTTGCTAATTGATATTTCTTGTTTTCTGGGATTCCAGCTTGAGATACTGCGGACTTGCTTGTGGCAATGCTGAGAGCACTCATCCACTACTAAGGTCGATTAGAATTAATAATGCTCTTAGAAAAGTAACACTAGGTGCATGCCCAAGACGACAGCCAAAAGAGAACGCACTTTAATGCTAATCTATTTAGTAACAGTTCTGTGTGTGTCCAGGAGTATTAGTTCCCATTACTTAGCAGAGATTTCAGTTTATAATCTAATTAGTTTTATTAATGTGAAGTAATTACCTGAGATTTCAATATAATTTACTTAAAATGTTTTTCTGGGTGAAAAACAGTGAAATCGTGGTAGAAACTGAAAATTCTGTACTCTTTGTTTTTGTGGTGTACACTCACTGTGCATGCAGTCTATATATATCAGGCTCTACTCTTGAGTGACACTTTTTAAAAAATCAAGTGAAAATAGTATTGGAAAGGGAGAACAAAATATCAGTGTGAACTATTGAAATTGCACATTAAATGACTGAATTCCGTGCAGCTTTAAACACAGATTTTGAAAATGTGCACAAGCATAAGTGTGTCCTGAGAATTTCATGGACCTACTGCCACAGAGTAATTGCAGTGCCAGAATTCCCCTCTCCTCCATGTTTGGCAAACTAAGAAATTTCAGAAATTCATATGCCTGTAGAATAGGGTGAAATCATTGTGTTCTAGAGTAGCACTTTCCTTTGAAACATGATAACAGAAGTCCCTCTAAAGCAGTAATTGTTTAAAATTCAGATTAACAGAGGCTTAGAGAAAACAATTATGCATACCTTTTCAAACCTACGAGTATATTCAGTGCTTGGTTGAGTAGGTGTCTAGAAAAAGAGAAGTGAACTTTTGTCCTCCAGACTTTCATACTCCCTGTAATTATAATGATTTGCAGCATATTTGTGGAAAATGTGCGCTTTGAATGTCAAAGGAAACAGTGGCATCCGCCAGAGCATTGAAGTGTACTGTTCTTGCTAATCTGCCAAATGTGAACATGCAGGAGTTGAAACCAAATTGAATGTGCACAGTACCCTGTTTGCACATAATTATAAGGTTGAACATGAAATCTGTTGTGGTACAATAATAACGAGTCAAGGAGGCAGTCTTTGTACTTCTTTTGCTAGAATGATTACAGTAGGTAGCTTCTTTTTAAGGCTGGCTGACTAAACAGGTGCAAGCCTGGGGCTTTCTGGCTTGTACTCCAGGTTAGTCTATGTAAAGTTGGGTATGCCTGTGCTGCCTGCATAGGTGGAATCCTCTGTCTGCAAGAAGCACAGGATTATCACAATGTCCATTAAATATCTCCTCATGGACAATTTAAACTAGATCTAGTATATGAATTGCATGAAATTCAGAGGTGCACTGGAGTTTTTTCTTAATGTCTTCAGTTGCTCTGATCAGCACTAGAGGGAGCTGAATACTTAAATTACTGTTTTCCATTAATAAGTACTGCAGTGGGATATGGGGGGATTTTCACTTCGCTGCCCTATTTTTTTTCCTACAGCTGTCAAATTGATATTTAAGCAAGATTACTGAATTCTGTGTGAAAGTCATCACGTAAACCATGGCTTATCCCTTATCCAAGTTATTCTTCATAGTAGTTTAGCATAGCAATATCAAATGATTCTTCTTTAATCATAATGGTAATTTCATAATGAGTGCATTTAAAGTCTGTTGCAGTTTGAAACTGTAAAATGATAAAGTAGTAGCAAAGCTGCTAGGAGAACAAATTGGGCCGTGTCTGGAAAGTGATGTGTAATTAAGGGCATGTAATAGTGCTGTACGCTTTCAGTGCCTTCTGCTCCCTGTGCAGTTCCATAATGACAGCTTAAATTCTAAACCACAGAAGTGGGAGAACATTGAAAGAGAAATTGGGGTTTTTTCCATTTACAAGAGTAGCTTTAAAAAAAGTGGTGGTGGGGAGTCTAGCAGGGCAAAGTCCTCCAAAGCTGCAGTGTTGGTCATAGCCTTACTCTTGCCATGCCATTTGTCCTGGGGATACTGTGATAGTGCTCTTCCTCACTTGCAATGTCCAGTGTACTTGCTGCTTACCAGCAACCTGCATCCATAGTTTGACAGGTCTGAAGAGTTGAGTGTGGTAAGTAGAGCACAGCTGTGCGAAATACCAGTAGCCTGGGCTTCGAGGAATTGCCCCAGCAGTAATACCACAGCAATGAAAATAGACTGTCTAAAAGCAGAAATAAAGCCTAGAAGGAAAACGGGCTTATACTCTCCCTGCAACAGTAGAGGAAAAGTAGTCTTTGGTTTCCTTTCTATATAGTTGCAGCTAGATTGGTAACTCCTGGAGTTCAAAAATGGGAAAAAGTTCCTTCAGCTGTTTCTAAAAGGCTTTTCAGGACAGGAGGTTGTCTCTCGAGACTACTTACCTGATGATTCCAAGTCTTCAACAGAAATCTTTGTCTTGGGATTTCAGTTAATACGTTGTTATGTTACATATGAGCACACTGGCAACTTAAACTGTAGTGTGACTAGAGGTTACCCCAAACAAAGGTGACTATTTAGGCAAACATCTAAACATCTCTAAGTGGAACAAAACTAAGCAGAAACTTGAGCAGCTTTGTCACTTCCATGTCTTTTGA
The DNA here is from genome assembly GCA_013398125.1 of Aegotheles bennettii. Classification (NCBI taxonomy): domain Eukaryota; kingdom Metazoa; phylum Chordata; class Aves; order Caprimulgiformes; family Aegothelidae; genus Aegotheles; species Aegotheles bennettii. The sequence continues at coordinate 421,688 of VZRW01003079.1, read as the reverse complement.
ACACATGTGACTTAAAAGCCTAGGCTGGATCTCAGTAAGGCCTTGCAGTTTTATAACACTGTACAAAAATAGTTTGGCATAGTTCCTCCTTCTGAAGAACCTCTGGAAGACCAAATATGATGTGTGAATGAACAAACAGACAGGAATTGCAACAGACAGCAGTTCTGCTTGCTGAAGCTGTGGAAAGTTGAATCTCTTTTAACGTGCTGTTGTTTTCTGTGCTACTACTCGGGGAACCTAGCCAGCCAAATTTGAGTACTTCTAATTCTTTGGTACCTGAAAGAAATCGTGGTGAATTAAACATCACATTCCAGTCAATTTTGCTTAAACACTTCATGAGGCAAATTTCAGTCTCTTTTTAAATATCTTGTTATTGCTATTTTTTTTAAATTTCCACAGTACCATAAAGGTATCTATAGTCTGTGAAACTGATCCCAGTTTATATGAATTAGTAATTTAATGTATGAATGGATGTGCAGAAGTTGAAATGATTGGTTTATTTAATGAAATACTTTTTCATTTTTATAGAAGGTAATTGTTGCTTTGAGTAGTGTTATCTGCTCATGTAGTGATATTTACAGGTAAACCTACCTTTAATTAAAGAAACTCCTTCAATTGTATGAATTTGTAAGTAGCAAAAGATGCAATCATTCTTTATAACTTTAAAAATGTGGTTTAAGTGCCAGCTTCATTGTTTCTAAATTAGGTGTCCTCGTGCTATTTTCCTTACAAATAGTAAGCCATGTTAGAAATGACAAGTTGTGCTAATGATTCTACACCATAGTGTAGGGATAAAATGGCATACGATCCAGCCTCTGTGATAAATATAACTGGTGTTTGCCAGCTTGTACTACTTTCTGGTTTAGATTCATTTGGTGTCTCCTGCTATGACAAGAGCACTGGATTATGTTACAATCCAAATAGCAAAAAAATCAAAATCTTGATGCTTTTCTATCATATATAGTGCTCTGTATTGCAGCTGTCTCTGAAATACTCTTCAGTACTACCTGTTTTAAAATGGTTTGACTGAATACAATGCAAGGATATATTTGTTTCTGGTAGTCATTCTTGTAGATTGATTGGGTTCTTGAAAAAGTTTTACAGATTACAGCTAAATTTTGCATGGTCATGTGTTATGTTGTATGACTTTCTCATTGTATTTGTTGCCTGTAATTGATTTGTGCTGGTTTCAAAAAAACCAACTGTCTTACAGCAGAGATTTTTTTGTGAAGAGAATGGAAAAGCAATCTGTAGCAATTTTTTTGTCTCTATTTTCCAAAAAGAATACGAACTTTCATCTTTATCTAATGTTGCCATGTGAAGGATAATAAAGTAGGTAAAATGGGACTTTATGTATTGCAGCTTTACTGGTACACCAGAAAGCCAGGATGGAGCGGCTTCAGCGAGAGCTTGAGATTCAAAAGAAAAAGTTGGATAAACTAAAATCAGAGGTCAATGAAATGGAGAATAATCTAACACGAAGGCGCCTGAAAAGATCGAATTCTGTTTCCCAAATTCCATCTGTAAGTTGAAAAGTCTGTAGGCCATAAACCTAAACCACAAGCTTGGTTTGTCACAATAAATTAAAGGAACAGTGTCTCATATATTGACAATATACTGGTGACAGGCAGTATAGCTAGAATTAAACTGGTAAACAGTGTAGTTTAAAGATTAAATATACATTGTTTAACCACTAACTGCTTTGCAAAGTGCTGCTTTTAAAGGCAGTCACAAGAGGTCTGACCTGGTAGTCCTTCCAGATCTTAAAAGCATGATCACCTAATATGTCAGACTACAACTAGATACTCATAACACTTTCCACTCAAAGTATTTTTTGGTCTTCACGCGCATATCCATCTCAGAGAAACGGATTAATGCACCAGTTTTCAGTGCCGGAAGGTGAGCCATTGATTTGGTGGACCATTGACTGTGTCCTCTGGAGTTGTTCAGTCAGCTCTTAAGTCTGATGGAAGAGAAGTCAGTGGGTCTGAAAGCTTTTTGTAAGATTACACTTGGATTAAAAGAAGGATCACTGTAAGGGAAGTTTCTTTTATATTCACATCTGAAATAACTAAATGCTGTCTACCTATGCATTAATGTTAACTGATAATAAAATGGGAAAATTTAATCTAACAGGCAGGTTTATTTTTTCAGCTGGAAGAAATGCAACAGTTAAGAAGTTGTAACAGACAGCTACAGATAGACATAGATTGCCTAACCAAAGAGATTGATCTTTTTCAAGCAAGAGGTACAGTATGTTTTAGTATTTTGCCAACTGTAAATGTTGATTTTTATTTTTGTTCCTCTCTTCTTTCATTGTCCATGTGTATAAAAAGCATTTGTGTTACAAATGATGAGTATTTGCACTGTTTGCAAAATCATCCTGTTTGAACGGAACCATGGAAGTAATTGTCTTCTAAGCCTGCTGTTTTTGTTGGCTTTTTCTAATCCCATGGTCATTTCTTTCTCATACTTGGCTCAAAAAAGAGAAAATTGTGATGCCATTTCCTTAATAAATGCAGGAGGGGTGTTATTTGAGTATCAAAGAAGAGGGAGAAGAAGCTTTATAAATTATATAGCCATACATATGTGTCCATCTCTCATCTTTCATTTTGTCTTGTAGTCAGTCTCTCAAGTTAGCAAATATAAAGCACCTTTGTAACTTCCAGTGTGCTGTTCTTCCACTTGCCTTGTTTGCAGGAATGCAGCCCTTAGTTGTGAGGTTGAAATGATGAGACAGCTGAGCCAATTCAAGAGCTGCCAACAGGAGGTCCCTCTCTTCCTACTTCCCTCTCTTGCCGCTGGCTGTGCTCTGGCTCTGTATTGGCTTTGTAGACCCTTTGCAGAACTGGTACTGCCCACTCGCCAAGCCAAAAGTGTTGCATTGCTGGAAAAACTTGCTACAGCTGATGTGAGGGAGTGGCGCAGGAAGGAGAACTGAGATAGTGAGAGGGAATGGACTAACGCTTTCCACTTTCAGCAACAGTGAGCTGTTGGATCAGTTCAGTCATGAGCCATGCGAGTTCTTCCATAAGCAGGTGTATTGAAAGTAATGCTGCACTAAAAACTTGAACTTAAATAGAATATTCAAATTGCGTGTGGTTTTATATCTGTTTGTAACAGGAAGTTAGTAAGTTGGATTTAGGAGTTCCTCTAAGTGTTAAATCTAAGAAGATATACTACATAGTAGATGACACATCTCTTTTGGTACAGTTACATTTTAGAAAAAGTCTCAGGTAAAATTTAGTAATAAAATGCTGTTAAGTATTTAAAAGTAGCAGAAAAATTATTTAAGGAGTTTAGTCTGCTGGATTTAGTGTCTTGACTTTATACTGTATATTTTGGGCAATAAGTTTCTTTAAGTGTATTGTTGACATCACTAATATCTCACCACCACTGTTGCCGCCTTGATATAAGAGGTGATAAATGAATGATAGTACTGTTCCTGAGTTACTGCCAAGAAAACATGATACGCTTTCATACCCAAGTTTATTTTTAAAACTGCTGCACTTTCTTTCTTTTTTATTTTTAGGACCACATTTTAATCCCAGCGCTATTCATAATTTTTATGATAATATTGGATTTCTTGGTCCGGTGCCACCAAAACCCAAAGGTACTGTACTGGTAAAATTTGGATTTAATACCAATATCTGGTTTGCATCTCATACCAAGTTCTGTTCTGTGAATCTAGTTTAAATGTTGATTATGAAATAGTTATTTCAAAACCACACAGACCTTGCTTTTTTTTGTGTGTTGGCAGTAAATATGCTTCTGTTTGCTTGTTTCCTTTCTGCTCATACATTCAGGAAAGAGACGTATATTAAATGGGGTACGTTTAAAGATGGATAGTATGTTGAGAAGTAGTTTAAGTAAATTGAAGTATTAATTTTTTTAATTTATTTTTTAATGAGCAGAAGAGACATTGCATAGGGGTGAGTGAAGTTTGCTTAGATTACTTCATCATTGTCCTTTGTGAAGAGTGGATTTATTTGCATGTTACAGTAACTCAGTTCAGTTACCCTAAGTGGCCTTTCTGGCTACTGTAGAATTTGTATTAACAATTTACATAAAAGCATTTTCTGACTGTAGTTAAATATAGTTTTATATAGTTGAAGAGGAGAGGAATGCTGCCCAATAGGGCAGTAGATACTGCTGAATTTATTAATCAGTCTTGAACATTCTGCTTGTCATTGAGTTCTGCTTGTTACTCTTTTTTTTTGCCCTAGTGGGATGTCAGACAAAACAGAATTATTACCTTTTGTGCATTACATAAAGAGAACGAAATTAACTTGTTGGCAACAGTATCATGCTATGACCTATAGGCAGATTACCAAATGAAATGGATAATCCACCAATGTGACTGTGCAGTCTTTCTGTGCACAGTCTCCACATTAAGTTCTCCACATAATATTTATGTGTGTGATTGGTCCTCCTAGTGCTCAGTAACTGGCCTAGTATACTCTGTATTTCAAAATGGTCTAGCTAGATTCGATTTTTTTTTTGTCCTCCAGACTCTTCATAACTCTTCTAAACTGGTCCTGTTGTTCATGCTTATAAGGGGTTTTTTATGCTTCATTATCCAAGCTGTCAGTGAAAATACTGAGTAAAATTAAATCCATACGCAGTCCCATCAGACATACTTTACAGCTGAGCCATGGAGAATTTACCAGAAGTTCTGTCAAATACGTAGTTCGCTGTACAGGAAATAAGAACTAACCTATCAAAGAATATTAATTTTAATTTTCCGTGACTAGTTATTAACATTTGCATTGACTCATCTGCTAGGAACTCACAAATTTTAAGTGTTTAAATAATTTGGTGCAACCTATCTTAAAAATGCCAGTTAGTCCTGACAGGATTATCGACCTCAAGTTCCTCTTATCCTTTCTCTTTCTTTATTTCTTTCTTTTTTAAAAGAAAAGAATCACTACTGTATCTCAGTCCTTCATTAACTTTAAATTTCGGTTAATTTTAAGTTTCACTTTATGATGTAGGCTGTAACTTAAACCAGAATTACCACTGTCCACAAAAGAATGAAAAATAATTCTTTTTACAGTTGTGATCAGTAGCATTGTACTTCCTGAAGCTGTTGCTTCAAATAATTCAAATAATTTCACTTGAAATAATTCCTTAGAAGACTTTATTGCAGTTGCCTAAACTGGGAACTCTTAACTTCGGAAGTCACTCTTCTCTCTTTTCATCTTTTTCATCTCTTTTCATCTTTTCTCTTTTAAAATAGTTGAAGTTTGTTTTCTAACGTATTGTGCAAAAAGCTGCACTTGTACACTTGGGAGGATTACTCTGTAGCATGACAGAGCTTGGCACTGATTTTTCTTTAGTATATCTGACTGCTTAGCTGGTTTGACAAGCTGCTGATACTCATTCTATGGTCAAGATGTTAAATATGTCAAAAGGTTACAGAGCTGCTCTTGTCATAATGCATTTTAGACTGCTCCATAGACCTCAGGCTTCTACATCTTGTGCATGTTTCCTGTGCTGATTAATTTCTAAATTTTATCTCCTTTTCATGCAATAACTTTGAACTGAGACCAGAAGGGAAGAAAATGGAATGAAGGGACAGGAAACCTGCTTTTTACAGTTTCACTTTGTGCCATTTGGCTGACTTACAATCAAGCTGTAGTCAAGGGGGTGATAACTGCCTCTGTCAATTGTAATAACTATGCTGTTCTTAGGGGAACAGGATAGTTCTCAGTTACTGAAAAAAAAAAAAAAAATAAAAAATCTCAAAATTCTTTCCATGCTGTTCTTGGTTAGTAACTGCTCATCTTATCTCTTTCATGTCACAGATCAGAGGTCCATTGTGAAAACACCAAAGACTGTTCCAGACACAGATGAAGACGAGGGAGCTCAGTGGAGTTGTACTGCCTGTACTTTTTTAAATCATCCAGCCTTAAATCGCTGTGAACAGTGCGAAATGCCCCGGCATTTCTGAGCCAGCAGGCCTGTTACCTTTTGTAAAACCATAGCAAACCTACAAGGAACAATCCAGTCATTGGAGGGCAAAAAAAAGCATTTATGCGTAGGATTTTGTAAGATTGAAGGTGTGATAAGATGGTATTTTGCTAATGTTAAATGTCAGCCCACAGAGCTAGTAATACCTCAGCGTTGTGTCACAGGCAGTTGAAATTCATCGGCTGAAAGGTAATCTGCTGAAAGACTCGGTTGCCAGCTGCCTAAACCATGTACAGTATTACCAGTGTCCCAGTAACACACACCATGTTCAGTGCTTGGGTGTTGCCCATCCTCTTCTCTGCCCCAGTGTCACTACTGAATTTTGACAGGGGAAAGGAATAGAGTGCTAGCGTTTTTGTTTTCAGAGCTTTCAGTGAAACACTACATGCACAGAGGAGATCTAAAAGGAACAAGGTTTACCTATTTAAACTGTTTGCTGCCACATTAGTGCCTTCGATAAAGGGAAGAACTTCACAAGTCAGTGGTACTCTTTGCCTTGTCTTCCCTGAAAATATCTCTGTGAAGCCAGAAATCAGTACAATCACAACTAAAGATGAAAAGGAAAAACTGCATGCGTTGTCTGTACAATACACACAGTGAAATACCCCAAAGCTTTTCCTACTGTACATAGCTCTAGAGCCTGCTTTAAGTGATTTCTTTTCTTCACCTTTATTATTTTCTTGTACTTCTGTATGTATAGTGTAATAGTCTTTTTGTTAACTTTCTTTTTTTCCCTTTAAGTGATTAAGCACGATCATGTCCCTTTTTTTAAGCTTTTATTTGAGAGAAGCAATGCCTTAAAATAAGAGCATTAATAAGAAACTATGCACAAAATAGCTTTCCTCTGCTCGTTCTGTACATTGCTCTTGTAAATGCTGATGATCTGTGAAGACCTGCAGATGCAGCGTGGTAAAAATGCAGGAAAAGTTGGAAGAGTTATGCATATAGTTCACTCTGTACACTGAGTTTTACGGTGGGTGACACAAGGTAGCGTTTTGTCTGGTGTGAGGAAACTTTATACTAAGAAACTTTCAACCCACCAACAGATCAGCATCCGATTTAAGCTTGCTTCATCTGCTGGGTATCTTGCAGACTCCTGAAGAGAGATTCATGGGGGAAGTACATACAGTGCCAAAATCAACAGCAGCAGCATCGTACAGCTTTGTTCAAGGACTTTAAATGCTTTCCTGTTTTGGCAGCCAGTTTCTAACTGACTTTGTGGTGAAGTCTCATATTTATAGAAAACAAGGATAGCAATATTTAGGACAACTGAAATAAAGGCTGGAAAAGAAAAATCAAACAGACTTGAACACTGAAGCAACCTCAAGCATCTCTTTATTTTGATGATCTATTTTTTTAAGGAAAATATTCACATGATCGGGGACGTATATAGCAGATATCAAGAAAATGGAATTCCAGTACAGTATGCATGAAAGACGACACGCAAAGGATTATGTAGCAGCACTTAGCTGATGCTGGAGGGAGTGCTAAAAATGTAGCAAGAGACAAAGTAGACTGTCACCCACTGTAAACATTTGCCAGTGGACACTTTTATTAGGAGTTTTACAAGTGATCTATGTGAATGCACAAGGGCCTTTGTTTTGAAGGCTTTGCATTTTTTTTATGTGGGAAGAAAATGCCAATCCCAGGTAATTAGGCAGTAGACCCAAAGCACTTGCATTCAATGCATTTTGTTTATAAAATGAGGCCTTGTTTTTCAGCTTCATCTGCAGTTCTATGTGAAGATTGACAAATCAGTTTTTACCTGTTTATTAATAAAACCTAATTTGGATATCTTGAGTTGATGGTTTTGTGATTTAGCTGGGTAAACTGTCTTTGTAACAGATAAGTTATTTATAAAAATTAAAAAAAAAAATTATATTCTAATGTTTGGTTTTGTGATTTGTTTGCTTTCTCCATGCTGTGGAGCAACAGAATGCTCAACAATAAGCATTAACAGTATTACAAGTAGGCTGATTTCTTATGACACAAGATTTTATTTAAGCCTTTGTTTTGTTGAATCTTGTGTTTGTCTTCCCGTGTGCTATTCAGTGTAGTACTAACTCAGTGAGTGTAAGGAATGTATTCCATAAAGTTACACTGACAAGATTGTGTCCTGACCAAAGAACCATTCTCTTACTCATGAAGTAATAAGCTAGACACGGGCCCTTTTTACTTCATGCTTTAAGGGTTTATAATTTTTAAAATATTTTTCTAATTCCAAATGGGTAACGACTTTGTCCAAGGTAATATATGACATGCTTTGTGTGCTATTAATATAAGCATAGTGTAAGGATTTATTTGGTTACACTGTACTTTGGTGCTATGTATATTATAGTGCTGTGAGATGCGGTGTGTTCCTAGACTTGTCCTTCCCACTTGGACCCTGTCTAGACACACATGGTGTGGAGTTGGGCATGGTGTGGAGTCACAGGGGTGCCATGTAAAAGCCCTTCAGGAAGCATCTATAAACAGATTAACTACAGATCCAGCAAATAACATTCCTTAACACAGATTGATCAACTGGAGTGCCTTAACGTGCTGTATGACAAATAGCGTTTGGATCGAGGAGGACAGCTTTATTTAAAAAACAAACAGCTAAGTCCAGTCAGCTTTAGGGTGGAAAAAGCATGTTTGAGGAAATAAGTAAAATGGAATTCTGCTCATTCTATCAAATCCATAATTGATCTTTTCCTTGCATTTACTTGAATTTATATTTTCTGGAGGGAAAAAAGAAAAAGAATATTTACATCCTAGCTCCAGTTACCTATACAGAGCCATCAATGCACTGCAGGAAGTTGCCGCACCTCAAGAGGTGCCCAAAACTGAACACAGTACAATACAAGAAGGACATTGAGGGGCTGGAGCAGGTCCAAAGAAGGGCAACAAAGCTGGTGAAGGGCCTGGAGCCACAGGTCTTATGAGGAGTGACTGACAGAACTGCGGTTGTTTAGTCTGGAGAAAAGGAGGCAGAGGGAAGACCTTATCGCTCTTTATAACTACCTCAAAGGAGGTTGGAGCGAGGTGGGTGTTGGTCTTGTCTCACACATAACAAGGGATAAGACAAGAGGAAATGGCTTTAAGTTACGCAGGGGCGGTTTAGATTGGATGTTAGGAAAACCTTTACTGAAAGGGTTGTCAAGCACTGGAACAGGCTGCCCAGGACTTGATGGTCTTAAAGATCTCTTCCATCCTAAACGATTCTATGAAGTATTTTCAATAACTGATCCTGGAATAGCGGGACAAGAGAAATGACATCTCCAGTGTCATCTGTTCTACAGACTTTTATCTATGTTGCTGAATATGCAAAATATTCATTGCTTGGTCAGCTTCAGAATTGGAATGCCTTTAGAAATCAAGGCAGCAGAACTAAGACAAAGCTGGTAACTGGGCTGCTGTGTCACGTCAGCTCTGTGGAACTGACTTCAGTTCACGTTGCCAGCTTTCTGGGTAAATTACAAAAAGCATTTGTCTTCCGCAGTCTCCAATCAGTGAAATTATTCTGTTGCCCAGGAGTATGGCTATGTCTGGCACCCCTGAAATTCAGATTAATTGTGAGATTTGATATCTTCCGTCTCAAACTTATGACAGATCGATTTTAAAACTGCATGGTGGTATTTGTGCCTGTCTGTATTTGATTTGTGTGAGCTTAGTTGATTTTATGATCTTGAAATGTCTCCTTCAGTGTATTTGGTAGATGCTGAGGGAGAATACATTTTTCATTTTAAGGAAAGTATCATTAGTACTGCATTTCTTCAATCAAATTCCTCCACCTTCAATGTATATTGGAGCCTGGACACAAATTAAAGGAAGACTTCATTAAAGATGTTGAACAAGCATTTGGAAAAACAAACCAGAAAAACAAGTATTGAAATCTACTGAGTGTTTATTCTTTCCAATATTGCTTTGCTATTGTAAAATGGGACTGTTGCTATAAAACAATAGCAGAAACTTTTCAATACAGTTAATAGCTAACTTTAAGTAGCAAGGAAATGTTTTTACTTATTTATCTCTAAAAAAATCCTTAACTTGAACAGAAAATACGCATCAGCTTTAAACTTCTGATTCCTTTCATTGGTACAGTGTAGTATGATTACAATACATTCCTTTTTTTAAGCCTGACTGCTTGAATAGCTCTTTTATTGATAACTTTGAGGAACAGTTTTTGATTTTATGTAGTCCAAAATGCCTTGTGAAGTTCATTTTGTGTAAACTACTTATTAATTACCAGAGAGTGAGAGAACAGGAAGAGTTAGAATTAAATGTTTGAGGACATCAGGCTCCCTGAAGAGCTTAAGGGCTATAGGAACACTTGGGAATGATGAACATCCAGATTCATCTTGACACAATTCTCAGTGGTTTTTATTTGTTTTGAGCGGTTCTCTATTGGTGATGTGCTTGCTTCTACAGCAGAGCTTCTCAAATAGCACCATCTTCAGAGGCAGCACTGTTAACACTCACAGAAGTGCTTGCTTCAGTTGAACTTCAGACATGTTGATTCCCAGCAGTGTTAAGTTGATGTTTTCATCAAACAGGCAGATATTTTTAATATTTCACCAAAATGTAACAATCTCCAGCCAATACAATACTGTTGCAGGCATGGGTTTAGCTGATTATTTTTACCAGCGTACCATTATCTTGATTTAAGTTTAAAACACTATCATATTTCATGTGAGTGCAGATTTTGTAGAAATGGAGCATATCAATTTTGGGTATTATTCAAATGAGCAATGTGAAATGCTTGTATAAACCTATTTCAGTTTTTCATGGATGTGCCGTGTGTTATGGTTTTAAATTCTGTGATTGCATGCTATTTTACCACATCATCTACAGGAGCACACTGCCAATACAATTTTGATGTGGTTGATTTGGTTACAAATGAACGGAGGAAATGCATATTAAGCATTTTTAATGTTGTTTTGTCTTAATAGTTAACTCAACAGACCACATCCAGCCTGTGACTGATAAGCTTTGCCTAAATTCGAGTTCCTATTGCAAGTGATTGTGGTCCAGGGATGAGAAAAAGGGTGATGTAGACACAGAGGAGATGGACTAAGGAATGTTGTGTGCTTTGTTCTTCATACGCAGAAGCAAGTGGTGGTGCTTTTCTTGCACCCCACTGTAACATACAAACTAAAATGTAAACTTAAGGCCTCAAAGCTGAAAAGGCTGTAAATGTCAGTGGGGAATTTAGAACGTAGCATCCATAGCATGCCTGGCTGTGAAGACTTCTGTGCTTGGTCTGTAATGGTGGCACCTCAGAAGTCTGTTGGTACAAGTAAACAGATTTATCGTATCATGTAGTCGATCATCAAGGTGGATTTGTTTGCTTTTGTGGTGGTTGGTTGAGTTTGTGTGCTATGTTCCTGGGTACAACAACCAAATGTGTTCCTATCCCATGATTTCTTTGCGGGCTTGTACAACAGTGCTACATAAGGTCAGCAGAAGAACAGTAAAGTTAGGGAACAGCAGCATCAGAGTATTCAATTTATATGCATTTTGACAGGAAAGGATGGCTGGCTTGCCAAGCTCACTTAGAGGCAGCTGGAGGTGCAGTCTGTGTAGGAGGTACCCAAACCCACTTCAACACAAAACTCGTTTCCCGCTACAGATGAGAAACGTGGGTGTCACTGCTGTGTATCTGTTCACGTGACAGCTGAGTCTCCACCGCGTGCCACGGTCTCATGCTTGGTTGCATGCCAAGGAAAGGTTTGAAAGGTCCTCCTGAGAACAGGACAGTGGGAAGGGCGTCCCCAGGGCATCTCGTTTGGCTGGTGCACAACTGCTTACCCATGGCAGAGGAGAGGCGCCTGCAGGCAAAATGAATTATTCTCCTATGGCTTCTGAGGTTGGACATTTAATCCTTAAAACAGACACTTTATAGTCTCAAAAGGAAGGCTGATGGATCAGTAGTCCTGGATTAGCTTTTACCATCATGCTAAAATAATAAACCCTTAAAAATAAAAATGTGGTCTTTTCTAATTAAAGTAGTAAGCCTAGAGAGCTCAAAACAGGTCAGTGAATATCGATAGCTCTTCTGATGTGACAAGAAATGTGTATTTCAGATGGGAGGATGAATGCTTGTTTGGAGTTAAAACTTAATTAGGAAAATTATCAGCCCAGGAACTTCAAATAAAGAATTAGTTTTACAGTGGCTTTATGTTGATCTAAGATCCATAAGTAAAATGTTTGTATTTGCAGAATGTCTCTTATCAGCTGATACAAAAAATAATTACTCCATTTACAAACTACTCACAGTAGCAAGTCTGTACTTAATAGCTGTAAATTGTAAGTTGGGGGGCTCTTTATTATTTTATTCTTAATATTTGGCATTTCATGCGTTTGTATCCTAGGTAGAACGGATGGATGTATTTTTTACAAAATCTGTTTTGTTGATATTTGTTTTGTGTTAGTCACGTTTCCGGAATGACTTGCTTAATGTCTTACAGTATTGTAACTGAGCACTTACTGTCACCAGTCTGGGGAGCTGCTGCTTGGAAAAAGGATGCGGAACATACTTGGATGTGTTGCACCCTTTCCCACTCCTCTGATTACTTTGGGACTGCAGCTGACTGGGAGCCTGTGGACAGTGGTGAAAAAGTGTGAAATGCCACTCACGAGGCATTTGGCCACGACTAAGCTTGTCTGAAGGGACCTGTTGGAGAGGACAGGGAAAGCAAGTCAAGGAAGTTGTAGGGAGAACCTCCTTCTGAAGCAGCAGCAGGTCCAGCTCTTCTTTCTGCTGGAAGGTTTATGACACCACTTCAGGGTCTGCACGTTTCCTCTCATGTAACCTGTAAAAACATCCTAAAAAAACCCCATTTCTTCTCACAGTCTTTATGTTGCAGTAGCTTTTTTTGCTGCTAGTGGGGATGAAATGGGGCAGGGAAATAGAGGATCACAGAAGATACTAAATAAAACATGTAAATATACCAGAGGTTCCAGTACCACCACAGGGATCCAAGGACAAGTGTTATCTCAGCAATATTATTGTGTCACTGTCTCAATTCCTAGAAGGTGCTCTGCTCTGGTGACGTGGCAACGCTGCTCTGAGCAGTGTGCGGAATGTGAATCCAAGATTTTGCTGTTCTTTGTGCCTTCCTTTATCTCTGTCTCTGCATCTATCTTTATCTTTTCAGCTTTCCATTTTCCTCTAATTAAAGACTTGAAAAACCACTGAAGACAAGTTTCTTCCATTTTGTTGCAGCTATGCAGTAGCTACAGTGAAAATTTGGATTAAACCTGGGATGCAGCTTGTTTTCTTTCATGAGCCTTTTCCTTCCCTCTGTGTTTTGGGGCCAGAAATAAAATTTAAATACGACCTGAGGAAAGAAAATACTGTCTTCCAACCAGGACAGCTGACACAATTATGAAGTGATTGTCATGAAATGTCTTTTCTGTCTACAAGAATCACTCTTTGGTAGCCAGAGTCTGCAAATTAAAATTGCTATCATAGAGAGGATGTGGGATGCTGTCATTGGGCATCCAGCTTAAAGTTTGCACGTGGTTTGATGCCATGTCTCGGATTTGGTTGGTGGTTTGGATATAGTTGCGCAAGTCCTTGTCTATCTGTTCCATGGTGGCAGTGTGAGCTTTCTCATTTTCGCAGGGTTTCTTGTGCAATTCCTTCTGCAGTGGTGAAAGCATTTGGAGGTGTGTACCTCTTCTCATGTTTCATGTTCCTAAATGATAAGGTTTTCAGGAGGTGAGGCTGTGCACTACAGGTTCATACTATGCCAGTGCAACTAAGCTGCTGCTGTTCTTAGGTAATTATATATATATATTTATATATATATATATGAATAAAAGGTAGCGTAACTCTTGGCATTGGAAACCCTTCCTAATCCTTAGCACAGGTGCCCTGTACATGAGGAAGAAAATAATGTCACATTAGTGTGTTTTTAGCTGAAAGACGTGACAAAAACTTGCCTTCTTTAATAATTATAAGTAACATGTTTGGTTTTTTCTGCTTAGCTTGATACTTTTAAATTAAATTGCTTAGGCTTTTTGAACCCCTAAGGAAACCAAGTGCTATGCTGCTTGGACAGTGTTCTGCCCCTATAAACTTCACTTCTGGCCCTGGAGCTCTGGACTGCATGAAGCAGAGCAGCCGGCTAGCAAGGGCTGAGACTAAATTTCCTTTTGTTAATGAGTCCCACAACCCTGGCCATCAAGCTCCGCGCTCCAAACTTATCAGTAGTTTTACTCTGAAAAACAGACTAACATTTTTCAAGGCTACTGTGATGTGTCCCAGTTCTCAATGTTTCCCAGAGCAACAGTAGAGTTGGGTGATGGAGAGAAATACTTTCCTATTCATGATTTATGTGACTCACATGATTTACAGTTGCACCCAAAACAACTGTCAGGCATAGCTGTGCCATGTGATGCTGTGCTTGGAAACTTCCTTCTCACTTTGAAAGCCCAGCCATGTACAAAGTGGATATAAGATATGTAATATGCAGAGGTGCATGTTACATAGCTTTCTTGAAAAGTTTTATCATCCATCTCCTGATCTATTGCTTCATGTTGGTTTTCATTTTCTTTCACTTCTTTGATACTCCCCTGTCTTTTCGTCCTACTATTATTTTCCTGGACCAATACCTGTATCCTGATACCAGGATTGAAACTATTTATTTTTTTATTCCATACAGCGGTTTTGTTCAAGACTTGAATCAGCATCTAGATGTCACTTGAACATCAGTCTGTCACCCCATGGCAACCATGCTTTTCTCTTGCTTCATAAAACACTTGTACTAGTTCTGGTACAGCCCCAGAAGGTGGTAGGCTGCTATGTGAAAATGTGAAATTTGTCTCCTGAGACTTTAAGACAAAATGCATTAGTAATGCTTTGGAGCAGGGATTGAATCACCCTTCCAGCTGGAAGTCTCCTCCTTACTGGTTTACAGAGTTGGAGTCTGTGATGTTCTCATTCTCTGTGGAGCTATCAATGAGCCATTAGTCCCGTATTTTGGCGTCAGTAGGGTACACCCTCTTTAGGGGTGAAGGGAAAGGCTCATCTTGGCATAGCCCATCATTTGGTCACAGCTGCCATTTTCTAGCTAGTGTGGAAGGGCTTCTAATTCTGAAGCCAAAAGGAAGATAGTATGAAGTGTTGCTTAAATTTATTTTCTGAGTTCTGATTGTATGACTAGCCAGGTCTCGGGTGACACGTTATTTCACAATGCAATTAGATTCTGCTCTTACTGCCATAACCTTTTGTCTTTTCATCTTTTTTTAGGAGCAAAAGCATTTCACTGCAAACTTGGAGAAGACCAGTGAGTAAAACACACCAGTAAAGAACTTGTGGATGAGGGCCTGAGGTAGGTGGCATAAACTGGATTGCTCAGGGGGTTGTTTTGTCTGTCATTAGTCATCTGTCAGCAACTCCCATGTGATCCTCTAAAGTAACATTGGTTTGAAGGAGCTGTTTTCTCTGGGTGTTTCTGCACCCTCAAACCCTGCTGTATTGTATTTAGCTACAAATCAGCTCCATACCTGCAGTTTTGGTTGGCTGCTTCTGGATGTTTGTCTGGTGATCTGAGGGGTGCCTGCCAGCTGTCAGAACACAGGCACTTTAGTTCTCTCTGCATGTCCTCAAGCACTAATGTGAGCCAGTGCGCTTGGTGACATTTTCCTGACGTGTTTTCATCAGTCTCTGATACTGGGGCTGATGGAGTTTCCTTTCCCTGCCTTTTTAGCCCTTTCTAGTCTGGAGCAGGTAAGCCTGGAGCGGTGTTGTGAGGGGTTTATACCATGGTATGGGCACGGAGAACTTGCAAACCACTTATTTTTGCTGCTCTCTCTTAACTTTCCTGCTAGCACGTGTGAAGGTGCGGGGCTTGATGTAACACACACGAGCTGCTGAGTCAACCCTGAGCTAACAATGTGGTGTTGTACTTTCAACCCCACGTAGAACTGTCTGGTTCCTGAGCAGGCAGGAGAGGAGCCGGTGTTTCCTGCTTCGTTCAGAGTCATGTCAAGGCCAGCCTGTGGGAACCTTTACTCTCAGCCATGTGCAGCTTTCAGTGCAGGTTACCCTGCACTTCAGGTGCCGTGAGCTGAATAGTGGCATTTGCAGGCAGGGCCACAGCAGCACCCCTGGGATGCTTCAGCAAAGCCCTGCGTGTGCCCTAGCTTGTGGGTCCTTTCAGGTTCCAGCCCTGTATCAGTGCAATGTAACCTGTCTTTGTCCAGGGGATATATACATCATAGCATTGTCCGTGTCCTCCAGATTTGCTCTGAAAGTTTCCCAGTGGATTTATATAGTTTAGAAATTAATACCCTGTACAACTCAGTAATTTTTCAACTTAAACTGTTTAAGAAATCAATTATAATTGAGGTATATTTGTTTCTGATTCTTCCTGCAGTCTTTGCTTTCACGTGGCAGTCTCTTGAGAGCAATTTTACTAAGAATATGTCAGTATAAAAGTTTCCTGTCAATTAGATGTGTGCAAAAAGGATGGGGGTGTCTTTGGTTTTACAGATTCTCGTATACACAACAAAAAGCATATGTAACTTTTGTAATATTATTACTAATTACTATGATGCAGTTCTGCCTTGAAATGGGACAGAAACTGCATTTTCCAGAACACAAAAAAGACTTTATTTTGAGCTCTGCTGGGTACAACAGACACAGCATTTGAAGCAGGCCTGAATAAATTAAATTGAGGATGGCACAGTGTTGGGAATCAGTTGCTGGCCCACAGACAAATACAGGCTCCATCAAGAGGCTCAGGAAACCTTGTCTTCAAGCCAGTGTTGCTGCTGCTGCGCCGGGGATGTGATAGCAGGACCAGAGGGTGTTATTTGTGCCTCTGGCAAGGAGCTTAGAAACAAGACTGCAAGCAGGTTTGAAATAGATGTGAGCTCAAGCTTGTATGTGCTGTGGTGCACATACAGCCTCCGCCTGGCTGGTGAAGAGTTTTATTTTTGGTTTTACGAGGATGTGGGTACACAACCCAGCTACCTGGCAGTTGTACAGCTGTGGTGATGCCGCTCCCCAAAAATGCAAGGAAAGAAGGTGTAAAAGGAATGCAACAGGAAATTGTGGCATTTTGAATGGCTTTGGAAGAAGCTTCCCCCACCTCCCCCCTGCCCGCCCCCTTAGTGCTGCCTTGCAGTTGCACGCCTGGCATACTTGTTGGCTATCTGCTTAACTCTTGATTGACACATATGCAGGATAATAAACTTAATTAGTTAAAATCCTGTGTGTTCAAATTGATCATTAATGTTCAAAGTACACCTGAGAAGACTTCATAGATAAGGTTTGTAAGGCAGTGCTCTCTGGACTTGAAGAGAAAGTGTTTTTCCAATTAATTTCTGTCTTAGGGCTCGCGGTGATACTTAACCAACTGGCAAACCTCGTTTCAGATTTCAGCTTTAAAATATAATTGGCAGCTCAGCAAATTCATAAAATTGATCCCCATTCACACTTATTTTTGGCTTGCGTTAAGAATGTGCCAACCTGGAACTCTAAACTTGACCCCGAGTGACTTTCCCAGGGCCGCTGTCCTGAAAGGGAAGCCTGGCAGCAGCGCCTGGGCCCCAGCCAAGACAAATCCTGAGCCACTGATGTCAGGGCAGCCAGAGCTCGAACTCCAGGTGAGAGGGGAGAATAAAAAGACAAAGGGTGGATTTTGCAAAATGACCCCTTTCTGAAACCCATTGTCGAAGTGCTGCTCCGCAGTCTGACGTGATGTTGTGGCTCCCAAGACTGTCTGAGCTGCCATGAACAATTCCAGGGCTGCCGGAATGTAACACACAGGCTAAAGGTAAGATGCAGTGTAAATGCCCAACAGCGCAGTGTGCTCCAGCTCCATGTATGGAGCAGCAGCTAGCAGAAGGCAGGGGAGTCGGTTCAGCTGGTACAATCAAGCCTCACCTGTGCGTACGTGAGTTTCTTCCAACCTGCAGGAGCCTCTCTGGCCAGGAGGCTCAGGCAAAGCTGTCTTCGTGCTGAGCAGAGCCGAAGCTCTGCTGTGTGCTGTCGCGTTGTGCAGGCTCTGCTGGAAGATGCTCTGAGCATGGGTGAGGGGCAGGCAACCCCAGCAGGTGGCATTTGGGTGAGTGGATGGGACCGGCTGGTGAAAGTTAGCCCTGGAGGAGCAAACCCTGTATCTGGTGCTACCACATCGACACCTTGTGGTGGACTTTGACCATTGTGCTTTTTTAAAAATACACTTTTGCAGGCTGATTAGTGTACAGATGTCAGTTGCTAGACATTTCCTAGAGGCATTACACTTGTCTGTTTATACTTTTTCTTTCAACAACACCGCTTAAGCTCCACTGGACAAATACATCAATGAGCAAAGTGCACTAAACCAGTGTCTCCCAAATGTCATCCCCAGCTGCATATCAATATCATAAGCAATGAATAGAAATAACCATTGGAGAGTATTTTTTCTGCTCATCTGGAACTTGGATTCTCTGCCCCTTTTTTCCATAATATTGTTATTTTGACTTCAGCTTAAACCAGTACTCACTTTTTTTTCTTCTTATGCAAGGCTTAAATGTGGCCTGTGTAACCTAAGAAAGATGCACTAAAGGTTTAAAGATCTTCCATCTGCTTCTTTAAGTGAAGCCAGGGCTCCAATTCCACCACATGTCATGTATTATGTTATGAGCAAAAGGATATTCAGATGCTGAAGTTCTTTTCCGAGAACGTTTCCCTGCTGGAAATAACGTTTTTACAAGCTTCTGTATTCCCTTCAGTCTCTTCCTAACAGGACCTCCTGTGGGGAGAACTCGGTATTTCTCATTCCGATGATAGTTTTGAGTAACATTTGTAATTTTCTGCCAATGGCTGTGTATTTTTTGGCAATAACAAATTGTAGTCAAGTTTGCTTCCCAGCTAAAATTTCTTTAGCACTGCTTTTGGAGCAGTGATTGGATGGACTGCAGGCTTTGCCAGGCTTCGTGGCATTTATGCCTTCTGTTTCCCTGGAGCTGCAGAATGTGGTTTTATTTATGAAGTGCATTTTGCCATTTACCATTTCAAGTGGTAAAAGCCTTCCCGTTCCTCTGTGCTTCTCCTCCTACCCCCCTTCACAAGCATTGGCTGCTCTTTAGTCCTTGTTAGGCAGTTCTCGTCTCTGCAGCTCTTTAACTTATGATGCAAGGAGAACGTTGTTCCTGTAGTAAAACTAGATGTCATCTGGAATCCAAGTCGACAGATGGAGAGCATATCTTTGTCTTGTCTTCATGTTCAACACTGTAGTTCATTAAGTTACTATAACTGATACTGCTTCTTATTTGGTGTTTTCCTCAGTTGTTTGAAGTCCCTGCTGTACGGATATCAAACTCAGCAAGGTGATGATCACAGGAGAGAGCTGTGTTGCAAGCATACAGGTAGACGGCAGCCACCCTTTTGAATCTTGCTTTGCATAGCAATAATCGTACCTTAAGTAACATGCAGTACTTGCTTCTATCAGCTCTGCATTTCTCTAATCTTATTAATTCTATGAGAAATTTTATTTCCATTTGTCTAGTTTGGCTGTTTCTAATGATATCCACGCTTTGCTGTCTGCTTCTAGTTTATAGCTTTATTTTGCCGTTCAGCATCGTAATGCCTATTTGTTTTCTGCATGAAGCCAGTAGTGTTAGTAACTCACTCAAATGTACTCTTTTAGTGGTGGGAGGTGAAGGATAAATGTTGCTTTTCAGTAGGAATTAAGTTAGGAGTGTATGGTGGCTGAGTTTCTGTAGTATCCCGTTTGATCCTTGGGGAAGAGAAAGCACAAACACATGAGAATGTAACTTTTGCCTCTGTTTCCTTCCCTAAACAACTTTTGCTAGGAAGCCTGCTTCAAGGCAGGATGGGAGAACAGCCTGAGCATATCAGATCTCTGCCATGCTGAAAGTATCCATGTCAAGGTTTTATCAGCAACAAAACCAGAAAAAAACGGTGAAAAAAACCAAACAAACAAACAAAAAATGCTTCAGCTGGAGGGCAGGGTTGAAGGGAGAGACAGGAGACTGCCTGGGCTTGTGCAGGTGGAGTGCTCTGCATGGCAAGGGAGGAGGTGAGGGAGCAGGGAAGAGAAGGTAGCACCACCCAGGAGTTTGGGGTGGCAGTGGGTGAGGGTGTGGTTTTGCAGAGGTGGAAGGAGAGCGGTTGGGACAAGGAAGCGTTTTGTAACTTGTGACCTGCTCCATAAGGGATGGGAAGGAAATCCTGAGCCTAACAACGAGAAGAAAAAAAACATAGAAAAACTAGGGAAGCTGAGGAAACTGTATGACAGAGGGGAAAGCCAATGAGGAGGAGCTGGTGGTGCAGTTACAGTGAGCAGTGCTAATGCTGCTATTCATCGGCAGAGGCATGTCATCGAATTTCCTCACTGGGTTCAAGGGCCTGTCAGCCCTGCATGACTTGTCCTAACTTTCTGGCTTGCATCTGCTGTCCCCGCAAATCGCTGTGTTCACAGCTTTGCTCCATTTGTGCAACCATTTTGATTGCATTTGCCAAGTCAGCACATCAGTACATCTTACTAAAGAGTTCCTCCAAGCCTGCTGCAAGACTTCAAGGCAGCAAGCCCAAGTCAGGGCAGAGAAGGGATGTGGCTAAAAAGCTGTAAAATTCCCTTCACTATCAATTGCAAGTCATAGTGCTTTCTTAATAATGCTGATAACAAATGGTGCTGTAATATTAAACTGTTCTTCTCAATAGTTCAAAGCATCCCGGTCCCATCAGCATGTAGGAGGTAAGTACTACAGTGATCTTGTATGTATGTGAGTGAATGCAGGGCAGACATACCCTGAGGCAGAGAAACAAGGGGCTTAATGTGGCAGGGTGAACAAGTTTACAGCTCCACGAGTAAAACTGAGATGTTCTGACTCCTGGCTTGGGGAAAGTCCGTGCAAAAAGTGAAAGATAATATCTGAATTGTTATCTTAGAGATATGTATGTAAAGTACTTGTGTCCAGCGTAGGATTCTGTCTGTTAAAGGCATTCACCCAGAGGCCTTTGGGGCTTTTTTGACTTTCAGAAGTGGTCTGTCACACTTGGTGGAGTACAGGACTTGCTTGTTCTTCCCTGGCAATCCAACATTTTGAAGAGGAGAGAAGCCATGAAACCTATCTTGTTCTATTTAGTTGTTTGTGATTAGTTCAAATGTTTGCTTATAAATTGTGCCAGCTCTTATGGAAAGTGAGTTAAAATATTAGCAGATCTTCCCAGAATAATTGGCAAAGACAAGTGTTTGATACAGAGCAAGATTATTTACTTCATAGACCATCTTATGGCATTAATTTTTATAGTATCTAAGCTTGCCAAATTAGTATACTTGTCATCAGTGTTCTGTGGGGGAGAAATCTCTATAAGAAGAGGTGGGAGAAAGGTACTGTGAGCTGCCTGGGACTGCATCGGGTGCACAGGGCTACTCTTTTTCCCCCTTTTTATACTGAGGAGCTGTTGCAGTGGTGTCTTCTGCCCAAGGCTTTTCAGTGAAATATTTGTATCTAGTTTCTCTTGCCCCTCATAAAGGAGGGTGTCTGTGGCTTCCTAACTTTTTTGGGAAAGGGTGAGAGCAGTGAAAGGAAGAGAACTCTCTTTTATGATTATTTTTTTTCTTAATCTTAAAATTAATTTGGCAAGTCTGTAAATCTCCCTTAGGAAAGCAGTCTGTCTCCTGGAGGATTGCTCCCACTGCTTCAATCCTCTTCTAAAAGAGTCTTGACAACCAAAAAGCAAAGAACATAGAGGGCTTTCTGAGCCTGTTGGGATTTATGGATTCATTTTCAACTTGGCAGGAAGAGCTGGACTCCAATGCATCTCTGCATATACACCAAAAAGCAACAGCCTCCTACCGTGCCTGTGCAAAAGGCTCTGCAGCAGAGAGTCCCGAGTCCCAGATGCTTGTGCTGTGGTGAAATAACACAGCAGCCTGTGCTTCCTGCTGGCTCTTGGCCAGCGGCAGCGTTCCTCTCAAGCAGGCAGTGACACAGCGCTGCTGCTGAGCTGCCCTGCAAGCAAACGCTCCGTGAGAAAAACCCCTCTGGTGAGCAGAATAGCCAAGAGAAATCAAGTTCTGTTCAGCGCCATAGTCCGATTTATTTCTTCAGACACTTTCTCAACAGAATGCACATTCTGTGTATTTTACTGAAAGATTTCCCCGTAAATAAGACAGAAATGGAAGAAAAACAAGTTATTAAACATCGAGAGGATTGAACAGCCACCAAATTCCTGTGCATCCTCAAAGCTAGAGGACAAAAACCTATGCACGTGTCTCCAGCAAGCTGAGGGCACTGTATAAAAGCAGCATGCCAATTTTCCTATAGACTTTAGATGCTTTCTGTATTGAAATATATACTGTACATTCCAGACATAAAAATAAATGTTGACATGTATGGTTATGTCCTGCTCTGTTGCTGGGAGTGTGTCTTCTGAATGCTGTCATTTGGGACTGGCTCTGTTTGAGTACATGGAAGGTAGTTTTCTGCTCCGTGTCACACATTCTCTGAGAGTGTATCTATGTGTATGTGTGCAGCAGGAGCTGGGAAAGCTCAGGCACAGCTTGTCAGGCAAGCTGCTGAACCTGGCCTTGCATAGGCCCAACGTAGGCATTTAATCTATGAAACATCTCAGGTCACTTCAATGTGTTAAGAGTGGCGTATTTCAGTGCAACTAACGATGGCTGTAGAACTTGAGTACTTTTCAAAGCAATTCACAGGGTGTTTATTCCATAGTTTTGTTTTAATGTCATTTCTAATCTTTATGTAATATGCAGTGGATAAATTTATAAGCCATTCTGGTGATCCTGTTATATATATATATATTACATAATTCTATATGTTATGACTATTCATGACATATGGAAAAAACTGTCATGTTCTGTGAAAGATAAATAGTACCTTCAAACTCCAAATTAGAATTTCTTGGAGCCATGGCCCTAAGAGACTGAACTGATACAGTATACTCATTTCCTGAAGATTCTTCAAGCAGCACCACAGAAAGCTGCTGGTGGTTTCCAGAGAGAAACAGGCCAAACTATCACCACTTCCAAAAACGCATCGTGATAATGTCACTAAAGGTAAATTTCAACTTCTTAGTCACCTTTTCGACGAAAGCAAGAGAATTCAGAGTTGTCAATGAGGGCCATGTTTACTTCCTGCCTGGGACCAACATCACCGATTGCACTTCAGAGAAGAACCTACCAGAGATATTGCAGAGTCAGAGGGTTTGTAAATCTCACCTGAATGTTGGACCTGATGAAGCATCAGTGGTAAGAAAAATGGAAAAGAAAAAAAAAAAAGGGGGGAGAAATAGGCAACAGAACAAAGTGTTCTAGATGACCATTTTATAATGCGTTAAAGCATTTTTAAAACATGTCATACTGACATACTTAAACTTTGCTATAATGCCAGAAACCTTCAGGATCAACATTAATTTTTGAATTATAACCTGAATAATTCAGTGGATTAATGCAGAGGTTAGCAGCTTTGTGGGTTTACACCTTACTGAAAATCAAACATGTCCCAACAGAACACAATTGAAATGTTTTAATCATAAATCAGCTGTGTAACTGCATTGTGGAACCAGGATTGGTAATTAAGGGTTATGTCAACAACAGTTTCCTTGTTCGATACAAGAGAGGCTCTTTAAAGCTTTTTTTTCTTCCCCCCCTCTTGGTATCATCTGGGTTTCTTTTTTCAGTTAACAACTCTGAGCCCTCAGTCCACATCAGGCTTACACTGAAGATGGCATCCCTGATTTGACTTACATTGTCCCTGAGAAATGTACCTGCAGCTGTCATGGGGTGCTCTGGTGCACTTCCACCACCTCTGCTTGTGACTCTGTGTTCACAGCATTGGTTTATAAACACGAGATGTAGCTTGGGCAGCCCACTGATACAGGGCTGGGCCTGTATCAGGCAGTAATATGGACCCATAGATGCCTTCTAGTGGAGAGCACAGCCTTGTGTTAGGGCAAATAGGCCAAATTACTTTATGCCAGCTGAGCAAGTAGTCATGGGGGGAAGGGGGGTGGAGTCTAGCCCTTTACTGGGGACTACAAAGCATGGTTCCTTTATGGCTGAACTTCAAAAGCATGTCTAGTGTCGCAAGGCATCAATGAAGATCTATGCCATCCTGAACTCAGTCACCGGTGAGGTTCAAATGCTGATAGCCCAGTTACCCTGAGTCCTCCCATGCACTTCTGTGGAAGCTGAATGAGATCCCAGTGCAGTGAAAGGCAGCCTTTGCTTTGACTTGATGCCCCATGTGCCATAGCTGGTTGCTGCTTAGCCTTGTGCTCCTGCAACAGTTATAAACCTGCCATAAAGCCCTTTAATAACACTTAGTTAAGCCTCAGAGCCTCGTCTTTTTGCCCTGGGACTTGTGCTTGTTGGGAAAAGTTTGATCTGGAGGCTTCACAAGTTTCTGTGTCTTTGAATCAGTAAAGTCAAGCTAGCAATATCCTTGATATCAGGGTACAAAGCCATGACCTGTTTCACCTCACTGTAAGGGAAACGGGAGCACAGCTCCCTCTGTATGTTTGCTTGCTGGGCAGATGGTGGCCTTGCAGCTGGGGTAGGCCAGTAGTCACTGTAAGGGGCATCATCATAAGCATGAGCTTTCTGGAAGAAGCCCAGCCCGCTGCTGAAGTCTAACAGAAAGGGCTGCTGTGGAGGCTGGCTGGGGAAACGGTGCTGCTGCTGCAGCGGATGCTCGGTGTGCAAGTGATGTGGGTCAGAGGGAAGAGCTGAGGACTGCGGCAAAACATGGTGCTGAGTCTCCAGGGCCTGTTTGTGCTGAGCAATACAATGGATGTAGTGGCTCCTCTGACCTATCCTGTGCATGCTACAGCACTCCTGAGGCCAGCTGTGGTCTGGGCACATCCCGTCCCACGCAGGCGGGAGCACCGTTTGCTGGGCAGGGCATCCTGGTAAGCAGGTGTGGTCCAAGCTGCATGGGTGATGAAGCGAGGACGGGTTGTGCCTGAGGTCACTGCAGCGATGAGGGCTGTCTGTCACCTCTCTGTCCTGGGAGGTGTGTATGGACCGATTGTAGCCGCAGGTGTTGTCACTGATTGATAGTGCTGACATCTCAAGGAGTGGCTGGTCTCTCAGTGGCTCTGCCTGTGGCAACCACTGGCCCAGTCCCAGGTCTGAGCAGCTGGGGCCACCAGCCCAGGTGCTGCCTGACTGCTCAGGACAGCTCACTTGGGACCACCCTGGGTAGCAGGAAGCCCCTGCAGAGCTGCTGGCTTCTCGCAGTGTTTCTGTGCAGGCATCAGGTGGTGCAGGCTCTCCTCCAGTCCTGTATGGCGAGTTGTTACGCTGAGCCTTCTCTTTCCTCAGGCTTAATGGGACATTTATTTTGGCCCTGAGCTCATCAGCAACTGAGAGCTGAGCTTGATGAGGTCTCTCTGGGTGGTAAAATTTGCATTTACTGCCATAGGTGCATTTTTTACCTGAAAGAATAAAAAAATCAAACAGGAGGTTGTTGCTAGCAACCATGTCAATTAATGTGCTCATTGCTTCTCCCCAGCACCTTGCGTTTGCAAGGGTGTGGTGAGCACAAACAGCAAAGAGGGGAAGTGCTATTTTCCAATTCAGTACTTTTGATGCCAGATTTAAGTATTGCTGACCTAAATAGCAGGGCAAAGCAGCAGTGAAAGGAATTTTCTGCTATTTTGGAAGTGCCTGAAATTCATTTAAGTTCCAGTTGCTGCACTCAACAGGCTGGGAGAGCTGCTGCTGCAAAGGGTCACTTTAAAAAATGGCATAGGGATTTACCTCTGAGAAACCTCCACATTACTGGAAAGCTGTTGGGAGGAGAGAGAGGAAGTGTTTGGGTGGCCTTTCCCAAGTGCTATGATGCAAGTGAAAAGTGTGTGCAGGCTGGGGGGTCAGCACAGCCACACGGCTTGGGTGCTATGTGCAGGCAAGGATGGAGGAGCCAGAAACAGCTGCTGCCTCTGCTGAGGCTGAAGCCAATTTAAGCAGGAGAGGAAATAAAGAAGCATCATGATACATTTGAGCAGCCCTGACCCAAGTCCCTATCACACAAAACAGGACAGCACATGGCAATGGCGCTAGCCTTTAGCTGAAGAAAGCGCTCCTAGGAAGCAAAGGGCAGGAGGAAGAGGGGTGGCAGTTCACAGCATGGAGAGAGACCCA
Source organism: Aegotheles bennettii (assembly GCA_013398125.1). Classification (NCBI taxonomy): domain Eukaryota; kingdom Metazoa; phylum Chordata; class Aves; order Caprimulgiformes; family Aegothelidae; genus Aegotheles; species Aegotheles bennettii. The sequence goes on along the minus strand of VZRW01003079.1, from coordinate 395,598 downwards.
CCATAGGGACAAGGCTGCCATTTTGGTTCAGGAAGCACTGGCTTTTTGCTGAGGAAGTTACTAAGAGTGGGTCCATGCCGGCCTAACGGATCATCAGGAGGCATAAACCTGAAAGAGGAAACAGTCACAGGGGTAACAAAAATACCTCGAGCTTTTGGGGTTAAAGTGCCAGCACAGCTTGTGGCACAAGCTTAGGGCAGAAAATCCTTGTGATCCTTTTCTGGCCTGGCCTTTAGGGGTCAGGCTGCCTTACGACACACAGTGCCCTTCTGCCTGCCATGCCAACAATGCTTCAGCTTCATTTAGTCATTGTTTTTTCCTAATAAAACATCTGGAAAGGCATGGTGGCTTGGCATAGCTCTGGCTGGCCAACAGCCCCCTTGCAGCATCGCTTCCTTTTTCTCTGAAGCAGCAGCAGCAGTGGCAAACTCTTCTGTGGTCCCAGCACTGTAATCCTCACTGTCAGCTCCCTTTCACAGCAAACCTACTTTTCTCTTACTAAATACTTGTAGGAGAATGGGGACTAAAAAACCAGCAGTTAATTCAGCTGATCATGCGTGCGGTGCAATAAACAAGCCCAGCCTTTTCCAAGGGTTCAGTAAAGGCTTTCTGTTATGAGGCCTGCAAACTGCACAGATAAAACTGTTTGGTTTTCTGTGCCAGTACCTGAATGTGATTCTTCAGGAAGAAAATTAATTAGCACCTCTGGACTTGTTTGCAAATGAATCTGCACCGCACCCACCCACAGAACAAGTCTCTGCTGGATGAAAGGAGGCGTGGGCAGGAGGGACAGGGAGGCACTCAGGGAATTTGGTTATCTGCGTGATAGGACTGAAACCTCCAACTTCAGGCTGTGATTTTAGAGCCGTTCTCAGAGCTCTGCAAGGTCCTGCTGAAACTGTTCCAACAGGCTTCACAGTAACAGCTAGACTTTCTGAGTGAAGGGTTCTGGAGAGGTCTGGCAATCCCTAACAAAATAGGAAAGAAAGTATCATACAAATATTTGTGAACCATTAGTAACTAGGGAAGAAGCCTGGTGGTAGCTGGAGATAACAGGCTGGAGCTTGGAGAAATCCAGTATGTTGATGTTTGGTGACTGCATTTCTGTGAACAAAGTTAACAGGGAAACTGAATCCCAGTGCTGAGCACTCCCATCCAGTTTTGGTGGTGGGAGAACCACGTCTCCATCCTGACCCACAGAGAGTGCAGCTTTTCCACTCACACTCATCCCTGCACACTGGATGTTTCTGAGTGCATTTCCCCAGCCAGACTGATGGCTAACAAAGAAACTGCTAGGAAATTCAGACAAGGTTAGTACGTATAGACGGCAGAGCACACAGCTCAGCCTCTCAGGCACAGTGCGAGTGCCTGAATGAAAACCTTTCCCAGTGGGGATGGTTGAAGGCCAGCTTCTTCTTCTAGGAAGTTATGATTACGAAAGCACAGGAGAAAGTGCTGTTCTGCCTTGCAGAGGAATTAAAAATACTTCCAGATAGCCAGCCTCCTCTCATGGATTTAATTCTGTTTCTTTTATGAAATAGAAATTAAAAGATACCAAGCCTTGGTTTAACATCTCAGTTTAGATCAGAAAGAAGCAAAGCTGGTGACTAATGCTGCCATTCAAATAGAGAAGTTCACTGAAGAGTGACGTGGTGGGTTTAAGACCAAAGGCGAGGGAGCAGGAACTAAAGAAATGAGGTAAGTAAAGTTGGGGTAAATGCTTTCAGAAAAAGGCGCACATATTCTGCTACCAGTGGGAGGTGCATTGGCACTGAAACTGGCTTGGCCCACAATGTGTAAATTCAAGATTGGTTAACAGCAACTCTTTCTTACCTGTTACTGACAAAAGAGTACATGAGTAGTCGCTGCTCAATAAACCATTTCCACTCGGGATTTTCATTCTGGAGATTCCAGTAATGGTCATTGGAAACAATTACTCCGTCTTTCTCATAAGCAACTTTCACTATATAGCGATCGTCGTAGCGCACCACCCTCTTGCCTTTCACCTTCCGGGATGGGGTGTACACAAGGATTGATTGCTTTTCAAGCTCTTCAAGAATGTGCTGATCTGGTGGGGTGATTGGCAGAAATAGAAGGGAATTTTTTTTTTTAAAAAAGAGAAACTAATTAATTAGTAATGCCCAGGTCTCAATCATGTGCTAGAAACCTACAGGAATCTAAAGATGTTTCAGCACTTTAAGCAACTTACCGTGGTGTGATACTCAGATGTGCTGATATCTGGTGGTTGTTCGGCAACTTGAAAAGTAGGTCTTTTACAAAAGCATCTACTTGTAAAATTTGAGATATCCTTTTTTTGAATTTTAAGTCTCATCTGTAAAAGGGTAACTGGAATTCTACACCAGAGACATACTGAAGCCTTGAAGTTCCCTTTTCACCCTGCCAGATGCTAAAAGGCTCTTAACCAGCCCTGGTATGAGTCCTACTGGGAGATAAAATGTGCCTGATTAAATAAACAAAATAATTAATAAACTAACTTCTTTGCTGCCTTTGAGGACACTCTGTGTCATTCCTGCTATGCAGAAAGGCAAATCCCCAGCTGCCTCATCTGCAGATGCCAAGCTGCTGGCACAAATCTGGCAGATCTATTTCCATACAAACTGAATCTCATCACCCTCCACAAGAGTTCAGCTGATGCATTTCCCTCTCCTGGAAGAGGAACACATGTAGCTCCTGCATCAGGGTAATAGGCTAACAGATTATAGTCACATAGTAGTGAAGGCTTTGGTTACTGCCGCCTTAGGCTAATGTGTGCAATGATGTCGTCTCCTGGCTGGCCTTAAAAGTTCTGTGAACTCGTTGCAAGCTGACAGACTCACTCATCTTTAACTCATCTGGCAGCAACTTGTGCTTACAAAACAGAAGGCTCGAAGCAAGGTAACAAAGCTTTGTATACAGTTTTACCTGCTAGCCAGGAGCATGTGGCAATAAATTAATGACTCATTTAAGCATGGAAACCTGATATACAACTTGCACTGACTATGCTTGTCTTCACAGGGTAAAACTGTACTGAACTCTTCACACTTCCTGACTGCCAACTGCACCTAATGGTTGCCCAATTGTGCCTGGGATGGTTACCTACCTGTAATGGGACTGTCTTGTCGAGGGGCCTCCTTTCTCCAGAGTGGGACAATAACTTTGATGTACGTGTGCCCCCTTTGTCGAAACCAATTCACTGCTAGCTGGATCCCCCAGCAGGAGAATACCTCTTTGTTTCCATGGCTATAAAAAAAGTAATGGAGGAGGATGGTGAGCCAAAGCTTTCAGGAAGCTTCCAGTTCTCTTTAACTGAGTCAGTAATGAAAAGGCAAAACAAACAGCTTTTGTGTCATTCATCAGTCTCCAAGAAAACAACATGACAGATCCAAACAACTCCTACAGCAGAACCAGAAACGTGTTGTCTGAAGCAGATTGGATATTTAAAAACAGAGGGACTCTATCCCCCATTTCCCACCTGCTTCCCAAGCCTGCTGCTTCCATCTGTGTCTGGATGGACTTTGGTCCTAAAGTACCAGTAAGATTTTAGGCTGTGTCAGATCCTTCTCACGCCTTGTCTGATAATGGTTTGAGGAGTGACAGTTTCTTCCAGCACAAACAGAAAAACATGAGGTTCTCTCATGAGAAATGAAATGTGGGAATTTTCTTCTGTGGTAACAGTGACATTAGGGATTTTAATGGTTGAAGTGGCTGCAAGCGTGATCGCAGGTTATTCTGCTGCTAACTTATTTAGGAAACAGAGTCAAACCATGAGGAAAGGGAAACTGTAAGAAGCAGGATGGGAAATGCAGAGAACCTAACCCAGGACACCAAAAAAAGCAAGTCCTCAGTGGAGATGGCCACAGGTACCTCAAGTTCATCTTTATCTTGCCCTAGTTGGTGGATTTTGTCTTCATTGCACAGAGAGGTAGGAAAGCCCTAGAACAGGTGCTGTAGTGGATTCAGGGAAGATGAGTTCTGGAGAATTATCAATATTCAGAGCAAGACACGGAAAACAACTTAAAGAAAAACAGTTGGGGGTGATAACCTTCCTGAGTTTCTCCTTCCTCTTTTGAAAGTTCTTCCTGCTTGTCATTCTCTTATCTAAATTTGACTATGGTGCAGTGCATGAGTAAAGGAAAGTGATTTGTTAATTACCTCTGCACAAGGAAACAAAAATAAACTCTACACAAAGTCCTAAAATGGATAAACGCCCTTACAGTATCTACAGAAACCTTATCCTTGTACTTTGAGCTTTCTGAATAATATCACCACAGTCTCACTCAGACTTTCACCTCTGCAAAATGTACTTGTAAATTACTCCCTCAGTTACACCAGCTACCTGCAGTGACCGATCGAAGTTGATGCCCCAGTGTTAAATGCCTCTCTTCCCACCATCCCCCAGCAATTCAATTCTAGGTTCAGCCTACATCAGCCTCATAATCTTACACTTAATAAAAGTTTTGGTGCTGAAAGTTTTGGTGCTGAAATGGTAACCACAAGTGAAAAATAGTGCGATTTGGAGGAATATACCCAGTTGTTTATTAATACATACCCAGGCAATAAGAAGTCTAAAAAAGCCGCCACCAATAATAAATGGTCTGAAGTGCTCAACAGATCTAATCTCCATTCCAGAGGAACTGTTTGGTTTGGTTTTAAAGGACAAGATCTACCCAGCATAGATAAAAAGTCAGCTGGACAGGTGGATTGGAAGTGCAGGTGACTTTTTCAGATAACTGCCTTGAAAACGAAGGCTAGGTACATCTTTAATGCCACGATTCAAGGTTCAATAACAGCCTGCTTTAACATTGACTACTCATTTATATAACTTTGTCAGCTTTAGGAAAGTATTTCTAGATGTATCCCCAGTGCAGAAAGCAAACCACCCAAGCAGAAGTTATTTGTCCAAAAGGCCAAGCAGAACAAGCCAGAAGAGGCACCTGGAATTGCTTCTCAGTGTTAGCACTTACTCCAGTTGCTGCTGTACTGCAGCAGCTGAACCTGGGGAACATATATCGAAAATAGCTTGTACAAGCAGGGTATGTGGCTGTGTCGACACGACTAAACACCAATGTCTGCTGTGCAATGGAGCAGAGGCTTTAAAACTTCATGTTCTCCCTGCTTGTAAATTTGTGTTGCCATAGCAACAGTCACCTTTCCCACACACCCCCATAGTCTGTCTGTGGACCATAACCAATCTATTGTGACTCAGTCCCACCTCTCTCCCTCCTGCTAGCAACAGGGTACATCGCACTAGGGTCACAGGGCAGGACCCATCTCTCAGAACCTGAAGCAGCTGTTTGGTCTCACTGTGATTCTGACAATTGATCTATAATGAGCATGCAGTGGCTCCTTCTTAAATTGTGCAGTTCCAACCCCTTTGAGAAGAAGTTTAACCAAAAGAACTCTTTTTGAAGACTACGAATGGTCTCATCTCCACCTGGTTGTGACACAGCATCAGCCACAGCTTTGGTAGAAGGGAAAGAGGATGCAGAACACTGCTGGCCTAGGAAAAGGTTTCTGTACCTATCAAGCTTAATAACTAGCTTCTTTGGTGTGCAGTGAGTAGGGTTATGACATTTTCCTTTTCATATTAACAAAATTCTGTTTATTTTTCCACTAGCCTTGCCGAATTGTCCTTCCTGCTTCCCATGGATGGGCTGGCAGGCAGCTAAGTTTTTCATTGCATCTGAAGGAAACACAAAGTGTACTGAAACACTTGACTAGTGAGGTTGGCTAAAGGCAAGGTTATTTTCCTTTCAGTTTCTATGGGTCGACTGACTGATGACTGGAAACTGTCAACTCACTCGCTTTATTACCCTGGGGCATATACATCCTTTTCAAAACCTTGCAGCCCTCAGTGCCAACTCTAAAATGCTCCAGAAAAAACAATCCTGAGATAGAAATACAAATGCTTGAGATGCTTTTCTCCCCACAAGCAACTGCCTCTCCAAGCTTCAACTTTTTGACAGCTTCATCCCTAAACTGGTGCTTCTCCAGCACTTTAATGGTTGTTGGTGTTGATGATGACGAAGTTTACCCAGCAAGGAAACCTAACATCCCTTTTCTCTGACTTTCGCAAACAGCATTTCTCCATCTGACAGCAGCAAATCAGAAAAAATAAAACAAAGATACTGTCCCATTAGCCAAAGTAAATGCCATTCGGCACCGCTTTGGAAAGGCATCCAGGAGAGCAAATCACCTCCTTCTGAGCTGTGTCGATTCAGTATGAACTGAACTGACAGGCTCAATAATCTTCTCCATCATCCAAGTAGTCTTTAACTTTATCAAGTCAGAGGCTGGGGATGTCTGATAAGAGCTGTAAAACCTTTGCCTTTCTGAAATTCAAAAATACTTCACATTTCTCTAACTCCTTTTTGGTGAAAGACCAAGAACCCACAGCAGAACACCAGCTGCCTTCAATAATCTAGCTGGCAAACATCTCTCAGACTCACGTTTTTGAAATTATTCTACAAAACTATTTAAATTTTACATGCTAGAAGCATGTGTGGCTTCTTGAAAACCCGTTTAGGTGGGCATGTGATCTAAGAAAGCCACACAACAGGCCAGCTGAAGCCATCTGCTGCACATACTTGTAATGACATTTGTTTTACATAATCTCTGTGCAGCAAGCTCCGTGCATGGGCTGGTGTAGCAGGATGATCTCATAGCTCTTCCAGAGTGCTCCAAGCTCAAAACATGCACTATCTCACTAGCCACCAACCTACTCTAGGCCTCCTGGTCAGTGGTAAGAGCACATCTTCTGCCATCTTGGAAAGGAATGTTGCTCTCTGCCTTGTCCACCTCTGTCTGCTCTAAAAAAGCCTTGGCAAGTTGGTGAGGACAAGGTTGTGCCAGGAGAATGGAGCACACAGCCTGTCAGGGATATCATTGCCTCTAGCACAATGGAAGGGTAGGTCCTCAGCTCAGCTGCGCTGCCTGGATGGGTGCTCTTTTCTTTCACAGAGAGGCAAGAAGGACACCCTAAGGAGGCCTAGTGATAAAATGCATAATAGGAGCAGGAGATCCTAACACCTGGCTACCGAGCTAATATGTCAAACCAAGGCTAGGCGATTTCGTTCTGTTGTGCATTTCTCACTGCCCTGACTGAGGAACTCCTCCTTTTCGGATGGGATTTCTCCCTTCATCCAGAAGATGGCATAATTTGCTTAGACTACAGTGGCTCTGGGTGTGCTTGTCCTCTTGGCCCTCCCAGCAGAGGGGACGTGGTCTCATGTCATCTGCACCAAAGCTAACCAAAGGAGGAAGCCCTCTGCCGCCCCGTCCCAACCTGCGAGGACAGGCTTGGCCATGCTCAGTGAGAAGGGAATGTAACAGGGAAAAACCAGTGGATAGCCAGTGTGTCCTGGACTCTTGACTGCTGGGGCCTCTGGCTGTTCGTATTGCTCAGGTAAACGGTGGCCAGCCCACCACTCTCTTTGGACTTCCCATCCACATGGACGTGCCAGGCTCCCCATCATCAAAAGTGCTTTCATAGTGTCAGGACACTGCTAAGGAGATGCAATTGGCCAGGATGGGTTGCTACGACATTTCCCAGAAACAGAATTAATTAAGGAGGAAATGAGACTATTCAGTACAAGTCAACTATCAATTCCATGATGTTTCATAAAAATGGAGCTGAACCAAAACCCAACAAAAATATAAAAGCCAGGAATATTTTTGGGGTTTACTTGCAAGTCAAAACAGTACAGCTGTGATGTTGTTAGGAACCACAGTCACCTGTCCTTATTTTCCCTCACCTTCTTAGGTTAGTTGGGCTGTTCTGTCTATCTGTTCATCAGTTTGTTCTGGAAACACCTCAGCACATAGATTCAGAAATCCCAGGTACCCATTTGAAAAGGCAGGGAAACATCAATGGTGAAGTAAAAGGGGGAGAAAGCTGCTGAATCACATTGCCATAAACAGCAGTGGTTAGCTAGCTGTTGGCTTATAGAAGGTCAAAATGCAGAGCAAGCCAGTGATTGCATTTGGCACATGTACATATGGGCATAGAGACAGCAGATCCCTAGAAGTTATACCTCAGCCAAAAAGCAGGAATAAGCAGTGGTTCATACATTAAACATCAAATACATCAACACACCTCTCAACCGAAGAAAAAACATACTTCAAGACATCAGCTTTAAAATTCAAAAGCTTCAGAGGAAGAGAGATCCCTTTTAGGAAGCAGAGCCTACCTCATTGCAACATTGCTGCCATCGATCACAATGGGTCTGAAGTGATCAGAAGAATCACTGTCATCTTCTCCAAGCCACTTCGACCCTGGTGTACTGCTATATGATCCACGGGCAACAAGTTTTAGCGAGGAAGACTGAGCCTGGCACTCCAGAGCTTGAGGTTTGCTTCCCATCCGAATCAGCTCTTTCAGCACATCATCCTCCAGGGCCTCTTGGCCCAGGTTCTCCAGCACTTTGCAGATGTCCTGTTTACCATAGCCCAGCTTGCAGAAAAAATCCAGCTTGCTCTGGTGCACTTCCACCGCTGCCGTAGAAACTTTACTGGAGCATGCTGGTACTTGTTTGCTAGAAAGTGAACTGGCCAGTGCCATCTTAGCAGGCATTTATGCTGCTTTAAACCCAGTGCTTTTATCTTCCCAGCCTCCTCCAACAGGCATCAGCTTTAGGTGGGGAAAGATTAGAAACAACAAAACGCAAGTATTAAGGAAGAACGTTGCAGTCTCAGTCATTTGCCTGGTGCACAGCCAAGAGACTACCTGATCAGCCGCCTTCTTGCTGAAAAGACTATCTAGTCTTCTCCCAGATTAAAGCATTTTTCTGGTCCGCTCTTGTTTATAAAAGCACTAGAGTGTCCCATGCAATGTTTGTCACTCTCCAGACATTATGTCAGACAGGTGTCACCCTGCTTCATGAGCTACACAAGCCTGTCTGTATGCAGACACGCTGTATGCGTAAGTTTGTTCTACAGACTTATCTCACAGGAAATGATACAAAGGACGGTGTAACCAGGGATTTTCAATTTGCTCAGAGTGGTTTGTGAGCCACGGATAAAAATCTGTCAGTGTTGTTGGTTGCTCAGATGCCATAGCAACTTAACAAGTATAGCAAATTTCATTGAGTGATTTAAGGAAATATGTTGTTTGCAATGTAGCCAGGAACCCTGAACTTTTTTTTATAGCTTTGTCTTTCCTAGTACGTGTCCGCCTGTATATACACAGACATACTTTCACTCATCAGTTCCAATGATGCCTGACTTACTCTTTTCCTGTTATTGCTATTTCAGTGAGGACTTCTATATTCAGAGAAGCAGCTTGTTTTTTGAAAGCTGTCGGGGTAGTGATTGGAAGCGGCAAATCTGAGAAGCAGTTTGAATTCCACTTACATTTATTGTCAAACTGGTAATTCAGAAGTCAGCATGCAGAAGTAGCAGAGAGCTACTTCAAGCTTTTCCAGAATGCAGCTATTTACTTTTCTGGTTTACCCACTAAATTAAGGTGGTGGGCAGCACACACAGGCATACCCAGAGCTGCTTCAGCCCAACCAGCATGACAACAGAAGGACATACATGGTGACCACTCAACCATCAAGCCAAATGCCTTCTGTCACCGTTGGCATGCTTGCGCTGAAGCTTCTCTCGCCACATCTCTGCAATTATTGGTGCTACCTGGAAAACAGCTGTGGCTGGTTCATCTACCAACATGTAGGAAGTAAGGGTGGCCCTCTTCCCTACACTAATTGCAGCCAGCTAATGATGCAGAATTAACAGACCAACCAACCACCTCCATGACAAGCCCAGAGCCATAACCACATTGCACCCACATTCCCAGCCCTCCGTGCACACTGCCAGCCCACCAGCCGCTCCCTGCCAATCAGTGGGCCACCCCAGGAGCTCAGAAGCCAAAACCACCTGGAGGAGGGCACGGAGGGACTGGAGACAGGGAGACGGAGGGGAGCCTGGGGGCAGCTCTCCCAAGGCATTAAGAGCCCACCTGGGCTGTGGGGAAGAAATCTGCATTGGGTTCAGTTAATTTAAAACTGATTAGTTTGGCAGGAAAACCGGATAATTAGTTAATAACTCCACCTCATACAACTTTGACCTTTACTTTTCTCTGCAGCCGTATAACTTTCAGGTATTCTTCTGTGGAAGAAATCTGGCACTCTGTTAAAAGTGAGAAATAGCGTCAGTAAAATAAAAAATATCTTAAGTATGTCATCATATATAGAAGGGGAAAGCAGTTACCATGTGTATTTTTCCACCTAAGCCAAAGTGTTGCTTATTTCCACCAATGGGCTCAACCAGTTTTCCTCACCATGCGGTCCACAAGCATGACAGTTTTTACAACTAATCCTCATTTTTAATTCATGGACTGAAGGTGAAAAGGAGTTCTGCTTTTTAATTACTGAAATGGTTTCTCAGCTTTGAAATAACTACTCTCTGAACTGAAATAATACATTAATATATCTTGGTACTCGAATATAGCTGAAGCTGTCACAGCTAGGCTGGCGGTGTAGCAAACCCTGCTTCCAGGCGTGCCGTCAGTGGCTCCAAACACTTAACACATACTACTTCATTTTTGTTCATGTCTAGATTATTTTAAGAAATTATTGTAAATGTAAAACTTTAGTTGCTATCTGTCCTCATGTTGGAAAGAAAATATTTCATTTATTTTAATAAGTATCATTATTATTTTTTAAACTTTTACTTCTACCTATTCTGCCAAGCAGGCGCAGAAGGGACACAGCCTCAGCTGGACCTGGCTTTGGTCAAGGCAGAGCAGGTTTGGGTCTTCTCTAAACTAAATGTGTATGCCGTGTAACTCCAGGAGTGCAACAACAGCTCCCTGCCACATTCCTGTTCCCTCTCACACCTTAGATCTGGGCTGCCTCTTCTTCCTCCTCTGTCCCCGAGAAGCATGCCACGAACCACCTGAGCCTGCCAGCCCACTGGAGCCCTTCCATGAGCTGCCCTACTTTCAGAAGAATAAGAATTTTTACTTTCACAGATTAGAGATGCCCCTAAGCTCTCAGTAACCAGCCCAGTCATTTATTGTCTTGATGACTAAGAAGAGATTTGCCTTTCTCTTCCCCACGTTCCCTGCTGCACTTGCCAAAACCAACAAAACCAAACACAGCAGAGACCAAGCTGTACTCACAGGTAGCCCCGCTTGCTCTGCACCTTACCTGAGAGCTGCGATTTCTGTGTCCCAGCAACACCATCCTACCATTCACAAACCAGAAGCTGGATTCAGAGTTGTACTGGGCTCACAAGGAAGTCGTCAGTCCGTATTTAGAGGCTTTATGGCAGGGCTGATGTCAACTAAGAGCAAACAAGTGCAGTGAGAGCAGGTTGGAGCTCATTCTATAGGAAGGTTTTACTTCCTCATTTGGTTGGCTGAGCTCTCATGTAACTCTACAGGTAGATAAAAAAAGAAGAAAGAGCTTCCCAACACATCTCTGAGTCACAGGCAAAGATTAGTCAAGCCCCCTCTGGCAGGGAACCACAACAGTAAGAAAATGGCATATAAATTCTGGGGCAAGTGAAAAGTTTTCCACCAGGGATGTTTTACCAAGTTATTTCAGCCTCATTCCCCTTCTGCCTGGCAAATTTCTGGCCTTCAGGGACAGATGGAAAAAAAAAATATTTACAAAATCAACATTTTGCTTAGCACCTCATATTGCAAAGCCTCAAACACCTCCACATATGAGGGAGCCTGCTCTGGGAGACTACTGGCAAAAAACAAACCAACCCCCCAAACCTACGGGTGCCTCAATTGAAAGAGAGCTTCAGAGACACACAACCTCTGCACAGCAAAGACCCACAGGCACTTTTCAATAGAAAGCTGAGGTTTTCTTTTGCTAGTTCCTTACTTTGCTCCAAACAAACATGCCCAAAATCCACTTTTAGGCAGCAGGAAGGGTTGGAGACTCGAGGTGCAGTTAACCTCTGGGACCCTTTGGATGATGCAGACAGCCCTGCAGGCACGGTGCCCTCTGCCCACGGGGCCAGGGAGAGTGGGGGCACCCCGCTATGGAAGGAGCTCACCTTTGCCACTGTCGCAAGGTGACACACCAGAGCAGGGCTGCCCTTTCCCAGCCAGAAACTCCCCCCTACTTGCACACTTTTTGGAAGGAAGCAGAGTGGCCAGACCCTTTGTAGTGGCATCCTATTTAACTGACTGCTGGCAAGCCAGCCTTGCCACTGCTTCCCAGCTGGTTCCAGTCGATGTTATGATTTTGCATTGCACTCAGGCTCCCGGGAAACCTTCGGGACCCAGGTTGCCCTGCTGTGCAAAGCAGTGCCCAGGCAGTCATAGGATGAAAGGGCAGCACACCCCCTCATCTATCCTGCCACTGCCACAAAACCTCCCCTCATCCACAAAGATCTGGCCAGGCAGGCTAGCAGCTACAGAAATAGAAAAGCGTTCCTAAGGTCACAGCTAACAAAGCATGTTAGTTTTCTGCTGCTGTCCAAAACAGCTGTAAGAACAGAACACCCAGAGCCTTTGACTTCACATTCCTGGAGAAGGAGTATCTTCTTTGCTCCATTTAAACTTGCAGAATGCCACAAGACCACCACGGAGCAGTACTATCAGAAAGGAAACTTGCTGTTATTTATAACCCAGGAGGGCAACAGAGCAAAGCATATGACGTTGCATAGTATCATATTAACTCCTACTTCTCATAAAAATGCTTTCTTATTACATAAATAACAACAAACCAGAGCTTATAAAAAGAAACAAGAAAAAATTCAGAAGAGAATTTTGCGCTTGCCTTTCAATTGTAAAGAAATTACTAAACCCATCTCCTGTAAAAAGCCATGAGCAAAAGACCTCAACATCGTTCAAACCACAGTCAGCCAGGAAGACCCTTACCCAATTCCTGAAATCTATTAAGGGCCTTTACCTAGATGATCGCTAGCTGAGAAACAAAAGACCACATGAAATAAAGGTTGGTGTTTAATTTTTCAAATGGTCTCAAACTCTTTCACTCACCAGCACAGATAAACATTTGAGCACCCAAGGGCTGTGGTTTCATAGATATTTCCTTTCTGATGTGCTCCCCTGTGCTGACAAACAGGCTGAGTTTTCCCAGCGCAAAGATTTATTGCTGCTCAATGGTATGGTTATGTTTGAGAGGGAAAGAGCTGTGGTCAGAGAAGTTTTCAGAGGGGAAGATCCTCCCACTAGAGCATTCCTATGTTAAGCTGAAGACTCTACTGGTTTGTGAAACAACTAGAATCAGTACCAACCTCAAAGCAAGGCAGCCTTGTTGTGGCAGCTCCTGGAGGCTACGGAGAAGACCAAGCATGACTTTCAAATAGGTTCCCTGTACAAAACCACTTTCCTGATGGTCTTAGACCTTCGTATGGAAAAACATTCTCTTGAAACTTGTAGTGTGGAACACCACAGCTGTTTTGGTCTACACGCCCCAGTGAGCTATTTGCTTTGCTAAAAGAAACAATCATTTATTGCATCATCATTGGAGAAAAGCATTATTATCATCTTCCTCATCTGAAAAAGCTCACCTGCTGGAAACATCAAACAAGCTTAGGTAGCCATAGTACCACTGAAAATTGTTTAGCTCCTAGCCAGCAGAAGACAGCCAGGGTAAAGCAAGTGCTTAATCAAATCCAGGTCTATCACCAGGAGCATATTAAATACTTCCCGGAACTAATACATTCCCCATCCTGCCTCAAGCGAGAATATCACCCTAGAGCCTGCTACAAGACTGGGGTCAGACCCTCAAGCCATACGTCCTAAATTCAATCTCCTGGTTCACTGAGAACAAGAAGTCACCCCGACACAGTATAAGCTACATTCCGAATTTTAAACATGATTTTTACACACTATTAGGCAAAATCTAGACATTTTTTGCCAGTGAAATTCTCTCCCTGCTGGAGATACTGGAAATTTTTACTCAGAGACAGGTGCTCCCTCTAAAAATCTACATCACTAAGTTAACAGGTCCTGCTAGAGCACCGGATCAGTTGTTGATGGGCAGGCCCGTATTCAAGCTGGTGAAGAGCCAGTATCTTTAGAAGAGGTATTTTTACATGCTTGCCAAAATGACCACCTTCCCTCCCTCCCCAGACTATGCCCCAGTGGCGAGCACTCCATCTGACCACAGAACTGGAGAACAGACAATAAGTGAACTCAGTAATATAGCCAATCGTAACAACTTCTACTTCTTGAAAAATTACAGTCCCATCTTAAGATCTGATGTAGCAGGATCACAACTTGGTTTTGCCTAAAATACCTATTTTTTCCTCTGCCTTTTACATAAAAAGATACTGCTATTACTCAAGTGCTTTCTGCTGGGTTTATAGTAAAAAGTACCTTTTACAAACAGAAAGTCCCAAACAAGTTCAAAGTTGACTGCTGTTCAGCTTAAGATTTCAGAAAGCTCTTGGAACCATCTTTAAACTTCAATGATTTATGGTATGCCTAAACCTTAAGCAGCAGTTGCTTTACTGCTGCCTTTTAACGTTGCCACTGTGTTCAACCAAGATGCTACTGACTTGCTCACTGAGAAAAAGTACATTCTATCAGTAACCAGACCAAAAGTTTTACACAACAATACTACCCTGTAGCAAGTATTTACATAATTCTTAGTGTAATTTAACACTTTTCAAATTGCTTATATTATCCTTATGTATGCAACAGGTGACTGATGGAGTAGGACCGACACTATCCATGCTCTAGGAAGCTTACAAACAAAACCTGTAATCCTGTTGTCAATAATATACAAAATTTATATGAAACAATCAGGCTATAGGAGGGTGAGATGAACAAAGATTAGAGCAGCAACAGACTGAGAAATGCTTCCAAACTTGAGAATTTTTACTAACTTCTTAAATGAGCGATTAAACATGCTTGTTCAAATAACTAGTGGGGAGGGGTGTGCTTTGTTGTAGGGTTTTGTTTGTTTGTTTGTATTTGGGTTTTGATTTTGTACAGCTTTACCTAAAGTAGATTCTTGGCAGCCCAGAGCCAGGGACAGATAGCATGTTCTTCCATCCATACATTGGACTACAGGACAAATCTTTCATCACACATCCCAAAGGAAGAGCAAACCCACCAAGGCATTGTGCCAAAATGGGATTTTGATTAAGAATACTTACACATTGCCAGCTCTCCAACCCACCCAGAGCACAACCTGGGTTTAGCCTCAGGGAGTTTCATAAACACACTAATGATCTTTGAGAAAGGAAAAACAGGAAGCCATCAGCAAGTCAGCCGTAAGGCAGAGCACACACCAGGATGAACGCAGGGTTATCATGAATGATTTTGGGTAACCACTTACAATCTCACCCATGCTGAAACACCAACCGCCTTATGCTACTTCTACTGACTTGTGTGATGTCCATGGGATTGAAGAGAGAGACCTGTTGCAAAACTCATGCCTCTCTCACCTGTCTTTTGTGCTTTAAGACCAGACCCCATTCATAACATGGTTTTGGCCAAGTTCACCTCAAGCCTACAGAAAGCTATGGAGAACTCAAGGAACTGCAATGCATGACTACAAACTAGGTCTCTAACTTACTCTTATCCATGGACTACAATAGTGTAAGAAGTCTGTATCCATGGACTAGAACAGTATGAAGAGTCTGCATCATGTTTTTAAGTTGTTACAGAGAAGGGAATCCAATGGAAAACTGTAAGGAGCTGGTTTTTAAGCCTTTAACCTCTGAACAGAGAACCTAGCATGAACAGTTCCCCTACAAACAGGCCTCAGCTAAGTCAAAGTGAGGAAGCTGATGTTTCTGCTGGGACATTTCCAATGTTATTATCAACATTATAGAGGAAGGTGGGGTTTTTTTGTTCTGTTTTGTTTAACCACCACAAGCACCAAAGGTCAATACTGAAACTGAGGTTGGAGATCGCATTGACGAAAAGGAAACAAGGACAGGGAAGTGTGAACTCTCATTAGACTAAAACAAGCCAGCTCTTCAGCTCCCAGATAAGAAAGTCTCATCCACTCCAACACTTCTGGCAGGACAGGAACAGCAGGAAATGTCTGTGGTTTTAGCTGACCATACGGTTGTTCGTGTCATTTCCAGAAGAACAGCATGTACACAACCATAACTTCCGATGACCGTAGCAGTAAATCCCATCTAAACTCAGAGTGCTCAGCACATCACACGTGTACCATGTGAACTGCAATCCCTCCAGAGTGTTAGCAGAGTATCCATGTTTGAATGATTATCTGAAAAATATGAACAGGTAATTTCATCCACCTGAATATCCTAGACACATTTTTTAAAAGCACTAAGGCATACTGAAAATCAGAGACTTGAAACCTTTTGGATGTATTTATTTTTTAACCCTTTATTATGAAGACTCTTTGGCCACCTGTGCAAATTGACTATTTACTTCCACATGCTACTCATACAAATGTTCGATTCTTGAACTGACAAGTGAGCACATTCACCAGAACTAGGGTTTGTTTGGTTGGGGTTCTGTTTGTTTTTAAACATCAAGTTCTGTAGGTCCCACAGGTGGCTGGGGGCTAGCTGAAGCCTAGGAACATCTGCTGAAACTCTTCATGCCATTGAGTCACTTTTAGCATCTCTCCCATAAGAGGACCTCTGGTGTCCAGCTTTTTCTCAGAGTGGAAGCTTTTTTTCTCTCTATGACTGCCATTTCCTAAAGGCAGCAAGAAGTTAAGCGCTTTAGCATCTTCACACCCTTATCAAACTTGGCCAATGTTCATTTCATGCTAAAAACGTGCAATGGAAAAGAAGAACTGAGGACAGTATGGCAGTGCAAACCCTGTTTCTTTAACAAAGCAGGCTAAAAGTAGGAAGAGCTACAGAAAACCCACTGCCTCAGCAGCACTACCTCATATCCTGGTCTACTACAGTTCTTTGGAAGTCTTCTCATGCTCAGACTGAAAGCAGAAACTCTCTTGACGGGAACAGCGAGCAGTGCTCAGCCCCAGCCCCCCAGCAGACACCCAAGAGCAGGCTTCCTGTTTATTTCTCCTCTGGGGCAGCAGGTCCTGCATGCTTGCTCAGGCTGCAAGGACTGCACAGGCCACCACAAGTCCCCAGTGGCATTTTGCCAGGATACAGTTAGGGCAATACTGGAGTTCTAGTTCCATGCTTCGAAGCATGCAAATTTAGAAAGGAGAGATTCAGCAAAAGGCAGCTTCTTGGCCAAATACACTGAATCTTTAACAAGCCAAAGACAGGGTAGATGCTGCTGGAAAGCACATTCCTCTATACAATACCCTTACTACCCTTGCTCAGCTTGGGTCTGGATAGTCTAGGCATCTGGCTTGGCCTGCTTAGCCGGAATTTTCTGCCATGGGGTAAACAGCTGCTTTTGTTCCTTTACTACCAGCCTTCAACAGAGGGACCTCACTGAGCAGTTCACTTTCTGCACACAGTCCATTCACACACACTAGCCAGGCATAGAACTACTACTGGCCCTCCAGAGCAGAGTAACTTGCAGTGACTCTTCTTGGCTGCCTTGAATTTTAGTCTTTGTCCTGCAGATCATGTTCCAGTGAGCAGTATCAAGCTATAAAATCTTATTACACGGTATGATCAGCACTACAGCAAATATTACAGAAAAAATACAATCACAAAAGAAAAATTTACATTTGTTCGTCAAAGCAGATTGCCTCCGAGCCATCACACGTTCAGTGGAAGGGAAGAAAAGACAATTACTATTCCCCCTGTCTCCCCTCCTCTCCTAACAATGCAAGATCTCTCTTCCTCTGGAGAGAAAGAGGAGGACATACATGTTCTTAAAATCTATGCATACTGGCTAACATTGTTAAAATGGAGAGGTCTTGTTTATCAGAGCAAGCCAGACATTTAAGAGCCTCCTGACTTTCACTAGGACCCAGGCTCTGATAACATCACCTGCATTCCTCTACAGATGAATAGATGAAGAGTTATTAACCAATCTGCTTCTGACAGAAAACCTGAAAATTAATCCCATCTAGACTTTGCAATACAATGCAAGTTACAAATTCTGCTTTTCTGCCAATTCTATGAGCGATCACTTTCTTCTTTCTTACTCACCCGACATTACCAGCTGGATTCCCCTGACAATACAGATACCAGATGGGCCAAGTTTCAAGTGAATCTCAGTTATGAGAGGCATCCCCCAGCAATGCCACAATGCCAAGTGATTCATGTAAATAAGCAAGCAAGTGCTATTGATTTTGTATGGTGCAGCACTTCCATTGCCCTTGGAGCAGCACTTCAGTGCCTTTAACCACTGCCGCGCAGTGGTGCCAGCAAATAGAGCTGACAGGACTAAGCCAACTAGAAGCACTTAATTTTAAAGGAAGGAAATAGAGTTTTGAGTATTCACATACCAATGATATCTGCCCACTTTCTGGAAGGCGTGTGCACAGCACACTTCTGTCTCCCCAGGTATTCTATCACTCTCATTACCATAGCATCTGCAAGTCCTGACAGATAAAGAAAGCCTTGTTGCAGAAAGGAGGTACATCCTGCAAATCTCTTCACAGTGCAGAAAGGCAATTCAGTTGTTAGTGCACGCTTATGTTTCCAAAAAGCTTCAGACAACATTCCTGATTGGACACTCAAACCATTTCACTCCTGTGAAATACTTTATTGAAACAACCTTTTTGGAACCAAGGCTTACTCCGGCAGTCATACACTGGGCATTCACAGAATTGTAAGGCCAAGCTGCCAACAGAAGGCAATTGCTTTTATCCACTAACTGCACATCCATTTAAGAGAATGTTGGAAATGCTGGAAGAAAATATATTCTAGTTCCACTCTCTCTTTTCCTCAGCCTTCATCTGTACTTGGACCTCTCTTTGTCTTTTGATTTCTTAGGACTTCTGCTTCTGTCTGCTTTTTTATCCCAGTCTCTTATTTGCAAGTCCTCTTTGTATCTGTCTCTATGTTTGCTGTAAGTGTAGTCTCTCTCTTGAGATCGGCTGCGACTCCGATGCCTGTCTTTCTTCTCACTCTTTGTCTTCTCTCTACAGCGTTCTCCTTCATGTTTTCGATCAGGATCCTGTTAAAGGAATTGGACAGATATGCAGTTACAGACAAAAGTGGAAAATATACGAACACTTGAAGAGAAATAGAAAAGAGCCAAGTATGGTTGGTTCCTTAGCTAAGGCTGGTACTACCTGAAATAGATTCACATCCATGATGACATGAAAAAGATAACATATAAAAAACTCCCACTGTAACTATATGAAGAAAATAAGTCTACAGCTTTTGCCAACAACTACAGAAAAAACATGGCTGTCAGGTGTGCTGCTGCTTGTATCTCCTAAGGAGCTTTAGCAAAAAGTGGTTACATCAGGGATTCAACTCAGATGGATATTATCAAATTCTTCATAAGCATCACACAAGTTTCTAAGCTAGATTTGGATTTTGACTTCTTACCTAAGCAAAGGAAGTATTTCAATCACAGGTTTTGGTTCAAGCCCCACAGGCATTCCAGTGCTGTGAAGATGCAGAACACTTTAAAACCTGCATCTAATAATCCTTAATGGCCTAATGACTTTGGGAAAATGAATGACACCATCTCAAAGACCAAAACTATACACACACACACACACACACACACGAACTACTTCACTTCCTGGAAGCTAAGAGTCCACAAGAAAAGGCAACATGAAGAATCGAACCCTTTTAAGTATAGAGTCATCAAACAATAACAAGGTAATAAAAGTTAGTTGTATTTTGCAGGCTGGTGCTGATGCCTACATCGAATGCCATAGAAAAGGGCAACTTGCTGAAAGGATTAAAAAAAGTTGCATGAGCATGGAGCTCGCTAAGCACAATGACCTTCAGAAAAGCATTTAGGGTATAAAAAGCATACGGGGCAAGACTGAACGTGCCACAAAAAGGTCATCACAGTAGGTAGTACGATCACAGTGTAAAGAAAAAATGTAGCAATTTGAATTAACAGAATGAATTGCACATTAGTTGCCTCAAAGAAGCAGTTATGTTTCCCCTTAAATAAGATTTTACCTTTTTTAAGTCTTTGGCACAGAAAAAAGTCAACGTTTTAAACACTCTAAGTTACTAAAAATAACGGAGTTTTGAAATAAAATCTTCTATGCCCTATCCAAATCAGAAACATGCTGGTTTCCAATTGGAAGAGGAAGAAAAAAGATCCCTACTTAAAAACAGGCTCTCTCTTACTGCTGAAGTCCAGATTTCTCAACTCAGGATCACAGGCTCTTATCAGTCAATGAATAAGTAATGATCACCCCAACTCTTAATTCAGCACTGTGTTGGTGAACATACATGAGGAAGGAAATACAAAAAGAGGGAAAGACACTTCTCTGGAAGGTCATGGCTGGCTTTGCCAAAAGAAGTAACTTGCCTAACTACACTTGCAGGTTAATCAGCTAGAAATACCATGACCACAAAAGTAGAACAAATGACACCTCTATATACATTTTAAGCACACTAGTTAAAGGTTAAACAAAGCAAAAAAAAAAATTAAAAAAATAAACATAGAGACAGCTTTCTCAGGAGGGAGATTTTGATCAAACTTGACTCTGAATATAGAGAACAATGTCAAATAAGCAGTAAGAGTAGGAAATTAAACCCAAGAAAATCAATAACTTTGCCAAAACCATGCAATACAAAAACCTGCAAGTCAGGAAGCCCCTATGTCCCACAAAAATCAACTGGACAGGCTATACTTCTCCACTGATCCAGTTATCTTAAATAAATATATAAAATCCAAGGAATCAAACCACAGAGAGAAAACTGGAAGGGGAACAAAGTCATAATATAGATCTCAAGCAGAAGCACAACCTGTATTTTAAAAAACTCTGCTAAATCCTATTCGCAAACCCACATCGACTCCTATTCCAGACACACATCCTGTTACCTAAAAGCAAGCACCCTCCCTCTCCTACTCTCTGGAATCAAGTCAAACAGCACAAGACTCAAAAATATATTCTTAAAGCATCAATACAGAGGCTGAAGATTCAGGAAATGGGTGTCAGACTAAGAAAAGGGTGAGTCAAAACATACCGAAGAAAAAAAACCCAACTAAACAGCAAGAGAACAGAAAAACAATTCAACATCATGGAAACTACTCAGAAAATAAAACCCTTTCAGTCATAGCTGGAGCTGGTAGCACAAGCTGCAGTTTCGGTTGCCAGAACGTCCCATTGATAGACTCTGTTCTCTGTTACTTCAAATCTCTGCCATACCAAAGGCTCATGGTAGAAGCTTACGTATGAAGTACGGCTATTGTGCTCTTTGGCCAATTAGTTGTGGAAGGTCTGTTGCCATTTTGTTTTAAAGTTCTTACCTTAAATACATTCTAATATTTCCAAAACAGGATTAAGGGAAAATGCTTTATTTGCCTATATCAAAAATGCTACCATTCATCAAAAAAGTTTCCATGATGTTATGCTTTGTGCTGGTCTCTGTATTCGCACTGAACATACTCTGCCTCAAGAACGTGTCTCCTTCCCCTGTTCTTGTAGGAGCTCCCTGAATTATGCCTAAATTATAAATCTTAAAAAAAAAATATTACATTTTGTATATGCTAAACAGGATTTGTCAGCTAAGCCGCCTGCAGATTTCATCTGGAAAGGGCCATTGCCAAGACACTTACTGAATACCAATCGGTGTATAATACTATACAGTACACATTAACAAAAATATTCAAGTACAGATACAGAGAAAGATTCTTCCCATAGATTAATTTTCATACCTCCAATAGGAAACTATGTTGCTTGCCTTCAAAGAATAGAAGTAAGCCTCCACCCGTGATTTTTAGCATAAGAAGGCTAAGCTATCTACACTGCAACAGGTAAAGGTGAGCAACAGAGAGAAAAGCATCAGGAAAGAAGACAACACCAGAGTACAGTGGCAGTAGGCTACAGGAACAAACCACAACAGGAGCAGGCAACTAAATCACAAAAATATATACAGAGACACAGAAGAGATCACGGAGTCAAGCACTAGAAAATACTGTTTTCCTGAACCTGGAAATAGCACCAGGAATGCCTCTGTCCTTACGGTTTTGTGCTGTAAAATCCACTGCTAATGCGCCTCACAGTCCACTTGTAACAACTGTAACACACAGAGATTAACAGTCCCTTGCTGCCAGCACTTGCAGGGGTGGAGATACCTGTATGATCTTAAAATGTTCTCTGCTAATAAGGCATGACCAGCCAGTTCCACACGTCTACTTTCTGAACTATCAAGAACAAAGACTACTTCCAGAAATATCCGTTTCAAGAATATTAAAGCAACAATGTCAATCAGTCAAAAAGACACGACGAAGTCTAAACCCACATTAGTTCAGACCTCTTGTATGCATATGCTCCAGTCAAGACTTTAACTCTCTGACCACATCCCTCCTCTCCACCCAAGGGCTCCAATTGAATTAGTATACAAACAGTGACAAAAAGACTTGTGCCACAAATGAGCAATAGGGCTTACTGGTGGCACTGAAAAAGCTTAATTGTTAATGTTCATGAGAAAAGTTATTTTTAGCATCACAGCAAGAAGTGATGCAATGGAACAACCGAATCGTGCATGCTCTCTGTACACAGAACTTAAATGCAATACTCAAAACTCGTACCAGGACAATGGCTTTATTTACTGTGGTTGGAACCTTAGCACCTTCTGCAAAACTGTAGAAGGCAGCTTTGTTCTCACTCATAAAGCTTGCATTGTCAAAACTTTGGGGCTTGGGGTTTTTTTTCAGCTTAGCTCAGTTCTCCCTAATATTCACACTTCAATGGTGGTTAACCCTCCACATTATCACTGCAGACATTGTTTCCACAAAACATCAGTATCTTGACTACTCCAGGTTCACGTCTTCGCATGATCCCCTCCACAGTCTGAGTCTTACAGCATCATATGCTTCCACAATACACATGCGAGCAAACCTGCGTATAGATTTTACAAAAACACCTCTAAAACAGTTAAGGGAAAATAAAAAAAGATAATATGAAGAGATTGTATTTCTGACCCCATGTGGGAAAAAGCCAACATATGCCGGTCTGTCAAGAAAATGAGAAACAGTTTGCATTGAGGGAATATGGTTAACTACTAGTTTATCAGTGGGAATATGTGAACAACAGGTTCAAAGGGCTAAAGATCTCCTACTTTATGAGAGGCTACATTGCCTCTTCAGGATGTTTTGGCAAAAAGCCATTCAGACACGCCAAGCTTCAAAAGTCCAGGAAGATTTGGAAAGTCGCTGTCATAATCAGATACTAACATCAGCCCTCAGTACATTTACAACTGCTGTATTTTATAGGACTTTGCACGCCATGTCCTCAGCTCAGTATCAGACTTCTTTTTCCTGGCTTCTCTTATTAGAAGAACAATAAATGGGTATAAAATTAATGCATGAAGAGATTAGTACCTTAGATTTTTTGGTCCTCTTGTCATCTTCCTCATCTTCAGAGTGGTGGTGCTTTTTCTTCTTTTGTTTTTTAGCCAAGTGTGACTGACTTGTTAGAGGCTCTTCGACATCCTCATCCAGCACAAGGTCATACTTGGCACTGACGGTGTTGGTTAAGGACAGATCTGTTACTTAGTATCAATAAATAGTAGAACATAAAAGCTCAGGAAGCAAACAAACCCCTGTTTATCTGACCAGGGTCTACCACAACTTACTATGTATTTCAGTCAGAACTGGATCTTACACACTGAAAAAATCAGCTGTGCTAAAACGACTGAATTCTGTCCTGTCGAACAGTACAGCCATGACAGGACCCAGTTCTCCTTTCTTTTCTGCCTGTAATATCTGAACAAGCTATGGTCTTCTCTTCCCTCATGCTCACCACAAGCACAGCAGAATTGCGGAGTATGATTTAGTTACTACTCTAGTCTTGTTTTGGATGCTGCAGGTCCCTTGTGAAACCGCTTACAACACTGTTATGCCACATGTCATTCCAGGGCTCTGGACTGGGAACTTCACCTGTACATAACATGGAAGTGTAACAGCACACTCTGATTTTACTAAATTCATCAAAGTCATCAAATGAAAAATGCTTAATTCCATTTCAAACACCGAATGGTTTTATGAAGCAGCAGCAAAACACCCATTTGACGAGCTTTAAGAATAAGAAGTCTTTTCCAGGCTGTTTTCATAAACTGTACTTCATGCAAAAAATACTTTTGACAAGAAAAGGATACTTCTGCTTTGATTTTATCTTCTCTTTCAGAGCAAGTTTTGAAGGTTTGTCACGTTCCTTTTCGTACTCTTTGAAATCGTCCTTGGTATACCTCCCACCTGTCCACAGAAAAAAATATTCAATTCACTCCAAATAAAAAAACCCTCTGAGATCCACATCTATCGCTAAGTTCTGCTTATGAATTTAAGGGCTCTTCATAACCATACAGAGATTTACAGCAGAATACAGTCCCAGAATCAACACTGACATCTGGAGAACAGAGCAGAGATCATAGAATCACAGAATCATTGAGGTTGGAAGAGACCTTCAAGATCAACCAGTCCAACCGCCTACCTACATCACCACTAAACCACATCACCCAGCACCAAATCCAGACACATCTTGAACACCTCCATGGACAGTGTCTTCATCACCTCCCTGAGCAACCTATTCCAATACCCAATCACCCTCGCAGCGAAGAAATTTTTCATAATGTCCAACCTGAATCTCCCCTGCTGCAATTTAAAGCAGTTTCCTCTCATCCCTTCACTTTGGGCATGGCAGAAGAGACCAACACAAGATAGTAGGACACGTTGTGATCTTTCTGCCCTTCCCTTGCTTTCAGATCCCACTAAATACCATATGGATTTCTCCTCACTCATGTTTAGTGGAGACAACACAGAAATAGGATCACAAAGCAGGATTTAGCAACTTTGATTACAGGTCCTATGCCACACTACTTAAAATTCTACCCTACTCTAACAACTATTCTCATAATTAAATGATTTTTTGCTCTGGGCTGCACAAAGGGAAACCTCTGAGATAGCTACAGCTTAGGAATTCAAATGGAAAACTATATATATAAAAAAAAGTCATGTCTTGATTTAAAGAGGAGCATGACAGATACAATTTTCCATCCAGTCACTTGAAAGTACCATCTCAGAGATGAATAAACTACAGCAACATGCTGCCATCTCACGGTCATGGTTAAAACTGCAATATTAACTAGCTAGGTCAGAAACAGCCACTGAAGGTGGAAGGACAATACTTCCCCTAGGTAGTTTTTTGGGTACCATATAAGCACAACACGATGACAATATAGTTAGCTTTCCAATATTTAAGACAATTTAGACCTAAGTTACCCAGATAAAGAAAAGTTTTCCATGTAGTCAGCTACTACAGGACGCACTGCAGAGCACGGCACAGCTCTCGGCTCTGCAGAGCAAGTTCTAGCACTTCAGTGTCCATGACTGGTCCCCAGCCTGAAGAAATCGTATGTAAACAATTGAGGGCTGACTGCATTTTTAGGTGAAGACATGCAAGAACATCACCATTGGGATGCACAGTCACCTCTACAACTCCAGTATTTTCCTCATATCCCCAACAACCAAATAATCACTCCAAGTACCTCTCCCACCATCTTTTTCCTCCCACAACACCCTCAAACATCTGAAATGGGGTTTTATAACATACAGTCTGCTGTGCAATATGCTTGACCTACAGGAGGTGAAGAGGGGAAATCCCTGGCCTAAATACTGACTTCTTTCTTGTATACACCCAACTGTCTTACAGTGAATAAAGAAGAGAAACTAGAAAGTAACAATATACCGCTGTATTATTTTGCTAATAAGTAATATCAAAAACCATCACTTTTAAAGCTTGACAAGAACAAATTATTTACTGGCAAAAATACATCTGACAAAAAGGCAATCCATGGCAATGTAATGTTAATGTAACAATAGAAAACGTTTCTACTTTCCTTACGGAAAGCGAAGAGCTGGCAACTGTATTGCTGTATTTACTACAAAACCAAGAAAATCTGTATCACTGAAGAAGAGATGATTTAAGCTGATAACAATTGCTTCTCTTTATATAATGCTTACAGTTTAGAAGACATGGCTTACTGAGTTATGAGGGTCAAAGACTCAAAAGTGTACCTACCTTTTCCCTTCCACTTAATCTTTGCAACAGACTGGCTAAAATCCACATGTATCCGTCTGTCATCTATCAGCACGTTGTCCATTTTGAAGTAGGCTTTCTCACAGTCTTCCTCCTGGTATTAGTGTTTCCAGAAAACTTTATGTCATGATTATTTCATAGGAACAGTCACTGAAGAGCTCAAACACAAATTCAACTGCTTAATGGCATACATTTTTTTCTAAAATTGCCCTAAAGCAATTCCTGCCTTGTGCCATTTCGAAAGAAACAGTTGTGTTTTGTCTGAATGTAAGCATTTCAAATTCCATTTCTTCAGTTCATCTCACTATTTTAAAAATTTGCCAATCCAGCTACTTTTGGCACATGTAATACATTCAGAAAAAGAAGGAAAAAAGAACAACTATTAAAAGCTCCATTTTAAGTACATAAGTAGGCTAAAGAAAAGTGAGAACACTTTTCCAGTGTTTTCCATTTTTCCTCACAGATTAGAGAGATTAGCAGATATAAACAAGAAGCTATGCACAATCAAGAGAAATTTTACTATCAATCTTACAGTAAGAGCAGCATGTTGATACAGCAAGCATCATTTACATGTGCCAATAGGACCCTACTGTACACATCAATCTACCTTCTTGCCTCCACCTTCCTCTCTTTATGCAGCATGACTCCTTTTTCTCATAGTGAGAGAATTCCCTTCTTTAACTCTTCAAAGTTCTGATGTGCTCTGGGAAAAAAAAAGGGACCCACTCCCCTTCCACTGGTTTCAAGATAACCTAAGAAGAATGTATTTGCATTGCCTGGTCGAACAGAGACTTAAATGTTTGCCTCACGTACAACCTGCAATTCCTATAATGAAGTCAGTAAGAGAAAATATTAGCTACCTCACAATTGAAAATTTCATTGCTTTTTCCCAGAGGAGCTATGCTGAAAAGGAACTTTTATAAGCAGAATCTATGTACAGTATACCTAAAAACCGTACCTTTTCAAACTCAATAAAAGCGTAACAAAGAGATTCACCAGTCTTCCAGTCTCGAATCACTTCACAGCTGAAAAATTGGTATGAAATTAAGATGTCAGTGGTCTTGGAGCAAAAAACATAGAATAAGTAAGCACTATTTAAAAGGGAGTGTAACAGTTAAAACAAACAAAACGCCCCTGAAGGTATTAAAACACTTGAACTAGGTTGACCTGCTCTCGCAGGGGGGGTGGACCAGGGGGATCTTTCAAGGTCCCTTCCAACTCCTAACATTCTGTGATTCAGAGACCTCTACTGATGTGGGTGTGTCTGCACAGAAAAAAATACTTGAGTAATTGCAACACTTAACTCACAAGTGGTTCACACGAAATGTAGACCTAGGGATGAATTTCTGACTAATGAAACAAAATCCATTTTCCAACATTACTGTTTGTTATTGATTTTTTTACATTTCATTAATGCAAGACAAGAAATTTCACATTCTGTTTTCTCCATCATTTTAAGGAAAGTTTAAACAGATACCATGTGACAAACTTTCTCTTCTTAGCAAGAAATTCTTCAGCAGCCATCTTACCAGATAGTTCAAGGGGCAAAAATAAGCAGCCCAAAGTATGGAATCAGTAGACACAATATGGAACAATGCAGTATTGCATCAGTATTATCAAACTCTCGTATATGACATGAGAATCCTAACTACAGGATCTTGAAGGAGGTCAGACAGGCCACGAGGGCAGGAAATGTGGTATTAAGGTGAGACTTAACAAGGTGAGACCTCCCCCATGTTTATTAATGAAGTGACAAGTCAGGATTAAGAGATGCAATCCAAAAGATGATCAAAACAAAACCTAAAAGAAAAACAATCAGAAAAAAACATGGAAAAAACCAAGCCAAGGCTATTCAGACAAGTATATGAATTCTTTGCAGCAGCCACCAGCAAGGAAGAAGATGGTCTTGTGCCAGAACCTTTGTTTGTGGCTTATTCAGAGAATCTATATGAAAACAGGACTGCAGAAGAGGAACTGAACAAACTGATAGAGGAAAAAAAAGTCTCAGAAATCCATAGGACATCCAGGAATCATGCTGGAGTTGTAAGCGTGGCAAACACCATGCCAGTTTCAGTTGCACACACAGGCAGTGTAGGGAGGAGCTGGAGCCCGCAGGCCTGTACTGCACACACTGGTAGTAACTCCACATAGAACAGAGTCGGTGGGCAACTGAACAAACAGGGCCTGCTCAGGACCACCTGAATAAAAAGTGAAGTTCTCTGAAAGAACCAGTATGCTTACATGTGGCGATTCATTTGATGCAGTCTTTCGAAATCAGTCTGGAAATGCTAATAACTCCTGCACTGAAGGCTTTTGGGGAAACTAAGCAGCAATGGCATAAGAAACATTTCTGCATTGATGAACATGTGAAAGAACAGGTATGAGTGAACAGTCGCTTCTCACTGAGAAAGTAAAGAGGCCACTGGTGGAGTATGCTGATGGCACTAAATTGTTAAAGGTGGCAAAAATAAAGAAAAAACAATTGCAGAAAGCTGTTAAGAGACCAACTGAGCAACAGAAGAGCAAATGATGTTCAACATAGATAAATGCAACAAGATAAGCATGGGCGGGGGGGTGGCGAATCCTAATTGTGCATTTTAAAACAATCATAGCTTTAGCATTAACTAGGAAAAGGAGTCGAGAGCAAAGCAGAGAATACCACTGTGCCATTGTAAATTTATGATTTCTTTAATACCATGTGCAGTTCTGGTTGTTTCATCTTGAGTTGAAAACAAGCGAACAGAAAAAGGATAAGAAAAAGGTAACAAGGTAAAGGAAAATTCCTCTACAAAGCACAAGTATGTAGGCTACTACTCTTAGCAAGAAAAAAGATGACTTTGGGGTACAGGATAGAGAGGTGTAGGAAAGTAGGTTTCACTGCCCATCATGTCTTTTGATACCAGTAGTAGGAGGAATCAACTGAAACTACAAGGACTCTAGTTCAAGACTGCAAAAGGCAGCAGGCATGAGGAACACCTTAACAAGGAGTGTATTGAATGCCAGAAATGTCCATACATATTGTCATGGAAAACTAAAACCCAGAGGCTGCATCTAGCTCATGTAGCATCTGAGATAAAACTGTTGAAAGGAGGAAGAGGACAGGAGGCTGGGGACAGTATTATGAGCTTTCCTCGTTCCTACACCTCCCTAGGCTTTCACATAAAACCGCTGCTGGGACAGGATATTCATCTAGCTAGATCTGACTTTGGATACAGACCACAACAATGGTAATACAAATACATGCAGGCACAGGATAAATCTTGAGACACCAGAATACTACTTAATAGCCAAATCTAAATAGACTGGCAGGCATCAGGTTCAGTTGCAACAAAGGTTTCATTTTCTTTATTTTATAATAATTACCTTTTAATGGGACCAAATCGTGAAAATATTATCTCTAGGTCTTCATCTGTGGTCACAGGATTCAGTTTACAAACAAACAGTACGTTTTCTGGTGGCTTGACCTCTGCGTCTGGTAAGTCTCCCACCTATGGCATTAAAGAAAAAGACTTTCATCACTTCTGCCTAAAGCTCTTTACATCTTACTGCCATGAGCACGCTGGCAACACATCTTTCGGATGATCTCAAACACATTCCTATCACAGAATCAAAAATTAATAAAATATTTTCCCTACTTGGTGTCCAAGAAAGTATTTTCCATAGCACCTAAAAATGACTTATCTATTTGCAATTCCACCACTCGAACTTCATGAAAGTCACAAATACTTTCTACCTTGCTTTCCCCATTCATAACCTAACAAATACACAGTTCTGAAAGGCAAAAGTGTACTTCTCAGAGGCACTCCATTATAAAAATAAAAAGGGTCTGGATCCATTCCTTAGTCTCCGTCTGTCTCTAAAATAAACTCACCTTTCCTTGAAATGTGGCAACAGCTAGGATTAGCTTACATTTGCGATAGCTTGATAAGGATGAGAAATTACAATTACACAACTTTGTTCAGACAGACAGAAGGAAGAAAGCATTCATGCTTACTAAAAAACAACACTTGCTTACAGTACACACAACTCTGAAGTTTGCAAACTTTGATCAAAATCCCCATCCTCGAACTGGCAAATTAAGCTTCAGAGGAAAATGCAAATACACACTCTACCTCCTGTTGAATTGCAGCACTGCTTTTCAGAACCTGAACAGAAGACTAGTAGCACAATTTATGTCCATCTTCATACTTAACATGCCAATAAAAAGGTAAGGTGTATTAGTTTGATAGGAGAAAGAAGCAAAATAACACAACTAAGCAACAGGTGCACAAAAGAGAACACAAAAGGAGTTTAAGCACATGACACTCAGAGAAGATGACTCTTTCGACAAGAGAGCAACGGAACTAATAGTTGGGGGTTTTCCAATCAGTGGAACTAGCAGTGCCCTCTTCAGCTTATGTAACATAGCCCCCTGTCGCTAACTGCCCAGCAGCACTCACAGGGAATTACTTCATTGGCTCACGTACCCCACGTGCCTTTTTTAGCTAACCATAATTTACCTGGACAACAGGTCACTAGCCCCATTGCTGCTGCAAAACAAGAGCCCACATGTGCAGACTTTCTGCTACACTGTGGCCACATCTAGACTGGCCTTGGTAGTAGTCTCTGCTGCAAACCATTCATCACAAAATTCAATTTAGTAGTTGTACAGAAGTGTGATGGATTCACCCATCCTTCAACAGTGTGCGTGCTTTTTAATTTTATTTTTTTTTAAATAAAGACTTCAAAGCCTATTCACATCTTTTGTTACTATATGGAGTTGACAACTGCCAACAGTTATAAAACATTTAAGAAGGAAGAACATAAAGTTAACCAATGTTAAACTCAACTAATCCCACAGAAGGAAGACACCCATTACTTAGATAAATAACACAATCTCAATGCCCCTACATGTACTGGGAAGAAATTATCTCAGATTAGCACAGCTCTCTCCCACACATGCTAAACCTTTTCCAGGATTGAAGATATTCACCAGCATATTATGTATGTTATGTTTTTCAGTTGGATGCATTTCTAGCAAGTTTTTATAAAGCCTCCACTGGTCCGCTTTTAATCCTGGCTTTGAAAATGAAATATCACCGATTTTACCAGAAAACCACCTTCAGCCCTCATGCTCAATCCTTTTCTTTTTACCACAGACATTCTAAAGCACAGATTCTGAGCCATGACATCATTATCAGATATGCAATTTCAGGATAAATAGTACAAATCTTCCTAGACTTAATAAACAGGCACACACCATTTCCAGAAGAATGGCTCTAGTTTTTGCTTCTTTTTCTGCCTGAACTTCTTCTATTTCATCTGCAGACCGTCCTTTCAAGTCATCAATTTCTTCATCTGCTCCTATCCTGCCACTCTGAAAATGAAGAAAAAAGCTGTTTATTACCAAGCCACAGCCAAAAATTCTTTCCCACTTTCCAAGTATTACTTGGATGATCTCCTCCCCTCACCCTCCAAGACATGAAAAAATGCTTAAGCACTGTATCTCTGCAGAACTGGCTCTTCAAAGAGGGAGATGATGTTATCCTAATGTGTCTCAGGCACTACAAACTATGTGCAAACTTTCAAGCCCAAATCTGAACCCTATTCAGTTACATTTTCAGAATTATTTTATACTCCTATCTCATACTCAATACCTCACCATAAGTGTCAACTCATTTTTAATCTAGATAGCTCCTACCAGAAATGAAGATAAGGAACACTGCAAATATCTGTGGTGTCTAATAAGACTCAAATATTAAATAAAGTATATCACAAGAAGAATTCTATTTTCACACATCTACATCTAGGCAGGATTTGAGGTTTCATTTTTTTTCCCCATCAGCATCTCTAGAATGCTGCCCTTCTCACAGACATTTCTACACCAAAAGGTGCATCTTCAGACAGGCTGTGAGGGAAGAGAACTAAGTAGAAGCTTTCAAATCTCTACACAGTTGGCAATGAGCTGTTTAATTCCTTATACCATTTAACATATCCAAAGGTACATCAGAGAGTAATCACAGTGCAGATGTACTGTGAAAGCCCAATTCCAATCTTGTAATTACATCTATTAAGCTTAAAAATAAACAATATTCTCTCTAGCCAATTTATTCATTGCTTGAAACAACTTTTCATATTTTCATACAACTTTTCATTTTTAGCAACTTCCTTCTGTTTGATCAAATATGCCGTAACAGTATGCATGCTTGCAGATATAACTCAAAGAATGACCAAGATTACTTCCACCGAAACACAGACTTAAAAGGAAAACTGCAGTAGGCACTTTAATACTAATAAATACAAAACCCCAATATATTCTGAATGTTCTGCTTAACTGCACTATAATTAGAAATATAAAATATTTTTATATATTATTTTTATATATTATTATAAAATATCTTTCCAACCCAATTCCACTGTAGTCACAAGACAGAGCACCCAAGTCACCCTTTTATCCTTTTCTTGAAAGACTAAGCAGCTGTATTTGACTAAACACAGCAACAGCCTCAAATAACAGACAAGCACTTGACATATCAGAACTCAAGGTGACGCAGTAGAAGAGCATCTCTCCTACTGCTATGCTAAAAAAGCGCAGCTCTTTTAAGATACACATCTGACAGACAAAGTCTTGAAGTCAGAATTCTTATTTTGATCAAGTCTGTGCTGGCCACTAATAGGCATGTTTATTTACTTATTTCTTCCAACTTTCCCCCAAGAAGCTGTCAAGAACACTCACATCCAGCTGTTCCTTAGTAGGTTCTGGTGAGCGATCAGGAATAGCCAAGCCAGGTGGATCTTCAAACGGATCATCTAAAATTACTGTATGATTTATCCTTGTAGAAAACAAAATCAAGACTAGCGTAAGTCACGTGCAAATAAAACTCTCCTTACCCAAGTAACAGGAAACCAGCCCCACTGACTCTCAGTTATATCCCAAACAGCCAAACACACTGTATGCTTGTGAATACTAGTACTGATGCTTTTGTAAAGGCAACATAATTGCACATTTTCTTATACAGTTGTTTATTTTAGTACCTACCTATTTTACCAATAATACTGGAATAAAAGAGTATTTAAAATACCATGTACAAGTCACCTAACATCACTATATTCACCTAGTTTCCAAAAAAAGACAAAATTGTTTAATTATAATGCATTCCTCAAAAAGGGAAGTTAAAAGCAGTCACACCTGATATCTTGATACGGGATAAAATCCTTATCTACAAAGGTTTCATTAATTGTTTTCAATACATCCATGCCTTCTGTCACTTCTCCAAATACTGTATGCACACCATCCAGGTAATCCAGGTTTTCCCCTGTAGTAATAAGAAACTAGAAAAGAAGATACAAAATCCATAACAGTAAACAAAAAAATTCAGGGCTTGAGTTTTACCTTAGGAGAGGTATGACTCCCACTGAAATCGGGGGGGGGGGAAACACCTCTTCCAGACTTCTGTGGGAGAAGACCTGTCTTCCACCAGCCCAGAGAACACGGTGAGCCAACCGACAGCTCACAGCCACTGCCTGAGGAAGAGAGGCTCTCTCACACAGTTCTCCCTCTGCAGAAGCTCACAGCTCTGTGGATTGATTTGACTCAGTAACCTGGCAGAAAACCAGGCCAGCAGAAGAAGAACAGATAGTCATCTGCCAAGTATGTTTGTTGGGCAGGATCAGTAAAGGATGTGACAGGCATCCCAGATGATAAAAGGGAGAAGAGAGAAAAAGCAAGGCTACCCCTCTGGGCACAAATCACCTGTTCATTGAACTGCATTTGGCAGGTGCATTTCCACAATTTTGGCAAAAACTTCCATAGTTCTACCTTAACCTGCTTCTATCCAGATTTTTTCCCTCCTTCCCTTGTATCACAAACTCTTCTCTCCCCAAAACCAGGATGCAGTAGCACTGAGAGGAGAACTAGAACACAACAGCATTGACTTAGATCAGCTTCAACCAGCACTGAAATGTATGCTAACACAAATAATGTGTTTCACTTTAAGGCAGAACTGAAGCTATGAAAAATTATACCAACTGAACACTTGGTAACAAATTAAAGAGGGAGGACACTTGGTAATGAACGAAGGAGGAAGAAGCAGATATGCACAATCAACACAACACAACTATTGTATCAACGCTTCACAATCTGACTGGTAACATCTCACTCCTCATTCTCTGCAGCACAGTTAAGACTGGTTAGTATTTGGTACAGGTTACACTAAGCCACATTATATTTGTACGCCAGCTCCACGTAATTCCTTACTGGGGTTCTTCTTTCCCAAGAAAGAAGTTGCAATAATGTTCCTGGGAACCACTTTCATTCCCATATGCCTGCGGATATGCTAGCAGGCTGCATTCTTAAAAGTAAATATAAATGCAAGTTCTTCTAAAGCCCCCACCTAAACAATTTTATACATACAATGCAGGGAAGCAGCGAAATTAACTCCATACATGACAAGCTCTAGTTGAAATAAAACCACCATTTTTTTAAATTGCTCTTCCATTAGTAAAACACCCTCATTTTAAAATTAAAACATATTGCTACTACAAGTGAGGCATTTTCATATATAAAAGTGACAATGCATCTAAAATAGTTTAAAAATTGTATCATCCTATGAGATTAGAGCTTTAAATATACCCTCAGCAAAAACTTTGTGCACATGAACTCTTTCAAAAATTGTTTTCTAGCAGCACTGCAGTAGAATGGTAAACTTAAATTGTATTATTAATGCAAACTTTTATGTAACCATACAGAGGAAACTGCAGTATAATTTCAGTTTCCAAACTAACATGAAGTTATAACCAGAAAGTTTTGAGACTATTTTAAAACCCAATTTCCTTACTTTTCACTTCTATTTAACAACAGGATTTTTTCCCTGCCTGTTCTATAAATTAGCAAAATCACATCAAGTTACTGATGGAAATGAATACACAAAGGAAAAAACAGAGGACTAAAACCTAATTTATAAAATTAATCTAGGACAGGATTTGAATCTGAGCATTTCAAACTCTTTCTTGTCTGTAATCAAATAACCATTGGCACCTGGAACACTACCCAAAATACTTATCTATGGCTCATTTTTTACATGCCTTTTGACAATATTACAAGATGATGACATTGAGATGACACTGTCATCGCTATGCCTCTTTTGTAAATTCAAGGAATTTTCATTTTAGTTACTCAGACATGTACCAAGGCTTTCCAACACTGCATACTGACCTGTGATCCATGCTGATCACTGCCATCGTTCACCATTGACACGGTTCCCTTTTTCTTGTGCTTAATTCTCGGCACTTTTTCTGCCTCAAAAAATCTAGCTTGATCCCCATATAGTTGACTGAAAATATATATAATAAATACGTTGCAAGGCAAAGGAATTTTAAAAGCGAGATAAACAAATGCTGTGAAACAGTAAACAAAACATCTTAAACACCCTACATTTGCATTCAAGTAAAACCAGAATTTACATTGCAGCCATGCACATTTTTATGGACCTATACACTTACATAATTCAGTTCATATTACAAGAAACAACAGATTTTTCTCTGAGGCATTTCACAGCAGCTTTTTTGGGGGGTGTGAGGGGTGTATTTGTATGTTCTCAAATGCAGTATATTTTTCTAAGGCATGAAGCGAATACATATTTTGATACTTAGGTTCCGTAAAAATAAGTTAATCCACACAGTAAAAACATAATAATTTTTGTCATAAAATTATCTTTCAAGATAAGTGGAAAGCCAGTAAATCTATATGTAAGCTTAGTTCATCACACAAACAGGACTGCAAGCAGTCATCTGAGATACACAGGATACTGCAAATTGTTATATTACTTTTAATTTCTTAAGTGTAACGCTGATATCGCTCATTTTGTCTCACTCCATAACTGACACAGGCACGGTCAATACACACATTTGCCCATATTTAAGGATGGTGTTCTGTTTGAACTCATTTTGCTAAGCGGGTGTAGCCTCTATGAAGACAGGATTCAAATTAAACTTTGCCAGCATCAGTTTCCTGGGTAGCAAAACCAGAAACTTCAGTTGTGTGGACTTCAGCAGTAATGAACAGGTAGAAAAGACCAAGTGCCCTTCTCCATGCTAGCCACAGAACAGAATCTGCCACTTTCTCATCACACTATGCTTCCCTATCCACCATACCAAAGAGCCTCAGAAGATCAATTCTTATAAAAGAGCGGAATACCAAAATAAACTTGATCTACTATGACAGCCCAGCTTTGGCAAGTTTACCTACCTACACTTGCATCTGCTTAGCACAATTATACTGCCTCCAGAGTGGTGATCCACGTATCCAGGTTTTCAAGGTTTTGTATTTAAGAGGCTCTGACACACCAGACTTTAAAAAGTCAGTGTTCAAACTGAGCTATTCATCTCCGTATATTGTGTTGCTCAGCACTCCAGGTTTAGTTCTGCTCTGCAATCTTAATTCTACTTTAAATAACAATTTCAAAGGAATCATATAGAACACAGGCACTTTGCTAACCTCCATCCTAGCAGAGTCCTTTCTTCAACTTTTATGTGCATGACCACTGGAAACACTTTAAACAAGGAAGAAAAGTGATTTCCTTATATGCATTCAACATGACCAAAATTAAGTCAAGTGAATTTTTAGAGTAACAAGATTGCTTTCTAATAGACGGAAGAAATCAAGTATAGCCTCTATATTCCCCTCCCAGATAATTAAATACATTTTGCTACAAAAATAAAAGTAGTAACAAACTGCTAATGATTTTCTCTTCTACAGAGCACCTAGTTATGATTCTTCTCTTAGAAAATAAGACCTTTAGTTATTTGCTAACTTTCAAATAAACAGAAATTTATGTACAATTTGTTAGTTGTGACTTTGCTTCTAAGGTCAGAGACAGCACACTGTCCAGAAGAATAAATACGAGTGGTCAAAAGTAGAGTAGGAATTAAAAAGGCATTTAGTTATGACAACCAAAGCAGCTTATGCATCAATGTTTTCACTTCCCATCAGTAATTCTGCCCCAAGAGAGCTGAAGACAATCTAATTGGAACTTCTATTCCCCTACACAACTTCTCTGTCGATTAACACAGAAGCCTTACTTACCGAAATATGGATTCCCCTCCACGGCCAGTTCCCATGGGGTCACCGGTCTGTATAACAAAATCCCTCTGTCACAAAGCAGAATACATGAGATATTGCTTTCGTCTTTGTGAATTTAAACCAAACGATGAGATGAGAAATTGAGAACACTCACCTGCACATTATAAATAAGACAGTAGTTGTAGTACTTGACTTTGCAGAGCTTCAGAAAATTCAGACAAGCTGGAAGACACCAGATAGGAGTGCGGCTGTAACAGATGCCCAGTTCAACGCGTGGAACAGCGCCCTCAGAGCGAACTGTGCTGGGATTTACCCCCGTACCCCACAGACGCCGGGAGCAGGGCCCTAGGGACGAAAGGTCTCCCCCCCTCCACCCCCCAGGCGAGTCCCAGAGCCGAACCCAGCTGCTCAGGCACAAACACACGGGGGTTCTGCCCAGTGTCTTTTCAAACGCCTAAGGGAGAAGATCACAGCTGCCTTTTGATTTAGAATATATTCTTTTTCTCTCTTTTTTTTGTTTAATAAACACGCGTTCCATGCACCACACACGCACAATTACAGCAGAGACCCCGCCAGCGGCCCCGCAGCGCCTCACTTCAGCAGGTCCAAGGCGCGTATGAAGCAGCCCCGGGGCGCGCTGGCGGCCGGGGGAGCCCTGGCTCTCCCGCGGATCCCATCCCCGGCGGGGCTCGGACGCGCTGCGCCAGAGCCCCGGCCGGGAGGAGGCGGCGGCTG
>VZRW01003079.1:333722-353007 GCA_013398125.1 Aegotheles bennettii | reverse complement strand
GTACCCGGCCGGGGGGGGGAGAAGGTCGCTCCGTGCAATGTAGGTGCATTTATATGGCGTTTTTATGCTTGTCTGCCCACACCTCGGTGGTTCGGTGCGGTGTCATCGGGTCCGCGATTGCTCCTGGTGGCTTCTGTACTCTTGGGTGGAACCAAGAGGAGGGTCTTGCTGTACTGGTGTGTTACAGGGCGCTGTGATGGCTGTTCTTTTGCTCCAGTACCTGTGCTCCATCTCGGTAAGGTTAGTTTTAAACTAGATTTGGTGGCTTTTTGAAGAGTGGAAGGAGTTTTTTGCCTGCTGCTTAGGAGATCTCGGTGGGGATAAAAAGATGTGCTGTGGCACCGGTGAGCTGCGACCTCTAGAATTACAGAAGAGGACTGGGTACTTCTGTCTGTACTTGAATCATGACTGAATAAATCCTTTAATTGTTGGAACCATGAACTCCGAAGTGTGAGATCGCAAACAGGGAGGAGCTCTGTTGGGTTTGTAGTCACTTATCTAGTCAATGTGAAGTCACTGTCGTGGGCAAATTTATTATGGCTTTTTTTCCCCCAGAGGTTTGGGTTTCGGTTGTTTCTTTTTTCACTTAAGTAAAGCCTTTCCAAGAAATCCTGACAGAGGCCCTGCGCTGGCACATCCTGCAAAGCAAAGCAGGATTCCTGGGCTTACTTCCTGATTTCTGCCTCTCTGTATGGACGCCTGAAGGAAGATCTGCTTAGCTCTGATTTCAAAATGGGGATCTAGCTCTTCAGAGACATATAAAAGTGCATGAGTGCTTGGGGTCAGGTGCACTAAAGAGATCAGGGAGAGCTCAGTCCTCAGGTACTTTGCTTATCCCTCTGAGAAGGCAATTGCTAGCTTGAGTTTGCCAGAAGACATGGAGTGACAATGGAATATAGACCCATGCTCTGGCAGTTTACCTTCCACCTGGAAACTACCCCACTTTCACACCAAAGCTTTAATGTAATGGCAGTGAAGTTGTTTGTTACAGCTGGTGATGGTTCGAGATGTGGGGGCACATCTGCACATGCTGCCTCTGGAGCTGGAAGCATGAGCAAGCGCACTGCAGGGATGCCGGAGTGGTCCCGTGGAAGCCAGCTTGGGGTCTGGAATAGAATGGGTGTGTTTTAAAGTGCTAGCAGGGCTTGACTTAGTAACTGGGGTGTAATGCCTGCCGGGCACTGCTGTGCTCTTTGTGGGGTTGAGTTTGTCCGCTGGTGCCTATTCCTTAGGGGGTCTGTCTGCTCAGTTTCTGCTAGTTCTGCACTTTTTTAGCTTAATACTGGTGTGATGGCATAAGTATATGTAGAAAAGCTCTTTTAAGAATTAAAAAGGGAACATACATATTTTTACTTTGGTATTTTTTCTCTTTAAATCTCAAATTTTTTAAAAAACCAAACTCATGTTTCTACCTGCGCTTCCTTTTGTACATATGGGATCATTTTTGGTGTAGAAGGAACAATGCATCTTGAGAAAGTTTTGAGTAGAAGAATTGCTGGGTTTTGAGCATGAGCTGGTTTATGGTGGCCTGATAGGAATGAAAGTGCCTAGGCAGTGGGTATAGGAGGAGCAGGAATGCCACGCTGTCGGGTGGGCTTCCAAAGCCACGACCTTAATGATGGTGGGCGCTGGGTCCTCAGAATGGCTTGGGACTGCAGGCTGGCTGGGAACAGGCAGCATCGACATGCTCAGCTTTCCTTTGACTGGATGTGGCTGTGCCCTCTACAGTTCTGTGAGCCCGCTGGCAGCATGCCACTGATGGCTTTATCTTGTGTAATTCTTGTACGTGGTATTGAAGTTTACCTCCAAGTTGATGACTATGATGTTACAGAAACCATAATGGAAGGACTGAGGAGAAACCTTGAAACATTGGAGTAATGTTTTGTAAGGCTGAAATACTTTTGTTCAGCTCTGGAATGTGTGTGTGCCTTTGTTGTTGTGCAATACTTGTCATTTCTTAAATAAGCTGTTTTGAAATAATGGACTTTTTTTTTTTAAAACATTAGCATGTGTGGTTTTATTTTTCTTTCTCCTCATGAAATTTCGATGAGCAAAACTGGATTACAGATTAATTGAGATTAGGCAAAGTTGAAAAAAAAGAAAAAAAGGCAAGGAATGATGCAATAAGACAGCTGACCTTTGCGTTACAGTAATGTGTTTTTCTCAAGAATTAGGTTTTGGGTTTTAGAGCATTTTTTTTAATGTCCTGATAGGAACTGGCTAAAAGCACGGAGGGCTGAATGCTAGTGTTACGTTGTTTGCTTACTCTGTTTGCCTCTTGATAGTTTAGCTTTAGCAGTGTTCTTCCTAAATGGCATACATGCCTAGCATACTTTTTTTTACTTTAGTTTAGTTGCATGAAAAAAACAGAAGAAAGTAATCTTCGCTACATCAACCATTTGAGTATGTATGCAGTGGGTGTAATGTATTTTAATCGAAGAAGAAACTTGTCAATAGTGACATGCTGAAATGTTTCTTTCATCGCTTTATGCCAGTTTCTCTATTAACAGCCTGGCAAATGTTCTGAACTTTATGCTTTAAAGATCTGACATCATGATTCCATGTATATTTGATTAAATTAAAGCAGTATGATAGAACCATGTCCCAGTGATGTTAGACTAAGTATTCACTTTTAAAACTCCTGATAAAATATTCATAGTATGAGTCGATTTACTAGGGAGAAAGCAAAGGCAATTAATTCTAGCAACATATGCAGGGCAAGGGAAAGGGTAAGCAATGTTATATACCAAGAATCACTGCAAAGCAAGGAAGGAATATGTTCTAGTTCAGAAAAGAAAAGTAAAGCAAAATCATCATGTTAGATTTTTATATTAACAAAGATAGTTCAGCTTTATTTACTTCAGCAAATACTGGATTTCATTATCTTACCTCAGATATCATCATGCAGTTTAACAACGCCAAACCTTATTGGAGAAGATTTTGTACTAAAATTTTGTAAAGTATGAGGGGCTAATTATCATCCTGCAAGCTGGGCAGGCCAAACTTGTCCCATGGCTTGCCATGTCAAACTCATACCATGATTATTTCTTAACTCAGTTATACATGATTGCAGTTAAGACTTGTCCTCCAGCATAGCTCTGTTTTGAGCCTGACAGAAGAACTATGAGAAGCACGGATCACGGAGCCCTGGGTTGCAAATACACCATTACACTATTTGGAGCCAGTTGTCCATGCGAGCGCCAGGACTCAGGTAGTAGGAGTTTGGGTGGTAGTTTTGTTTGTCTGTTCACTTCTTTTCCCATAATCTCCTTTCAAATTTAGAAACTAGTTATTAGTTGTGTGTATTCCTTCTCTGTTGGTCAACCTTCCTTGGACTTTATATTTTCCTGTCACAAACAGGATGTCCCAATAGTGCCTGCGTAGTCATTGCAAGGGGATTGTCTGTCTTCCAAGACTGCACAGCTGACCATCTTGCAAGGAATTATGCCATCTGTTCCTAGTGCTGCCTGCTCCGCTTCCCACAGGCCTTCTAGTGCAGAAAGAGCCTTGTTCAGAGAGCCTCAATAGAGAGCAGCTGTGCTTCGAGTGGACTGGCTGCTAGTGGCTGAATCTAGATGGGGTTTATGTGACTAATGCAGCTGTGTAGGACTTAACAGTTAGCCTGTACTGGGAGAAACTGTACGGTACAACACATCAGGTACCCACTGCCCGTGGAAGAAGTTCTTCCATGATTCTGTAATCAGATCTGTTTATAGTTCCTGCATGTTTAGACGCAACAGCTTTGTCTTGTGTGGCCTTTTTCATAAAAGGCTAAGGTTAGGTGAAATGTTCTCTGTAGATCTGTTTGGCATTGGTATGGGAAGTCTTTAAGAATTCATGAATATTCCCTTTTATCTTATGCCAGATGCTTTGTTTTCTTTGCGGCCATCTTTTCCCCTATTTGATTAACTGCTGCTGCTCTGATTATACTGTTCCAGTTAACACTCCTGGGTTCTGTTGCAGCACACGGTGGAAGAGAGAGGATTAGAAAATGATCACTATCTGCTTATCTCTGCTGATCCAAGTTCACAAAAATTCACTAGTTCACTGTAATGTGTGCTGCCACACTGTTAAAGCTGTCACCTGTCCTGGAACAGAATGGCACACGTTTGTGGTAGAAGTGCTGTCTGCCACTGTGGCCATTACCACTGTAAATATCACTGCTGGGGCACTAAAACAGTGATGAGAAATCATAGGAAAATTCAGGAAAGACATATACATCCTATAGCAGCATTAAGAATGATGGGGGATTTTTAGTGTAAATTAGAGGGTTCTGTGCAAAGGCATTCGCCAGCACAGGAAGGGATAAGGTGCTGTGAACAATGGAACGGGTGTCAATGGTAAGCGAAAGCACAACCTGATTCCTAGGGACTTGAATTGCTCCTTGGGGCTGCTCTTTGATTCTGGCTGTGTCGAAGTGCAGCTTTCTCAAATATGCCAATTAATTCAGGACCTTTTAAATTACAGGACTGTCTGAAATTTATATGGACTTCATGATATTGTCAATACTGAAAAGTGCATTGAAGTTATACAAACAAGTTGTATACTCGCAGCTCAGGCTTATGCAGAACTTGGCAGTGCAATATTGTGGATTACTGTGAGGACCTGTGTCCTGCTCTCAGTGACTTTGTTCCTACAGCATTAGCTTACTATGCTATTGATAGGTAAAATAAGTGATGTGGGGTTATTTACTTTCTTAGTACTAAAGTGCACAGCCATAAGACATATCTATAAAACACTTTTTCCCTAAGTAGTGAGTTTTATGATGGTAACATAACCAAGTATTATCTCTGTTGAAATTAAAGGGTGTTCCATAAGTCTGTGAGTCTTCACCCCAAGGATTGGAAAGATGGATATTTGAGTTATAACTGGAGGACTGTCTAGCAAGTATGGCTTGTCAGGCCAGGCATCTTATCAGGTACATTGACCTGCCCAGTCTGTTTTCCTCCCAGTTTAGCTAGCTTGAACAACGTATGGCTCTTCAGCACTTATTCATGAGCAGATATCAAGGGGGTACCAACTGGGGTTGTGTTAACAGGGGGGATGCTGTGCATCACCAATTCCCTGCTGTGGGTGAAAGTGAGTCCGCTGGGATGGCACTCTGCTTTCTTGTGAGCTGCTTGTGATAGTCCCCAACTGTTTGGCATGCATCTTGTGGTTCTTGTCCTCTTGTAGGTTTTGGTATAGGGCGTGTAGCTATAAGTCAGGAAGATCCATTACAGCAGAATCTGTTTGAGTTTTGGGTATGGCACTGCAGGAAAGACTCATTGGGAAGCCATGGGAAGAGAGCGGTGAGGAAATCGCCTCCAGGGAAAGATTATGTGAGCTGGGAGCATGAGCAAAATCAGGAAGACTGGGTTGGAGGACTGTTATTTTCCATGGGAAGACATTGTGAAGAGTAATAAACAACCTGTTCATAAATTGCAGCAAGGAAGCTTCAGGTTAGACATCAGGAAAACTTTTCAATGTTACGAGTGGTTGAGTACTAGAGTAAATAGTTGAGGTCAGTGTTAACATTTTGGACATCACTGGAGAACTTTAAGTCTGTCAGGGACGACGTCAGTATAGTTGATTCTGACTCTGGAAAAGTTGGGTCCTTGAGATGTTTCTGTGTCAGTTCAGGAACATTTGGAGAAAGAACAATTGAAAACTGATTATTTTTTAGCACCATAACTTTGAGAAAATGTTTCTTAGCGAGACTGGCATCAAGTCTTGTGAGACTGCTTAGTGAGGAGGAAAAATAAGAACATATGACAACTCAGGAGAATGGATGTACCGATTATGGGAAGTTATTGGTAGATGTGGTTGGATCCAGATGTGAACAGGCTGGTCACAGGAATGGCAAGAATAGGAGTTCTCCACTGCTTGTGAACACAAAATTGCAAGAGTCATGGTGTAGCCGCTGTAGTAGAGTATTAATCATTGCTCCGAGTTATTGAGTAGCTTTATGAACCTGTGCTGTTCTGTAGATGGACCACCATCTCCTGAGACGATGGGAAGGTTGGGTGTCTCCTGAGGAGATGCTGCGAGGACAGGCAAACCATGCATCAGAGCCAATCCAGCCTGTGGCCATCAGAACAAGTAGCCCAGCCCGCTCCTCCCAGCTGCATTCTTGCACCTCTCCTGCCTGTCTGGCTCTTCCTTGCTTGTTGGACTGACGGAAAAAGTCTGGCAAAAAAAGGGAAAGTTTTCCTGCCAATTTAGTGAGCTAAATTGGCTCACTGGCTTGGCATAAGTGAGAGGGAAGGATGATGTGCAGGAGAGATCCACACTCTCTTTCAGTGGCAGCAAGCGGTTAAGCTGTCTTACTTGTCTGCAAGCTATGATCTATTTTTTGTAACTTTGACAGCATGGAAGCGATCCACTGAAATATTTTAATTTCTAAACATGTAACATGCTCTTCAAGTGCACGTTTTAAGTATGTGCCAGAATTCATGACAGTGCTTGTGGATACTACGTCAACAGAATTGACAGCTGTTTTGAAGAAGATTAACTGTTGTGTATATAGCTTTCTTTGTACATTTGATGCTCACTTGTTGAGCATACCTATCTGGCCCCATGCCCTTCATTTTCAAATAAACAGTTTTATTTAAAGAAAAATGTAGGGGAGATTTTTTTTTTTTTAGCAGTCATGTATTCTCAGTCATTTCCTTTTTCTCGTAATCTCAGTGAGTCACTTTGTAGAAGAAAGATTGCAAAATACTTTGTGTAAAAGAACTCAAATTTCATTTGAGGCTTAAAAACTGAAGGACTATTAAGACTGCCTGGAAAATCCATTTTTAGTGGCCTTTGAATTCCCAGAAAACAGAAGATCGTAGGAAGTAATGACACAAGGTTTTGGTAATCTATTATAAGGGTGTAAAAGACGTACAGCTCTGAATGCTAGAGCTAAAACAGCTAAAAGTTCATCGGAAAAGAAAACAAGTGGTTGGAGGAAATTACAGGATGACAGAATAGATTACATTCTATGATTGTATTATTAATCTGGTTTATATTTTCAGTTATAGACTTCCAGTTCTCAAAGTGATAGGTAACTTTCATTCACTTCAAATAACTAGGATTTAAGTTTTGAAGCAACGTCATGTAAAAACCTGTTTCCTGGGAGGGGTGTGGAGAAATATTTCTCTTTGGTCTCAGTGGCCAGAGAGTTTT
This sequence comes from Aegotheles bennettii, assembly GCA_013398125.1. Lineage (NCBI taxonomy): Eukaryota > Metazoa > Chordata > Aves > Caprimulgiformes > Aegothelidae > Aegotheles > Aegotheles bennettii. The sequence continues at coordinate 345,855 of VZRW01003079.1, read as the reverse complement.
CCTACTGATTTGACAAATGTGTCTGAAGCATCAATTATGAGTCATTTCCAACCAAAAGGTTACCTGTGTTAGATTTTAAACCATGCACACCATAGTAGCATGTCAGAAGCTCTCTGTTTATGAATTGAGACTATATTATGCTAGGTACTCTGTGTTTCAAGTATCTCCTGGCTGAAAAATTAGTGTTTTATAAAAATCCCAAATGAAAAATGTTTTTATGTATTTAAATTTTTAATTATTTTAAATTCTGAGTGAGTTCAGCTTTTGAGACCTGACTCACTTTTTAGCTGTTAGTTGTGAAACCATAACTCAAACACAGAGCTAAAGAAGATGCTGAAGGTATGGAGAAGTTTTCCAGAGGAAAATGCAATGGATTAGAATCATTTAAAGCTCCCAAAGGGCAAACAGGGAGCTTAACATTGTTTTTGAAGAGGTGTCTCAGGAAAGCAGTGTGACAATCATTACTTTTAGCTATGTCCAAGAGAGGTTTGGCTTTTATGTGTAGGTTTTGTCGGGGGTAGGCCTGGGAGATTTAAGGTCCTATCTGCAAAAAAGCCCCTGAAATTACAAGGGTGAAATGAGAGGACGGAATGAGCGAGTTGAAAAATTACAGCAATTAAGATTTGAAAGAAGGAAGCAAAACCCCATTAGCGGCGAGTTTGGAGGTGTCCCATGTGGGATAATTTGGGAATGATAACTAAAGAACAGAAACAGACTTACTGCTGACACTGATAAAACTGGGTGTTCTTTAGTATAAGCTAACGTGTATTAAATTACACTTCACCTTGAAGACTAAGTGAAGCACTTAAAAAACATTTACAGAGAATCTGATTTTTAGCTTGTATTGTCTATTATTTTTCAGTTAATATGAGACTTCTTTTCCATTATATCCATGTGAAGCACGTTCTCCTGAGAATTTAGCTTTATTATTATTATTATTTTATCTTTATTTTAAAAAAACTTTTATACACTCTTTTATTAAAAAGAGGAGGAAAGAAGCCACGACCCTTACGTGAAGCAAGTAAGCGTATTCCTCCTTCTTCTGCCCGCTGTGTAGGAAGCCTGGGGGTGTGCTCTGGGGATTGTACATTGTCATTCTGACCGTGTTGTGTGAGAGTTGCCTGTGGCCTGCAGTAGCTTATGTGTCTCTTCAGAAACTTAGATCTCTTCTCTTTTCCAGGAAACCATCAGAGTCAATGTTACAATGTTGAAAACGAATGGAGAATTTCACAAAGGACAGGTTTGTCCAGTTTTTCTATTTATTCAGTGAATTAATATGCAGCAGAACAAAGTTTGCATGTGGATGCAAATACATTGTTTTGCCTGATGTCAGTCAGTGTGAAGTACGTTTCTCTGAGAACAGAACTGTAGCAGAGGGCCAGGAGCCATGCACTCATTCTGTCTGTCTTTCTTTCAGGTTGTTTTTAATATCACCTATGTTAATGGACAAGTATATCTAAATGATTTTCCTATGAAAAGCGGGGTTGCCCACATAACATGTCAAACAGTAATATGTAAGTATTCTCTTCCCCGCCCCCCCCCCGAGCGTTTTACTTCCCTGTTATCTAATAACCAAAGCTTACCAAGGACTATGTGTTCTTGTACTCTGTAAACCTGAGCACTGTAGAATCAAATAATTTCCCAAAGTAGTTTAATTTTGCTACTAAAGTGGGTGGAAAAAAAGTCTTACTGCCTTGTTCTCAAGTCACATTCACATGCTTATATGTAAATGGTCTAATCTGAAACCCAGACCCTGCCTATCTTTTCAAAAGAATGTTTTGCACTACAAGCTAGACAATGTAAACAGAAGGATGCAGCTCCACCCTGCTAATGGCTGTGTCCCTAGGTTGGTTGGCATATATCCAAAAAGAGATTCAGTAACAAAAGTATGAGTTATCATTAGGAAGATCTTTTAATTATCTCATTTCTGCGTCTTTCAGACAAACAAGTTTTTGCTGGATAGTATATTATAGCGCAAAAACTGCAGTTTTCTAGTGTCCTGCAGTGGCTAACAACTTTGAATTATCATGAAACTGCTATTTTCCCCACTGATTCAATGCTATACCTTTTGTGAAAGACCAGAAAGTACTGTGATTTTTCTTTTTGTTTGAGATACACAAAGCACACTGTATAATTAATAAACCAAGGGCTATTATGCTCATTTGATATACACTTATGTTGTCGTCAGAATGATCTTTTGATGGATCAGGTGCAGTCAGTCTCTAGCTTGGTTTCTGAGGTCATCCTCTCCTTACCATCAGACATTTACTTAGAGAGTACTAATGCTTTTTCTAAATGGCTTCTCTGAGCCATGGCCTTGTTTCTTGGGCCCTTCCTCCCCAAGCATGATCAATTGTTAATTTGACATTATTGCTTTTCTGGAGAGGGAGAGCAGTAATTAATTTCTTCTTTTCTGGGATCATTATGTACCTACTGCTTCTATGCTACTGTGCCTCAGCACAGTACCTCTCTCTGTTATCTGTAATGTTTATACTATTTACTAATTAAATCTTTGACAGTAGATTCAGATAGTGTTTGTAAAATGCTAAAGGAATATTGGGATACTTGTTACGTGTTAACACAGGGGAAAAATACTCCTGAATGTATGTGAAAACTAAACTCGAGCCAAATATTCATGGTCTTGAATATTAGAATAGAGACCCTGTCTCCTGAATGGTATTGTCTTGATGCTGTTGTCAGATCCTGACTGGCACCTATATCCCCCTTGAAGTTCCCACAAATGTCAATTTTGGAAGCATGAGTGACTTTCACTCCTGATGAATGTAGTAGAAATTGAGCAGCCTGACATATGGAAGGCTGGGACCACAGGGAGCTTCAGCTACTTGACATCTTGGAGGTTTCAGTCCTTTAATGCATGCTTGCTGCTGTAAAGCATTCAGCAACCAGGTTAGTGCTCTGGCTCACACCTAAAGGAAACCTTTCTCTTTCTCTCCTTCTGCTACTTATTTTTGCAATGGAAGAAATTGCTAAATTATGCCAAAAAGTATTTTTCTATATTTAAAATAAGCAAAATAGATTTATGAGGAAAGGGCTCATAGCATAAAAGTAATGAATGCACTGAGTTGCTACTGTGTAACTGAAAGACAGTAGTCTGACCTTCCTCCACATTGCCCCAGGTAGGCTCAGCGCTGCAAGTGGCACAGCACTAGTGGCTTAGAAACAGGGGCCAGTTCAGTCTCAGTTCATGTATGCTGCTATCTTGCATGCTGGAGACATCTGTCACCTCCACTCCTGCACTTCTGCAGCACTTCAGTTCTAGCGTGCCCTCACCTGTAGCAGAGGTGTGGTAGCTGGGAAAAGGACACTAACTCTGCAAAAACACTGGGGGCAGAAAGGCAGTTCTCTGTGCACTTGTCTGTGTAGGATCATAGAAGTCATAGAATCACAGAAACACTCTGGTGGGAAAAGACCTTCAAGCTCATAGAGTCCAACCATCAACCCAAGACTGCCAAGTCCACCACTAAAATATTAGTTGTTGAAACAGCTGAAAGCTTTGGGTAGGAAGAGAGTCTGAGGCATCATGGTCACATATGAAAGCAGAGTGGTGGGCAGAAAAAACATATACAGGGAAACTGACACTGGTTTTGAGTAGTGTACGCAGTGTGTGTGGAAAAGAGCATATTTGTTCCTGTGCTGAGAGGAAGGGGAGTGTGTAAATCAAGATGTTTACACAGGTGGCTGGCTGGGCTGTGGCATTACTCTTATGAACTCCTTTGGACAACTAAAATAAAAATGCCACAATAGTGAATAGTTTGCTTAAACGCAAACCTCAAAGGCAGGGATGCAACGTTATTTGCAAGTCTGGGGATCATACAGTGCTGCTGTTGTCTGCTGTGTTGTTTCATGAGACCTGCTCCAGGTTTGATTTAGTGATATACTGGTAAAATAATCATGGCATCTGTTTTACTTGTTGCCCAGATTACTACTGCCTACAACAGCAGCTACTGGAATTGTTAAAGACATCAGCATAGTACAGACTTCTGTACAACTGTTCGGGCATCTCTGGTTTGGTGCTGGTGGTCTGCTGTGGTTGTAATGACTTTTCCATTCAGATCCTAAGTGTGCAAGGGCACCTGTGTCAGAGTTGCAAGTGTTTGCCTCATGGCTGTATACTGCTTTCTAGTTGGGGTGGTTTTTCATTGAAAACTGTGACACCATATGTTAACAGTGGAGAACGGAAACTTGGATAACTTACCAGATCAGCAGCGCTTGGGAACCGTCAGCGTTCGCATCATGGTTCACGAGTGGCCTTTGGCATCCAGTTCCAATTTGCAGCTGATCGTCATTCAGGAAGAAGTGACAGAAATTGATGGAAAACAGGTAAAAAAAACCCCAATACTCTGCTTGTTTTTGATTTAGGAGAGGCAAGTAGTTACCAAGGATTAAAAGGTTTACATGTATCTGGCTGGTGGTTAGAGCACAAAGTGTATAACCTAAAGCTAGCTAGCACAATACTGAGGGAAATAGTACCAACCCAAGTTGCCTGTATAGCAGCTGGGATGCTTCGTGAGGAGACTTCAAGTTTTAATGCTTCTATTCTTATTTTAATAATTACCGTTGGATGACTTTCCCTAAAGCTTGTTAGAATATCATTACCTGTGTCACATGTTCTTTCAACACATGCATTTATGCAAGCAAAGTCAGACTCACAAGCAAATAATTCATCTACAGAATAATGTACAAAATTAATAAAAGGGTTGTGGGCTCATTCAGAGTCCTAAGGTTTTCCCCATTATTTACTGCAAGCTAACAGAGCACTTCAAGCATGTAGTATGGGAACAGCTTGCAGCAGCAAACTCTTATGGCAGGTGGGCTTGTTGTGGGAGCCACAACCCCTGAGTGTTTAGCCTTAGAATATCTTGCATGCAAGATAATTAATTCATTTGAATAAATATCCTGATAATGAACGTGGATTTTGAGATGAACTGGAAAAAAACCAAATTCTAACTATTTGCATAAATACCAGTGAATGTGAGGGGGTACAATTGTAGCTGAGAATGAAATGTGCAGAACTGAGTTCTCAAAATCACCTATAAGGTATAGTTATTTTTCCCATCAGAGAGGTTCTGGAGAGAAGATAACAGCTGCTGAAGCCAGCAAAAGTGTCAGATTTTTGTTTCAGTACGTGTCTGCATCTTACATATGACCAGGCTCTTTTGAAGCTGGCTTATGTTCTGATGCCTTTTTTTTTTTAAAGGAGAATGATCATAATACCATAGATCCTTAATTAATTGCATGCTCAGCATGTAGTATTTTTTACAGGGATCTGCATCATGTCAGGATTTTACTCTGTTAATGAAAAACCCCACTGAGAGGTTTGAAGATTTTCTAATGAGGTGTATCAGCCTCCTAACAGTGAGATAAACACCTTGCTTTGATTCAGCTGTTACCCAACAGTGGTGGTGTATTTCAGATCTCAAACCAGACATCACAATGCATTTTGGATTTTCATAGGGACCTAGTAAGAGCAACCAGAAGGCTAATGCTGCTTCCTTACTTGTTCCTCTAAGTCAAAAGCTTTCAGTCTTTCTCATTACTTATATCAGCTGACAGTAACAATGGTTTGTTTCATCACGTTGTTCTGGGGACCATTGGTTGGCCCATGGCTCTGAAACCATGAGTGAAGCTGTATTACGTGCTGCATTCCTCTTTTTATAGTTACATTTCTATGTAGCAGTTGTAATTATGGTTGCAAACACTCTGGTCAGTTCTTAACCTCACAATGCGGTTATTGATGTTAATAGGAGTTATGCTAAATGCCTTATATAGAAGCAAAGCCTGCAGTGATTATGAAATCAAATGGGTCCAGTGCATCACTGAAAGAGGGGGAAGAAAACCGTTCTTTCAGTTGCTGAAAAAAAGCAACACTACTGCAAAAGCAGAAGTGTCAGTCTTGCCACAGTAGCACTTTCAATGTTTGCACATGCTCCTTGACTATGTACTGGCGTTTTCCATGGCTTAAAATGCCTCCCTGAAAGAGGATTGTAATGAGCTATGTAAGACTTGGTTAAAAGCCCATGGAGTGACGACCGCATGCTTTTGCAGGGAGAGAGAGACCCAGTCTGTTCAGCATGTTTTCTAATGTGCTATGATCTATAGGAGTGTGGTAAGTAAAACCAAAGAGTACTAGTTCATGGTATAACATCCCTATGTCTAAATCTTAACGGCTTGAAGTTTTTTTGCGATGTGTTGGTTTTCTCTGCCAGCCTACTTCACTCTTACTTTAAACTCAGTAATATCAACATGTTTGCATCTCTTGTAGGTTCAGCAGGAAGAAGTAACAGAAATAGATATTTTAGTAAAGGACCTGAGAGTACTTAGACATTCAAATTACACTGTCCCTTTGAAAGAGAGCATGCTGTATTCCATCCCAAGAGCCAACGACATGTTATTTACACTTCCCAACCTCTCAGGAAAAGGTATCTCTCTTAGCTGTTACTCATTTTTATCCATACTTGCTGTATTGCTATACAAGCATGAAAGAACATCATTATTCCTGTGTTTTACATAGTGAAATAGTTTCTTCATTAGCAAGGAAAATGTTTTATGTGGTTTGTTTGTTTGTGGGGTTTTTTTTAAACACCTAAATCCAGCTCTTCTACATTGTAGGTATTTTGCTTGTATTCAAATCTGTTCTCCTTTGAAGCACTTGGTACTTGTAAATCTGCAACCCAGACATCTCAGAGTCTCAGGGTCAGAGACTTCTCTCTCAGTGCTATGATGGAAGTTTCTCTAAAGCTCCCTCTTTTTCCTGAGAATGAAAGAGAAAACTGGAAAGGAAATACCCGTCTGGGTCACTTCCAAACCAGAGAATAGTTTTATGTTATTGAACTCAAATAACTTAAAAGAAAGAGATGCTATTTGAAGCCTTAATCTTATTTCAGTTTTATTTAATCAAAAACACACAAGGATTTAATAGGAGATGAATATTTTGATCTAGTTTATCACCTTTTAATCTGGCAACAGCTGAAATTTACAGCTAGGGGCACAGCTAAAGGCTGCACTGTAGCACTGCTTCTGCTTCTTACCAAGTTCACTACTCAAGTTAAAAAAAAAGTCAGCCCTCTGTGTTCTTGCTGTAAATGTGTGAAAACTGTACCATAAGTATAGAAATGCAGCTTATCTTTCTTTTATTGAATAGTGAGTCAAATAAAAAGGAAGCCCCCACTAAATCTAGCTTTTCTTCTTCAGATATTCAAGATCCGCTGCAAACTACCAGTCAGTACCTCATCCGGCAAGTAGAAACTACAATAGATGAAGAGACATTACCTGGCAAGTTACCAGAGACCCCTCTTAGGATAGAACCTCCATCTTCTTACAAGGTAGTTTTGTTGTTTGTTTGTTTTAATTATTAGTACATACCTTTAAAGACTGGTCTAAAAAGGAGAAGCAGGTTTTTTCCCCCACTCTCTTTTTCCCAGTTTCTCCAGGGATGAAATGTATACAGCTTGGTGACATTTCTAGGAGGAAAAGTTGTAGCAACATGCTGCAGATAGAGCTGAATGTTATTCAGTATTACAGTTGAGGGAATAAACTTCCTTCCCCATTTTTAGTACTGCCTACAGAAACTCATACAAATACTATGTTTTCCTCCTTTATGGATGTTTACAGAACAAACAAAACAAACCCAGGATTCAGATAGAGGGTTTTCCTCATGGAAAGACCAAACACAACATCCATTTAAAGATGGTAAGAAGGTATATAACATTACCAGGCCTTTGTCTTTGGTTCTTTCTTTTTAATTTGAGAAAGAGCAATATAATATGTGATAAATCAGTTCTGGAAGAGAGAATTGCCATTCCTACTTAACCTAGTATTGACTTGTCAGAGTACTGCTTTGATGCTTTATATTTGTTAAAGACAAGGGTTTTCCACTGTCTGAGGTATCTGACAGTAACTGACTTCCACAGAAGCCTAAGAAATCCCCACAGCCAACCACTAAGAACAACAGACTTTTACAGACATACTCTGGGAAACTTAAAAAAAACCTTCCTAAATTACCCCTTAGCAGTGAGAAATTGTTGGGGTTTTTTTACCCCAGTAGGAATCAAATGGGTTTCTAAATCCTTCAGTGTTCTGACCTCAGAGATGCTTCATGACAGAATCACAGAATAGCTTGAGTTAGAAGCGACCTTTAAAGGTCATCTAGTTCTAACCTTCCTGCCATAGGCAGGGACATTTCCCACTAGACCAGGTTGCTCAGGGCCCTATCCAACCTGGTCTTGAATGTTTCCAGGGTCAGGGCATCTCCCACCTCTCTAGGCAACCTGTGCCATTGTTTCACAACCCTTATGGTGAAAAACTTCTTCCTTATGACAGTGAGTTGTGGTATTTACATTATACCAAGCTAAGCATTTATAACCATTTCAAATGTTTAGCTTTAAATGACATCATTTTCTTCTGACTCTGCTGGAGTGCTTACCCTTTTGGGAGATGGGCCATTGGTCTCACCCACTGTAAGAAACACAGTAACAGCTTGGGAGGTTTCAGTTCCAGATCAGGTGGGGATGGGCTTGATGGCCTCCTCTGTGGCCGAAAGAAACACTTTATAACCTGCTGCTGAGACAGGAAGGCCAAAACAGTAAGATGAAAGTTACAGATAGGCCAGAGAAGGTGCTACCTCTCTCCTCGGCTGTGAGTAACCCTTTGTACACTGCCGTGGCATCATAGCTTCTCTGTGCCTAGGACAAATGGCTCACCCTTCACCTGCTCTGCTCAAGTGCCCTTTATTTTCCAAAGTGGCCTTTCCTTTTGGAGAACTCTTCTAGGTTGAGCAGCGAACTAAACCTTCACCTGTTCCAAACTTCACAGAAGAAAGAGGTCTGAATCACCAGTCAGTTCCATTCTGCTTTTATGTATGTTTAAGCATAAATAAGTTTAAGTAAAACTGTTACCATGTAATGTGATTCACCAGTAGCTACAAAAACTGCACTTGCTATGTTTTGCAACCTATCTTTTTATTTTTACCTGTTTGGTTGTAGGTGATGTGCCAGTGGGTGGAAGACTTGAGAAAAGGGTTGTGCAGATTCTGGTTTCGATCTTTACCCATCTTCTTTAGTTTGATGGAAGTCATTGTAGTTGGAGTTGTTGGAGCAGCTCTAATTCTCAAAGCCTTAAAGGTGGTTTTCCCTTCCTGTGAAAACAAGTAAGTAATTTTTGCTATTTTCTTCTCTGATGAAGGCAAAACATTAACTAAAAAAAAAAAAATCTTTCAAGAAACAGCCCCATTCTGTATGAAGATGGTGGCAACAATTTAGTAAAAAGGCTGCTGGTAACTTTTCTTTCTAAGTGACCTTTTGACACATAGGCATTTTACAGGAACACAGGCAGATCTCTGGAAGTGTCTTTAGTTTGGCTGTCATACTGCCAAGTTTTTATTAAGCCTTCTAAGGACTACCTTGTGAGACACCATTAACACAACTCCAAGAGAAGAGGGTAGAAGCTAGAGCTAAACAATTACAACAACTCTTAATCTTTTCATACTCCTACTATGTTGGAGTTATTATAGTAGATATGAAAAGCCTCAAATTTGGCTTTGCAAATTTGTATGGAAATTCTCCAAGAAGGAGCTACCTATATAGGCAGCTTACAAGCCATAGTGATTGGTGTAGCATTGGTGGCCACAGGTCACAAATAAAGTCGATTGACTGAAGATGGTTTATTCTCTCAGTTGGTGTGGTACCAGCAACGCCAATATTTTTCAGTGAAGCAAGCTAAGAAATTGGGATAGATTTAATGCTCTAATGGGCAAGCATGTGTGCAGTAAAGGAACCCGCATTAGTTCTAGAAGACCTGACCCTTGGAACCATACATTCTTGCAACAAAAGTGACTGACAATGTAGCATGCTTCATCACCTGCAAGCACTGCTGATGTCTTCAAATGCAACTGACCAGCTGTGCTTCTGAATGGCCCCGAGTGCAGTTGATTTATGTATCCACCCAGGGATGTGAGTGGCCTTGGCTGTTCTGACAGAGCTAGAAAAATGGAGCATTGGAAGATCAGGAAGGTTGGAAACTGCAGTGACAAGAGACCATGCTTCCTCCTGATGCTTCACAAAACATGCTGTCAGATCGGAGTACTACTTGTAACTAACTTGTTAGAGCAGGAAAAGTACAGAAACACTTTGTACCCCTCACAGCAGTAAGGAGCTTAACACTGCCACGTGTGAAACTTTGAACTACGTAGAACTAGGAAAAGCATTCTAATCCCCATAAACTGTTCAGCAAAGCGTCTGATGGCCCGTCAATGGCAGAGGTCAGTGCAGAGCAGAGAAACCAGCCTGCAGTAATTTCTCTTCCAACTGGAGAATGTGGAGCTTGTGCGTGGCTTGTCAGAGCATTTCAAGAAACTGTAACACTGGAAGGATGGTCTTTCCCCCTCCTTTTTACAAAAAACCCAAACATTAAACAAACCAAACAAAAAACCCCCAAAACCACACTCATTTTCTTGCTACCTGTATAAAGTGGTCCTGTAAAAAGTCGTAGAGGTTTAATTCATGATTGTAAACCAGTATGAGTGAGTAGAAGGTCTTGTCTGGTGAGTGGCAGTTGCAGGTGTGAGTCAGGGCCTCGTCCCAAGTCTTCAATACCATTCTACAGTACATTGATAAAACAAGAGGCTTTAGCTAGTCTTAGAGAATTAAGTGCAAGTAGCAAAAAGTAGCTCCTGACAGCAGACGCTCTCAGGCTACTATGAAATGGAGTATATAGAGCCTACACTGCTGATATTTCAGATGTAGAAACTGGGTGAAGGGACCACTTGAAAACCACAGCTAGTACATTGTGGAACCACTTTTCCATCAAGTTTTCATTCTAGCTCCATAAAGAGGTATTATGAGGGTAATACTTGATGCATTGATTTAAACTAAGTTTGGGGAGTTTAAGACTAGATCTGGTTTTTAGAACACAGAATTGTTTTGTATGTTGTTTTCTAATGGTAGCTGATCTTACCTTTCAGGGGCATCCTTCTCCTGGATCAAGTCAGCTTTGTACCTGTGATTACCATCAGCTTGCCTTCAGATCTTCCAGACAGGAAAAATAATTTAGATGAGAAAGCATGTACTTAATACTGTGTTTACTTTGGAGTTACTGTTTTTTAAAAACAAATTTTTAGTTGACCTGAAGTTTGGCACTTGATCTTAATACTTTGTTTGTTTCCTATTAAGAAAATTAAGTCAGTTGATTAATTGGTGAAGGGACATTCAGGCCGAGGCCCAAAGCCAACTTCCCTGTGCCTCTCCATAAGCATCCAGCCTTTTCAGAAGCTTCAAAATAAATCGGCTTTCCACCCTGAGGGCTACCATTGGTTTTAACTTCTGTGAAGTCACTTTTCCACACCTCCAACAGGATGCTGGCTGCCTTCACACCCATAGGTCAGCTATCATGAATAGTGAGGTGATGAAATTCAGAGTGTCCTGAAGTCTCCAGATAGCATTCTTCAGAGAAGGACGAAGGAGTATCGTGAACATCAGCTGTGCCTGCAAGCCTAAACAAAGCTGCCCAGCCTGGTTTCAGGTCTCGTAGGGCTGAGTGTGCCTTGCAAGGAGAGTATCACTACCAAACACTTGTCTTACTCAAGTAATTTGACATTTTATATATGCAAAACAAAACATTAAAAAGGCAGATTTATATTTCAAGCACTTTACACTTTTGTGGCCCCTTCCACTCATAAAAATTGTTAGCACTTGTAAACAATGTGCTTTTTGTATCTATCTGTGACAGCAGTACTGTGTGAAGTCTCAAAAGAAAAAACTTTATGAAAGTCCTGGCTTACTGTTAAGTAGGCTCAGTCTGCCAATGTCAATTTGTATCATTAACATTTTTCAAATAAACGTTTAAATTGTTTATTAGACAGTGTTCATGTGTGCGTCTATTTCTAGTTACATAAAACAGTGGTTTGCCAAGTGTGTTAGATGCAGGGTACTGTTTGGTGTTAGCTTTTTGTTGTTCTTGGTTACAAAAATTATTTATCTGAAGAATGATGGGAGGAAAAAAAAAAAGGAATGTTAGCTACCTGGCATTAGACTGAGCAGACTTATCATTTGAGTGATCAGAATTAAGAGTGTTCAGCTTAAGTTGTTACAGTGAGGGAAGAAAGCTAGGATTCCCCCCC
>VZRW01003079.1:311598-333710 GCA_013398125.1 Aegotheles bennettii | reverse complement strand
CCCCCCAGTCCTCTCCTTAAGGAAAGATTATCATAAATTTAATGATATGTCAGAGTTATTCAGATACTTGTCTTTGCAGCTTGTCTGTGACAGGAACAACTCAAGAGTTGTCTCCTTAGACTGAAAGCACTGAAGTGGTGGAAGAAGCTTTTTTTACCCTGACTTGCCTTGCAAAGAAAACCAACCCAAAACCCAGCACCCAGCAGCACAGTGTGGTGTGTATCAGCACAAGCTAACAGGGACACTGCTCAAACTTCCACCCCCTTTTTTTTTTTAAAACACCTTGGGGGTTTGTATGTCACATTTACTTTCCCAAGCTCAGTGTCATTAGAGGATAGGATCCCAAACATCTGCCAGATACCCAGCCGAGGAAGGATGATGGAAGGGGGGATGCATTACCAGTGGCTGGGTGCTTGGGGCAGGCATGGAGCCACAAAACACTCGCACAGGGCAGCTCCTCGGCCGATCTGGGCTGCGTGGCGGTGACTGGCATTGCTAGAGCCCCATGCAGGGCTCTCTGGGACACTGCCACAAGAGAGCTACTGTAATAACATAAGCATGTAAGACAGAGGTGATGCTAGAGCTACAGAGGTACCTGAATTAAGAATACAATGTAGTGAAAGAAAACACCTGTCAGATGGGTCATTGGCATCCATGGCTAAATAGAAAACTGCTAAGACTCTAGCACAGGGATGGTAACTGCACAGACAAGAGCAAATCTTTCAACAGGTGTAGACAAGCTCCTCTGCATGTGAAAATTAATGGTCTTTCCAATTCACGAATATAGCTCAGACCCCTTCATTAACATAGTTCAAATAGAAGTGATGTATAAGTTTAGCTTCTTCAGAAAAAAAAAGAAAGAAAAAAGATGGACGTGAAAAAGTTCTTCCTTATTGCACACGCACAGTATGAATTGCAGCAGATGGACATTCAGCAGCTGTTACCACATGCTCTTTGCATCCCTACTTATGAAACTGTAAACCAACCACCTGTACAGGAACAAGGAGATTTAACTCTGTTCCAAATAAACAGCTGCAACATAAATGAGTGGTTAAACCTGAAGTGTTGGTACTGCTTCACAACTTGGCTGATTTCCACAAGCTAAGTAATCCTCTTCTGTATCATGTCCTACAAAGTTACAAACCACAAGGAAAGAAATACTGCCATCAGGTTAATGAAATTAAATTTTTAAAAAAGTACAAATCTTGAACACAGTAATGTTCAGACAACATTGCTGTGCTATGAAACTGAAACTATCAAGTCTTAAAAAGCTAAAGCACTAGTGTTCTGCTTTACATGCAAACACGTGGTATTCCCAAGCTGTAGAAGTCTCATGCCTTTCAGAGGAGTGCTACTTTGAGCTGGGACCACTCTGAACCATTTGTAAACCAGTTAAGGAACTCCTTACCACAACTAACACAGCTGAAAAAGGGCAACTGTCCTGCATAGCAGTCACAGTAGGTCTCATTTTCCCAGGATGTGAACTGTCCAGGATACGGGTGCCAGCTAGGGGAAAGAAAGGGTGTGTTTAAAAAACAACTGCCCAACCCACCCCCTACACCCCTGCACTCTGTAGGATGGCAGTAGGTTTTCCAGAAAGGGTTCATCTCTTACGTCCTCATGAATTGCAGCTCTCACTGCAGCCCTTCTTGTTCTGTCTCGCCCTCAGAATGTCTCTGGCAGAGTTAAGCAGCACTGGCCCTTCCCTCCACACAGAAACCCCACGAGCAGAGGTTGGTGTCAGGTTCTTTGTTCCAAAACAAAATGAATCTCCGAGTCACAGATTCGGCATCTACTGCTTTCCTCCCCCCTCTGCGCCCACCTCTACCATGTATTACCCAGGTGTTTATTTTGTTCATTTAGAGTGAACAGGGTTGGTTGAACTGCAGAACTAAACTGCTGCTTTCAAAACGAGGTTTATTTTAAAAGTTCTCAAAATAAATTACACTTTCCATCTAAGTGGCCCCTTACTGGACTGCTTCCAAGGACTAAAGCTCATGTACTTTCCCTTCTTACTCAGGTGACAGATTCAATGTTTTGGTTTGCTGGCAGTGAATTATGAGAAGAAATCTTCCGCAACACAGCTGACAGCTATACACTCATCCTAACATGCAAACAGAAAAACAAGCATTAAGAGAACCCACTTCTTCAAAATACCACATCTTTTTCTTAACTCAGACACATATAGCCGTCTTCTTGAAAGGAAGGAGGTAAATTTGTTTTCCATTTTGGAGATGGGAGCCTATAAACTCACACACTTGCATACTCACCTAAAGTTCTTCCCTTTATTTCTGGGTTCATCATGCCAGGTCCACCTAGGGACTCAGAAGCTCTCAACAGTATCTCAGTGTCTCACTAGACGCTGGAAGTCCCTTTTCAGTGCATCCCGCTGTCACAACACAGTTGTGAATTTTAAGAATGTTAACAAGGAATTCAGGATAACAGCATTTATACAACTGTGTGCTTGAGACTCATGTGCCTTCTACTCCGGCTGCAACTTGTCATTATTATTTGTGCTTCCCATCTGCCTGGCAGCATCTGAAGACACACACGAGCAGGAACTCCACAGCCAGCTACGTACCGTATGTACCTACCAGCTGAAACAAGTCTAGACATATTCAATTCATGAAAAAGCATGAAGTTTAGCTATAAGCAGAACTACAGCCAGCTGCTCTGAGATGAGCTAGCAAGGAGTGTTTCCAAAATAACAGGTATTTGAAAGGAGGCAGAAATTGTGTTTCAGTCACAATGACAACTGTGGAGCTAAAATGATGACCTAAGAAGCCACTGTAGAACCGTTCTCAGAACTGCTTCTACATCCCACTTGTCAATAGATACTGTAAACCAGTGATGATCCTACCCCTTGCTTAAACTTCACTTGAATCTGTTGTAACTTGACTGTTAGCAGCACAAGGGTTGCTGTTCTAAACCTCAGCCTTTGTGTAAGTTCTTTATTAATAGCTTAGAAACAGTTTAAGGGTAGAATTCTCTAAGATCAGCTAGCAAAATGATCTAAATAACTGCGTCTTGTTGATCCCATTTTCTAGTTCTCAGCATCCCTTAAACTCATTTAGCAGAGCTAGTTTGGTTTTAGTTTTTTTATAAGAGCTTTTTTTCAAGGGTAAACCCTCTGATGCAGAAGTTTAATACTAAATTTAAAGTCACATTTAGAAGTCTTGAAACCCAAGCAGATGCCATCAGTACCTTTCATATTTGAGAAAAACTGGCAACTTTGAGCTAATTCAGAGAGCGCTAAGAGAGAATTTGCATTTGAAAAAAAGAATTTATTTAGACATCTGTTGCTCTTTAATTACAAAAGTTAAAAAGAGCAGGCAGTGCAGTGACACACTACTTATTACTTCTAGAGCTGTTTTAAGACATAAGGTGGTTTCTTCAAGATAAGACAACTCAGCATGATCCAAATTCAACTATCCATTTCTCGTATTTCTCAATGTCCGCAGCAGATACAGATTTAGAAACTTTCTTCAAAGCTATTTCAAAGTCTTCCATAGTTGTTGGCATGTGCATTTCATCTCGGGAAAGATTTCTTATTTCTTCTGGTGTCAAGCCTTCAATACGCCTTCTCATAGCCATCAATGATGCATCTCTATTAAGGATGCAAAAAAAAAAAAAGTTACTCAATAGTTACTCCGAGTGCTTGTGCGACTTACAATACCATGCTATCTGTATTTGTCAAGCATGGATTTATCCTCCCTGCATCTCTGAATAGCTGCTATTCACAGGCCAGGCAAGAGAGGTACAGACTGCCTGTTTTATCTAACACCACTGCACACCTTTGGCACAGCTGCTGTTTATAGTATTTTAAAACAGGAACAAGACAAAGTAATGGTTTCACTCCTCCTACACATAGAATTGGCTGGAATATTTTGAATGTTTTCTGGTCTAAACAGGAATCCCACTTTAGAGACAGAGAGGTCTGCAATATTTACCTCCAACCTATACATTCACAGCTAAATGTTAAACTACAGAAGCTGTTCAGCCCATGGCTCCTCAAACTTCTGGCTTCAATAAGCATTAAGCATCTTTTATAAGCTTGTAATTTTCTTGCTGCATTAAGTTTGACTGCACTTGGATTTCCAAGAGCAGTATCAGTAGCAGCAGGTGATGAGCTGGCACGGTGGTAAATGGGTAAAACAGAAAAACTAAAGTTCCTGCGAATTCACTGTTACATAGCTTATCATAATAAGAAAATGCTACTTATTTTGTCCAGCAGTCAAAAAGATAGAAGGGCAATCCTGGTGACATTACAGCAGTATCCTACCATATTAGTAGGTAAGAATCCAAAGAAAAAAAACTTAGACATTGTCTTCTAGAAAGATTTAGAAAGATAGTTTCAGTATATCCTGTTTCAGTTCCATCCCCTCCCCCCAAAGGAAGCCATAACTGACAGACTTCATACTAACTAGAATTTCAGAGCAATCAAAAAAATTTGCCCTGGGGGACTTTGTCTTAGTCAAATATCACCATGCTTTGCCATTATATCACAATTTGTGAACTAAAATCCAGTGTTACACAATCGGCGGGGAGCAGGGATGGGGGGGGGAAGCACCTCATGCATCTAACTTTCCTCCAGACAGCAGTTTACTGGGAAAAAAAAAAGCCAACAAAACCAATTCAACCAACCAACCAAAAACCACCATACCCCAAAACACCCACAAAATTAAAGAGCAGCTGCCACCACTTTCTTCTGTAAAGTTGTTTTGCTGACAGTCATTTCAACATCAACTCTCAGTGCTTTCTCAAATGCTCCCTTAGTGTCTGGAGAAGCACCAAAACAAAACTCAAAAAATAAGCAGCCATGCACTGGAACATGGGGGAGGGGAGCAGTTCTGTTCCAAAGGCCTTTCAACCTTCACAGTCTGCTCAAAGCAACAATTCAAAGTCAGTTCATATTCACATCCAGTATGCAATTTAGGTACATTTTACACTTCCTGAATGCCACTTTAAGTTTCACCTTCATTTTCCATGTTTATATGCTGTCTGTTAGGAACTGTACTGTTATCTCTGACTGATTTTTCCCTCTGGCTCAGCAAACTTTGGATTTCACCTCAAATTTCAGATAGGAGAATAATTTGAGCAAACCAGACTTCTTGACTCACTTTATCCTGGGTTTTGCTTGTGTCGCTAGCAAGGACTGTTATAGTCTGTAAGTCTGAACTTTACTGTGCTTACGTACCATATGTCTGAACCACACAAAAGCATGTTTACATCATCCATGTGTCTTTTTGTCTCAGTGTAAATGAAATAATTGTGTTTGAGATCTGTTTTTCTTAGCACCATTAACAAGGTGGAAACACACAGGCTGGTATGAATACTTTCGTACTAATTTTAAATCATGCACAGCCAAACCCCAGTCTGCATTTCTGGTCGCTGCCACAAAAGAAAGGCTGGGGCGTTTCTTCATGGGGTTTTTTTGTTTGTTTGCTTTTGTTTTGATTTTTTTTTAGTAGTATTTGTATAAATGGACTTTGATTAAAACAAAAAAGCAACAGTGCATGTGCATTTATATATATATATCTGAAATCCACTCAAAAACATTACAAGCATTCTGACTTTTAAACAAGTGGATTGGCATCCAGTAGAACATTAATTACAAATAACAAACACTGAACCTGACCAGAGGAGACAAACTGCAATTAAAATACATAAAGCAGCAGACCAAAAACTCTCTTTCATATAAAATGAACTCCTTTCAAAGCATAACCAACATCAAGACTGAGCAAGAGAACATCACAAATTCATCTCACAAAACTACAAGTGAAACAAATCTGCACAACACTGATGCAAAGCAACTAACATACCATTCTTTTCCCAGACACTGTAAGGTTTGTTCAGGAACTAGTACTGAGCCTCCAAACTCTTAGTTCAGCCTTAAGGGACCCTGCCGATAGAGCCTTTGGTGGCAGTTCCGCATTCATCCCTGCCTTTGGTGGCCACTCGCATTCATCCCTGTGGCACAGCATATTGTCCTCTCAGTTCTGCTGACAAGTGTTTGCAGAGCTGTATTAGGAATCAAGGCAAGAAATGGATCTGCATTTGAGGAAAGTGATAAGGAGGTGTTTTTAATCCAGAACACTTCTCTTATCCTGTTCAAAGTACAGCCTCACAACAGTTGCGTTGGCACAACTTGGAGCACAAGCCTTGCACTGCCACACTTCAGTGCTACCTCCAAAGCTTGAAAGTGCAGTTACACAGGTGCTTATTAGATGACAGCAGCATCTCAAGACATCTCGGTTCTTTGTCCCATACTGCTGATTCCACAACTTGCCACCACTGCAACTGTGCCAGCGCAAGTCTATATGTAAACCAGATGACTGATACTAGTCCTTAAAAGAGTCATACTTTCCTTCCCTTTTCAATTCTTGGAAGAAAAGACTGGGGAAAGGGTTAGAAGGTATTTTTAGTCAGTTGTTTCAGGAATCTATTTTACAGAATAGGCCCACAAGTGATTGCATGCAAACAGTACTGAGAAAAAGAGAATATGGAGGAGGGTAGAAGACGACTGAAGCCAGCCTCATCACTGAAGCAAATGTGCTGAGCACACAGCTCTCGTACTGTCACCCAACTCGGTACATCTTTTCTGTGTCACAAAGGAAGAACACTCCACATTTTTACTTTAGTTATTTCGGCCTCTGCCACTACTGCCTCTTACACATGGACATTCTGTTGAAGTATAACCTCAAAGGAATGACTGCAACTCTACAAGTTAAAGTCTGCCATCCTGTGGATATTCCTCACTCAAGGAATTTGGTGTACATGAAAGAACATGGAATTTTACCTAAATCATAGCTTGTTTAGACTACTATGTTGCAGCTGCTCTTCACCATTATTATATGAAAATATCAAATGGAAATCTAGGCTAATATTAACGCAGTATTTCACCTTTTGGCCATACATAAAAGACACGTTACAATCTGTTTTTATCCACCAACCTTGTAAAGTAACTAATTTACATGATTAAACAGTTTTCTCAGAGTCTGTAGCAGTAGCAACAGAAGTGATGCAATGTCAACATACCTGCATACGTTGGTAATGTCTGCACCTGAATAACCCTCCATTTTCTCAGCTATATTTCCAAGGTCAACATCGTCAGCCAGTTCCAGCTCTCGCAGATTTATTCTTAGGAGTTCCTCTCTACCTTTCGCTAATTAAAGAATAAAAAATTTGTTCTATACGATTTGCTTTCTGAAGATAAATAATTAATTGCAGAGGGGTAAGAAGGAAGAATGAGAAAAGGACATTGTACTTGCTATAAAGGTAAACTTTCAATGTATAGATTTAACCTTGTCCTGAATTCATAAATGAATTTGCATATACTTATCAATCAGATTTTTAAACCAGATGATCAAAACTAAAGGAATATTGATAAAGTTTAGATTTTAGTCTTTTCAACCACTCCTCTACCCGATGGTAAAGAGATGTAAATTCTCATAAATTCTTGTAAAGTCTTCATACCTGACGGTAAAGGAATGTAAATTCTTTTTTCTAGTCTCCGTCTTAGGGCTTCATCAATATCCCAAGGAAAATTAGTAGCAGCAAGTACCATGACCATCTTAGAAGGATCATCATTTTCAGTAGCCCCTCCAACACCTGCATTGGAAAAAAGAGGAAGTAAAATGCACATATGTTTTAGAAACTTTCACGTATTGAGAAAACAATACCCACTATTCTATAATACTAAAGGAGCTACTCTATTGCACTTTAGTGAGTCCAAGGTACAATAGAATCACTAAGTGCAACAGAAGTCAGTTTCTCATCTGTATGACAGCCTGCAAGCAAAAATGGAGACTTAGCTTAATTAGAAGCAGTGGCATAGACCACTGCTCAGATCAGGAAGTTTCTCTCTACCATGGCTGTAACGCTTTTACAGCAGAATTGTTTACATTTTTGCCATTACAGCATTTGAATTTTCACATCAAAATCTACCCAAAACCCATATACCAAAAAGCAGATGCCCCCCCCAGCCCCCAACAGTACTCACTAATGGCCACGAAAAAGCAGCATTACTCCTCTACAAAGTTTCTTCAATTCTGAATTCAGGCCAGAAGTTTCACACACTCAGGTGCATTCTTACAAACTGCTGAAGTTAATGTTTACATTTCGTGCACTGAATCACAACTTCTCAGAGGCAGAGAGAACACCTCAGTCTAATGCACTGTGAAAGTGCTGCTATATGAAGAAGTTAATTGCATTATACTTGCTGTCCTCTGCATTTACTATTTTTGCTTACAGTCATAGGATTGAGCTGTAGAATAGCCATTGTACCTAGTCTGCTTGAAAATTTACATATAAAACACCATTTACAAACACTCAAGTAAAAGGACTTCAAATAGTTCTTACTAATAAAATTAGCCTGTGTATATACCTGAGTTATAAGAACACCATTACAGCTCTGCCTACTATTTAAAGTCAAACATAAAAGGGTATCAACATCAGAGAACCATAAGTAAATATACAAATCATCTGACTCATGGAATTATATCACAAATTATTCCATAGATTGGCACTTTTTAGTTGCTCCTTTCCTTCTTCCTGCTCACCAAGAGTATAAAAAGGATGCCTCTAATAGCAACTTTGCACAGTGTTACTTCTAAACTTTGTTGATTTGCAAAATATTAACCAAATAGCTGTAATGAACTCAGCGTTTTAAAAAGAAATCTCTCCCAACTGCTTCTGTTTAAAAACTGCCTTCCTTTTTTATTTACATCTTTAGGAGAAAAAAAAGAGATCCCACAGAAGTTAAGTGTAATGACTGCCTTTGAAGTTTAAATTGGAACAGGTGACAGATCTCTCAAACCACTTTTTTACTTGGTTTTGGAGAAGTAATGATATGCTAGGTAAAGATTAAGAGGAGCAATTAGTACTTTTTTTCTTTCTGCAGTTTTGAAATCTTGCATTCTCCACTGAATCTTCATTACCCTGGGTCAGTAACATAAGGTCATTGCTCAGATGCTAAAAGATTGTTAAATAATCAGTATCTTTTTTCCTTCCACACTGACAGTTCGAATAGTGCATTTGTATCTTTTTACCCAAATTTTATGTAAGGCTTTCAAAAAAATTGCTTCTTGAGAATGAAGTTTTGATTTATTTTTTTTCTCCCTCAAGTTTCCTCCAGTCCAGCACTTCACAGTGATTAAGTTATTTACCATCCATTTGAACTAGCAGTTCTGCCTTCACACGTCGGCTAGCTTCATGCTCCTCTGAAGTTCCCCTGCGACTACAGATGGAGTCTATCTCATCAATAAATATAGTTGTCGGGGCATAAAATCGAGCCTAAAGAAAGCAAAAGACAAAGCAGCAGAAACTGAAATGGCAGTTTACTTACTTACATTTAGTAGCAGCATATTCCGAGCTGGGTAATGACACATTTACCCTAATGAATCAGCTCGTAAGTATCAAACAATACTTAAACTTCCCTCTCCTTGGCCATTGCACACAACTACAGAGCATCTGTGCATTCATTAATAACATTTGAGCTGAACAGTTTTTGGCAAAGACCTATAATCATTAGGGCTATAAGCAAATGTTTAATATGCTAGAGACAGTTTTGGACATTAGGAATAATATTCATAACTGTGAGAGTCACCACAGCATGCTTGAATAAGGACTCAGTTAAAACTAGGACAAACATTAAGCTAGGATACCATGATATGGAACCTGCTCAAGAGACAAGTCAACACCAAAGTAACTCTCACCTTTCTGAAAACAAGAGGTCGAAGATAAGGATCTGCGATAGTAATAGAAGTTGTCCTACAGCAGTTGAGATGCTGTCCATTATGTATATGTATTTTTGATTGATAGGCATGGTAACAACTCATTTAATATGATCAAACTATACTGTAAATGATCTTTTATTTCCTGATTTTTCTGACCACTGTAATTGCAACTTTGCTGCCCCCTTCAGTACTGGGCGCCCCAGCAAATACCACATGCAAGCCTGGTAACGTGAAAAAAAGACTACATATTCTGAGGCAATTTCAAGTGTTACGTGGTCTGAAGCCAACTTCAATTTGGAAGCCTGCTTATTTTAAACACAACCAAACATCTATAATGATAACAACAAAACATACACAGCCTAAGGAGGGTTCTCACCCAGAAGGCAATTAGATTCCATCTCAGTCTTACATTCAAGTATGTTCTACAGCACTCATTAGCTTACAGCAAGGTACCTCGAATGTAACAAGCTAACCCTGAAAATAAAGACTACCTTATTTTTCAGTTTTTATAAAGCTATTTAGGAATAATCAGATCTTGAATGTACATGGCCAAATCAGGTGGTCCTGAAGTGTCTGAAGCTTGGAGAGCTGTTTATGTATGCTATGAGTTCTAAATCTTGGCAAGGTTTCACTATTCCAGACTAATTCTACATCATTATCTCACTATTTATGTTCAGAAACTTCAATCACCATTTCAAACAGTAGACGAACAAGCTTCTCAGATTCCCCTCTGTATTTTGAGGTAAGTGTGGAAGAAGAAACATTGAAAAAAGTAGTCTTGCATTCAGTGGCGACAGCTTTTGCCAGGAGGGTCTTTCCAGTACCAGGAGGACCAACCATCAGCACACCCTATTAAAATGAAAAAGAACCAGTTTTAGGACAAGAATTAAAACAGAGGCAATTTCATAGTTCATTTAATAGTGTAATTATTAAAGTGATAGATGTAAACTTTCCCTTGAAAACTTATGCAAAGGTAAGTAGTTAATTACTATTGTTTACTTGCAACAATACAGCTGAAGACGGGGTCTTGATCTGGCTGACATCTTAATTTTGTTAGTAGTATTTACCATAAATTTTGTTACTAAAAAGTGGAAAGAATTTATATAAACTGTAAACCACCTGAAATTTCTTGTTCCGCCAAGATCCAATCTCAGAATCCTACTTATGACCACAGGATCAGATTTTTTCATACCTTCCATGGTCTTCTAATTCCCTTAAAAAACTCCGGCATCCACATTGGTAAAACTACAGCTTCCTTAAGCAGCTTTTTGGCTTCTACTAAATCAGCAATATCATCCCTGACAAGAAAAAGAAAGTTGTTCGACAGATTCAGATAGACTGCAAAAGACTCAGTCCACAGCTCAAAACAATATGCAAACTTATTGATATGTAACAGCTCTTCCATAATTCGGGAAAATGAGTTGGATTTATTTACGTTCTAGTGGCAAAAGACTAGAACAACTACAGTGGACATCTGGCAAGTAGACTCCAGATGGATGCAGAAGTCAAGAGAGACACATTAACTAGTTCACTAGAGCACCATTGTTCTTATTCACAGAAAGAATAAGCCGAATAAGGCAAGCTGGTTAAACTTATGCTGGTTACAGGTTATGTCTTCCTCTTTTGCCGAGGGGTTGGCTGTCCCTGAAACCTGAACACCATCTTTCACCATTATGAGAATGACTTACTGAAGGCTAGTAAATGGAACTGAATTAAAAAGAATTTTTAGAATTCTTTTTCAGAGTTACAAATGTATTAATTGTTAGATACCTTATAAGCTGGTCTTACCTTCTTGAGGGTAACTCTCAGGGCATTCTACTTACCAGCATATGCCCAAGTAATATTTTGGCTTCAAAACATATCTATATGGAGAATTAGTTTCAAATTTGAAGTTGTAATTTAAGATTCAATATAAAAACTGAAATATATTTACATATTAAACTGAAATACATGACAGCTGCATGCATACAAAGTTGTTTGTGGGATTGTTCAGGGTTTTTTTAAAGCCTACTTTATTTGCCAGAAGATTTTTGCTCATTTAATCCTCACAAAATCACCTAAGCTTGGAAACGTCTGGAACACAAAACAACCTTTGTATAAGGTTTAATATTTAACAGATTTATGTAAAGGTACTGACACGTGGTTATGTTTTATACTGGCAGCCACATCACATCCAGCAGATTTCAAAGCGTTTCTGTATTGACATAACTTCTTTGTTAATTGGTTTTCTATCTTGGTACGCTTCTGGGTAGCAAAACAGGTTTTTAAACCAAGAGACACTGGCAGACACAAGAATCTTATACATTGCAAAAGAGTATCTCAAAAACTGATTTCAGGGCCCTTGGGAAAGTTTGAGAAACTTTGTATGGCCAGGTTGGATGGGGCCTTGAGCAGCATGATCTAGTTGAAGATGTCTCTGCCCATGGCAGGGGGTTGCACCAGCTGATCTTTAAAGGTCCCTTCCAATCCAAACTGTTCTATGAATCTATGGGTGGAAAAAAGTTCTAAAAATAGTCAACTACACAAGACGTTTAACTGCCTATTTAATAAGTAAAGAAACCTGTAAGTACTTTATATATGTAAGCATACATTAAATACTTCATTCTTGTCATATTGTGTAAGGAAAAAAGAAACAACAACTCAGCCTGATAGCAGTATTCAAACTTACCATCGAATGTTGGGATTCTGAGAAATTATATCTCTTTCCAAAGCTTCTACTAAATCTTTATCATATCCAGTGCTGTCAAATTTCTTTGGTTCAGACTCTGAAATCTCAGACGTGGATTTGTTCTACATAGAAAGGATATAACAACATAAATACGTAACAATGGTTATGCTACTAATGGATTTTTGTAGCAAGTCCACAATAGCAGCATATTTCTAGAAGGTGGCAACATAAACCAGCATGAAAATTAGGAGCCATCCATATTACTGCTGCACTGCAGGATTAAAGTGGTTCACTGAGACTTCTGTACTGCCCTGGTCCCGTTTCCTTCTCCCCGAAGCCAGCATATTGTATAGATGCAGTTTCTTTGCTTTAGTAGGTAATCAAAACTGCACACATCTATCCCAGTATTAACAGTGCTCACCTCTTCTCACAGAGAAATCAAGAACTATCTGAGACAGTAGCTGGGTACAGGGAATTACATAGGACTGGATCAGAAACTGTCACGCTCAACTAGAGTATCTCAAATTCTTTAAGTGTCATAAATATGCCATATATATGGGAGACAAAAAAAAATTAAGCAGTACATCCATACGAAGGATGTGCAAAGGTGATCTGCAGGAAGACCACAGAAATAAAAAAGAGCTAATTAACTGATACAGAAGCATGGACAAGAACAGCAGAGAAGCAGCTCTGCGGTAGAGCAGAAGCAAAGAAGCTACACAGTTGAAAGGGCTCAAACAGCAGAGACCATGCAACTGAAAGGAAATAAAATGCACTAGACATACCCCAGGTTTTTATACACTTAGCAGCAAGCACTGGTGATGACAGAACAACTGTAAAAAAGAAAAAAGACCTATCCTGTGTCTGTGTGTGTATATCCTTAGTGAGAGAGGATTATCACTCAAAGACAATGTAATTTAGCTCCTAATAAAAGCAGTAGTTTACATAGCTAAACAATTCCACCCTTGTAGTTTGTACTATTTCCACGGGCCATGACACTTTGCCACAACATAAGGTTGCTGAAGCTAACAAACTATTACATGCATATTTGATTTATTCAGACTCTGCAAAACTATGAATTTAGTGTCTTCAGTATGATCTCTTACTCTGGTCATCAGCTAAATTCATGGAGATCAGAGAACAAGCGAAAATTAAAGCACTCTGATTGCAAAGAGCAGATCCTGTATCATTCTCTCATGAAATATGTTGGTTTTTGTTTGGTTTGAACTGAAAAGAGTCTGCAGCTAATACCAGATCTCAACAAAAAAAATTAAAGGTCTCTGTTTAAGGTTAAATACATCTTGAAATGCTTTGGAACGAGTGAGTCAATCTGTCTAGAATACATAAAGGCAATTAAAGAACATCCAATTAAAGGGCATCCAATTTCAATGAGCTCCATCAGGCTCCATTCAAAAATTTGGTGGTATGATTTTAAACAACTGTCTCCAATTTGTAGTAAACAAGCCCACATTTACCAGATCACTCCCTTCAGACAAGGGTTTGTTGGTTTTGGATTTTTTAATTAATCCGTAACCAAGCTGTCAATAAAGCAAAGACTCCTTACCAGGTGAGATTCAAGTCACCACACTGACTTGAACAGAAGAAACATTTTATAGGCATCCAACTTTATAATACACTCAATATTAAGAAAGCAAGATTGAGTTTCTCAACTTCATTAGGTCATTTGCAAGTTTACCTTTTCCTCTTTTCCTTTATTTTGCTGATCCTTTTTTTCCCGGCTGCGGACCGCCTTCCCTTTATCATTGGGATTTCGAGAGGATGGGCGGTGAGGGCCTCTGACAGCTGCACTTATACGATTATTATGACCTCTGCAATCAGTGCACGGAACAGACTGACGTTTTCTGGGTCCTGGCGAAGGTCTAATTAGTTGTAACATATGCAAAAAGCCTCAGTGTAAAGTCACTGGTGAGCACTACATAGCCAAATCAAGTGGTTACAAACTGAAAAGCCATTTTGCTCAAGATAAAAATCTGTATGTCAGAAATAAGAGAGACATTTTTAGAGAGTCACCAAAAACCCTTTTTCTTTGCCACAAGCTCAGGGCTGATTTGCTTAGAACATGCTCCTTGCCTTGTATATTTCATGAATAAAAGTAAACCTAGTATTAAAAACTAATCAAAATACATATAAAACAAACTAAACAAAAAAAACCCCACTGACATCTCAATATATTTCCTCCTTATCGCAATGGTCCTCACTCTCATATCCAAAGAAACGTAAAGGTTTCTTGGGAATGACAGTTTTATTTTTACTTTTTGGGAAAGAAAATGTGTATGTGAGGCCTTCAGTTGTTTGAAACTAGACTACTTTTAGGAGCACATATGAATAAATCAGTATCACAATTGGTGTTACGGATTATCTTTTTTTTTAATTAATTTTCTTCCCCATACAAATCTGTTACTCTCACAGATACACTTTTCCCACAGGCCTTCCTAAAATTCCAGCATTAATAAGCTATCAGTCAAGTCTAAGGTCAGGGATACTTCTAGAGAACAGAAGATGGAAGACTGATTTGGAGAGCATTTACTTAACTAGAAGATGTGTTTTGACATATCATTCAAGATATATCAGGATCCAGTATCTTCATGAAAGTTGTCTTTAATTGATTCACAGCAACAAGTTTGTCAGAACTGTATGTATCTCTTTAGGGTGAAAGATGTATTAGGCAACGTGAATGTGCTAATGATAAGATCATTAAGTGTTAAAGGCCTTTCAATCTCCAAATGGAGTATCTACCAACCTATACTTTAATTTACAAACTACCAGCCACCTCTGAATTCCACCTGAAAGCTCAAAATAAAGGAATAGTGTGATTACACATCTAATTTCCCTTTAAATTTACGAGTTCTAGTATCTCAACATAGAAACCTACTGTGCTTATTCCAATGACAACATGGCCCAAGTTTTCACTATGTTTTTTCACAATGAAAACACAACACTCAATACTTTACCAGCTGGCCAGATAAATGGAACAGAAACAGTTCTCTCCAGTCTCTCTCAACTTAGAAACAAATTTGTATATCTCTTCTCTAGAAAGCTTCAAAACATTAGGAAAGTTCTACCTCCCAGACTCTACTCTGTCAGGAAGTTTGAATTAAATTGGCTAGCAGTGTTCTTAAGTTACTAAATGAGATAAACAGAAAATGTGATCACACAAGACCCATTTTTTTCAGAAAGCAGTCTTAAAATAAACCGATTAAAAAAATGTAAGAATGTACCCATAAAGACTTAAGTTATCCATCTGTGAGAAACAGCTTGTAAGTTTAAAGCCTCAAAGAACAATTTGATAGTACAGCTAAACTGAACTAAGTCACTGCCTGTCAAAATGCACAGTTCCATGTCTGCTTTGTATGCTCTCCTGTTCCCTCCATGCTATCCTGGCACGTGTTAGAACCTCCAATTAACCAGCTCAGATAGCCAATCTCAGGGAAAAAAAACAACAAAGCCCAAACAAACTAAAAGCCAGACAAAAACCCACTGGCCCCACAAAACAGTGTCTTTTTTACAAGTTCAGCATCCTGAACCAGCTAATCAATGCCAACACGAAAGTGAAAAAACATCAGGCAACTGTGGAGGGTAGGACTACCCTTCCAGCAGCAGCTACATTGTCAAACCACACCACAAGGCCTTGGTTTCAAAGACACTAACCCAGCATAATTAAAAAATACTTCTGAAATAAGCAGGTTTGCCTACAGCTGCTTGTTCCCACCCCTTCCCTTGAACTTATGGTAGTCTGACTGACCAGCTCATGAAGTAGATCCTTGCTACACATAAGGAACTGAGCTGGGATACTTCTAGATTTTACTGTTACTCTGATAATACTTCTTCATCCTTTTCATATCAGCTACATGCAGAATCATTTTGAAGTTAACGAGATGATCAGTTCAGGAATAGAGTTGAGCTTCCACGGGATAACAAGTTTATCTTAAGCCAGGAAAAAACCAACCAGCCCACAAACCAAAAGCCTGACATTATCCAGCCTATATAAGATAAAAGCTCCAGAATGTTCTGAAGTAGGCTGCCTCAAAACGGCATCTCCTTCACCACAAACAGTGGCAAGCTGCTGCTGTAACTGTTACACCTCTAAGTTCCAGAACAAAAATTAGACAGGAACAGGGAACAGGCTGAAGTCAAAGCATACTTTGCCCTGATGAACCTTAATTTAGGTCTTCAGGTTTCCTCTTACCTACGTTCAGCAGCTACGGGCAAAGACCAGACTTCTGCATCATGAGCTGGTAATTCTTGTTGTGAAGCTTTCAATGGAGTACTGTCTAGTTTAAAACTCTCTAGTGTTTTCATTAGATCTTTCACATGCTTAGCTTCTACACTTATCTCCTGCCAAACCTGATAAAGAAAAAACAAAACAAGAGTAAACAAAGCACATTGCAAATAAGTTTGTAAGAGTCTCCTGTTCAAGCCCATGTAACGCCTGGATGGATTCTACAAGGTTTCACAAGCTACCTGATTTTACTTCAACAGGCAAGAACAACGCACATCAGATAAGGTTTTTCTGCCTTCCTCAGCACGTTTAAGGAATAAACAAACAGATTTTGGATTTAACACCAAGGAGACTTTTGACAAATTTTGCAAATTAAACAAACATGACAGAAAAGAGTGCAACCTAACAGATCGAATGTCAGTGAAAAAAATGATGGCTTGTGTTAAGGTAGCCACATTAATGTGGTAGCCACAACTGAGTTTCTACTAAGGATCTATAAGTCACACTGCTAAATCACTGAGAGGGAAATAAGACTATTCAAAACAATAACAGCCTAAAAAACAGCGTAACAAGGGCACTCATCAGCAAGCAGCTGACAAGCCAGACAGTGTGCTGGGTCCACAGGGCTGTGTTCCATTGCCTGTTTTGCCACCATCAGAGCAAGAAGTCATAAAGAAGACTTAAATAAGTCTATATAAAAATGAAAAAGCCTACATAGAACGGTGCTGCAGTTTGTCAGAAAACGCTGTATTTTATACTTGTTTACCATACGATAGTCAACTTTTGCTACTTTAATGTTTTTCTCTCAAAATGTCCCAGAGAAGTACTATTTACCTGCTGCCATTTCTGTTGCAGATACGTATCTCTGACAGAGTAGACATACTTATTCATTTGATCAAGCACTCCCTGATAGTAGACCATGGCAGAGTCATAATTTCCAAGTAAGGCATATTCACGGGCCAGCTTTACATTCTCACTGATCATAACAAGGCTCATGATCAACATGAAGCTGAAAAAAAAAATAGGAAACATTAAGGAAAAAAAAATAATCCCAAGACCAGAACAAATTTCTGTAACTTCTTCATGCACTCATTACCTCATTTGGCATATCAAAATACAGACATTGGAAACATACTGGTTAGAAAAAGGTCCTAGAGCGAACATCATCCATATAAAGAGATGATTGTTTCCCTATTACTAGAAATGAAATTCTTCACTCCTTAGAACTACTTCGTGCAATAAAGAGTCTGTTGAAAAGCACAAGATATGCAGATTAAAATGCACGCTTACAAGCCACAATTGCATATTCTCCTTCTCTCTTTACTCTACTGTAAGACAAATTGGTATTTTACTGTTAGCACTACAACATCATCCATACTATAATGGTCTGTGGTTTGAAAAATCCCAACAACAAATAAATCAAAGCCCTTCTTCCAGAAGCATTAAGTTCTGTTATTTTTTTTGCCTTGACATTTCATGCATACAAGTTTAACAGTCTGATTTTGCCTTGTGGAGAACACTTTTTCCATTTGTTTGATTTTACAATTCTTCAGTTTTATGTAAAGTTTCTTTGAAACAAATATCCAGCTTCCATGCCCAGCTTGTACCTTCCTAGCACCTTAATTTTTACACTTAAAGAGAGATGTGGAAAATGCTGAAGCTGCTAAGTTATCACTGAACGTTCAGGAAAGGCCACAATTAAACATTCTGTGTGTAGCTACCCACTTTATTTAACGTATTAGTCAAACCATGCTACTTCTTCCCATCAGCGTTTCTTGTTTCTTTTTTCTTTGGGGGGGGAGAAACATCATGTACTGTGACCACTTTCACTTTGTAGCATTATCAGAATCTGTGCTTTTAGATCAGAATAGCACAGTTATTATTTATACAAATACAATTAACAAGTAGAAGCAGTATTTATTCTTTACGGCCCAGCCACTGTTCATTTAGCAGTTGTCCTACGTTCTTATCCATTACTTAAACACCCCACCCCCTCCTTCTCTAAGA
This sequence comes from Aegotheles bennettii, assembly GCA_013398125.1. Taxonomy (NCBI): domain Eukaryota; kingdom Metazoa; phylum Chordata; class Aves; order Caprimulgiformes; family Aegothelidae; genus Aegotheles; species Aegotheles bennettii. Next base: position 315,058 of record VZRW01003079.1, on the reverse strand, counting down.
TACCTGCACTGTGTCCACTTTTCCCTGTCTCTTGCACACCAAGAACTTCCCCACTGTCCTCCTAGTTTCCTAGAGCCAAGCGCAGAACACATTACAACAAGCAAACAGACGTGCCTGCTCTCATTCGGGTACCTGTGCCCACTACCAGTAAGAAGCAATCGCAGACAGGCAATTATGGCTAAGCCCTGGGATGAAGCATACTTGATACAGATCAACTATTTAAAGAATGTAAGAGGTACTGAACTCACATGCGCAATGAACAGACTTAAGACTGAACACATTTCAAGACCAGGTCATGGTCAAATTCGGACACATTATCAGAGGCTTCGGAAGCCACATTTTACACACACCAGGCAAACTATTTCCAAAATATTAGCTCCCCACTGCAAAGAGGGGCTGCTAAGTACAAAGCAAACACTTTAAGACTCCCACTCCTTTTCCTCTTGCCCTCCCAAGTAGCTTTACGCACAGACACACAGCTGATCTGTTCCTGAGCCAACCTCCTCTTTTCTTCCTTCCTTGCTCTTCCTTTCCCAGTTCCCCTTGAAGCAGGTAGCTGCTGTGAGAAGTTTCAGTCCCAAGAGCAAAACACTGGCAGCCACAGAGCTGAAGACAGGCCTCTGCCAGTCCACACCCCTCCACGCAGAAGGGCCCGTGAGGTTGAGTCTGGAAACCTGCTGCGATAAGGACCTACGCTGTGTAATCTCACTCTGGCCAGAGGCTCGCCGAGCTGGCCAAAACAATGCCCACAAGCTGATACAGCTACTGTGGCCAGCAACTACAAAGACTGCCATATGTCAGCCTAAGTGGGCTTTGGAGACACAGCCTGACTTGGGAGTTTTGTTGGTTTTTACCTCCGGAGAAAAAGCCTGAAGGTATCTGTCAACAACCGTGTGGATCATCACACAGATATTAAAGTTTTCCCTGCCATATTTAGGGGCAAGCTTTTCCACTCCTGCTCATCCTACCAGATACACCTGTTTGCCTGTCCTGCGAATTCAAACCGATGACTAACACTACTGAAATCACAAGTTGAGCAAGATGCTAATAAACATTTAAAAAATTAAGTAATAGCAAGTTACTAAAGACAAACAACTTTCAAATACAGAGAAGTCACGTATAGCTTTTTTTACACTGAATGCTGTAGAGCAATCCAAGCAGATCAGCAATTGTTTAAATAGCTAATAAAACAAAAAAGTCTGTAAGGTAGTTTTCATCTGGAAATGTGAAAATAGCACGAATCAAAATGACAGTATTGCATATAACAGCAGCGTAAATGTGATTTTCAGGTGAGAGAAGACAGAGAAAGGAAGGTTGGAAAAGAGAAACAGACACAGAAGAAAGAGCTAACAGCTCATATGGGGTAAAGAAGAAAAAAAGCCCTCAAATTCTTAAATTTATAATGATTCCAACACAACCAAAAGTTGTAATTCCAGTGAAAACCCAAGGATCCATCTGTTTCATCAGTGGTACTGAATATGCAAGAGAATTTAAACTAGAAAACCGATTTAATTTGTTGCTTCATGTTGAGTCATAAAAGCAGAAGAGCATGAAGTGGCTTCCAAACACAAGGCTCCTGTGCACAAGTGAGGCAGAAAAAGCTGCTGACCCTGCTTGTGTGTGGACATTCCATTGCCACTGAACATGGGCAGCACCAGAGCTGATGCACTCCTGTGAGTCCTTAGGCTTAGGGCACATGTGACTGAAGATGATGAAGTTCATAGACAGGGGAAAAAATGGAGTTAGAGTGCTAATCTGAAACAAGATTAGAGTTAGCAACAGAAACTCATAGTAAACTGTGACAGCTCAGAGCAGGGCGTAAGACATGTGGGAGAGGCATGAGTACAAACACAGAACTAAAACAGACCTGAAGGAATTAAAAAAAAACCCAAACACACACACACACACACCAGTCCACATCCTGCACCACTTAATATTTTTTTAAGTATTTACAAATACCTAGTACTACCAGGTAACAGGGTGCCAAAGCAGCAGGGCTGCACTGATCAGCTGCGACCTCTTCATGTACCATGCCCAGTGAAGTTATCTGTGTTCCAGCAGCAACCGAGACAGTCATGAGCTTGTAAAGTTTACAGCGAACAGGATATAAGGAAAATAACCTAAGCATTTTGTCTTGCAAGTTTAATTCTGCACTGTGTGCAAACACACACACTTCACAGTAAGAACACTCACTCTCTACACTAGCTGCGAGTAGGTATGGTTCCCTGAAATTAACACAATAGAAAATCATCAAATTCAGCCATCTCTAGTAACAGAATACATTTTATCATTTGCTCCAAGCACTTAAAATACCTCTGGAGTTTGGAATAGCCAAGAGCAACAGGGATTGAAATCTAACAACGGTTTGAGATACCTACAACCTGAGAATGAGGTTTTGGTACTTGTTTTTGTATTTTATTTCAAAGATAACAGCCTGATCACCATTAAGGAAACACCGAGATACATCACGTTTTCCACAATGACTTTAACACATTATCATCAGGAATGACTATAGGCAATTTCTGCTTGCATTCATACGTGAGTATATGGGAAACTGTAACCTAACACAACAGTGATCCTGTTCCACACAGAAACCCGCTACAAATTAAAAAAAGAACCAAATAAGAGATCGAAATGCAGATGTTGGGAGGGAAGGTTAAAGTTGCAGTCTCCCAGTTACTACGGGGGACCCATCAGCGACTCTGCTGACTCAGAGAGCAGCACAAGCCATAGAAGGAAAATGCTTCCAAAGGGTCCTTCAGTCCAGCCTTAACGTTTGGACTGAGCCAGAGCCTGAATCCTGGCAGAGTGCACATGTTTCCATTATTTCAGCTTGCTATACAGCCTCTGACGCCAAGGCAGCTATGTACAGTTGGGAACGCTCTCTGCAAGCCGGGCAAGAAAAAACCCTGGAAGTGGGAGCTTTCAGGGATCAGTTTTTACTGACGATCGGGTGCCCCGCATCACCTCCAAGCTCCCCCCCCGCCTCCAGGCTCACCTCCGGGACACCCGCCCCGAGCAGCAGCCGGTACCGACGCGCTCGAGGCGCTGTTGATCCCTCGGGAAGGGAAGCGCTGCCGGACCCACCGGAGAGCAGCGGCCCGGTTCTCACCGCCCGCTGTGCCGAGGGGCGGCGGTGCCGGCGGGCACCCGGCTGTCCGTGCGGAAATAACGTGAGACCATGGATGGACACGCACTGCTGGCAGAGGACTTCACGTTCCCGAGGCCGAGCCCTTCGGCAGCGTTACCAGAAACCAACCCCCGCCTCGCCCCCGCCGCACGGGGCTGTTAAACCGGCGGATTCCTGGGGAGGCTCGGGCGGGTCTGCAGCGGAGCGGGTGCCCAGCACCGATGGTGCTGCTCCTCCGCGCCCGGGGAGACAAGCGCCGTGCCGGCACCGAGCGCTCCCGATGGCGGAGAGCGAACCGCGGGCAGGACCCAGGACCCGCGGCGCGGAGCC
>VZRW01003079.1:284623-311131 GCA_013398125.1 Aegotheles bennettii | reverse complement strand
GGGGAGGGGAGGGGAGGGGGTGGCCTGCCCAGCCCAGCCGGGGCGGGCCGGCAGCACGGGCGGCGGTGTCTGGTTTAGCGTCATTATGAGCAGCGATGGGACCGCTCTTCTGCGTGCGTGAGAGGGGATAAAACAAAACACAAGAACAAAAAAGGCGGAGGGAACTAAGAAAAAAACCCTACAGGTGGGAGCTACACATTGAAAACCCCCAAAGCTGCGGGGGGAATCGAACCCGCGTCTCGCGCGCGGCAGGCGAACATCGTACCGCTGCGCCACCAGGGACAAAGAGCTCCCCCCCCCTCACTCCCAGGTGCCCGGGGAGCGCCGCGCCTGCGCTGCCACAGCCCGGGAGGAGAGAGCGGCGATGGGAAAGCACCCATCGGCCGGCTTGGGAGTTCCAGTTCTACGAGAAGCGTTCAATTCTCAGGTGTACATAACGCAGGGCTGTGGTGAGAGCGGGTAGGTGTTGCCACAGGTGCAGCCCGAGAGCAGCACGGCAGGGGCGTGAGAGCACAGAGAGCCCGGGAAAAACCCAACGTTACAGCTGCGTGGAGGACAGATCATAGGGTCACTCTGGTGGGAACAGACCTTCAAGATCATCGAGTCCAACCATCAACCCAGGGCTGCAGCAGGGTGAAGAGTCGGGTGCCACCAGCACTGGCTGGGCCCACCGCGCTGGGCAGGTGAACTGGGGGCAGCTGGCACACAAGGGCTGCCCTCAGCTATTCGCCTTCCATAATTTGCAAAGATGGATACGGCCTGTGAAGAGCACATATCCATCTTTATCCCACACATTCACTGCTTTGTGACAGCCTCCAGCCCTTCAAACTGTTACAAAGCATGTTTTTCTGTGAAAGAAAAGACATCGCGTACCACTGGGCTTATGAGAGAGCCCAAGCTCAGGAAGGCACTGGAAGCTGTCCTGGAGTACGGTGTCCCTGACAGAGCAGTGACAGCACCTGCCTGGACTCGGCTGCTTAGCAACAAATAGGATCTGAAGGTTGGGCACAGTGCAGCAGGGTTATCACAGTTCATTAGGGTGAACTCAGAAGTTCTGCAGCATTATACAGTCTTTTAATTAAGTTTATTGCATCTATTCTTACTCTTTTGCTCTTATTTTTAACCCGTTTAACACTGTTAAATTGGCAACTTCAGTCTATCCCTTTAGAGAGCATCTGAATTCAAAACAATCATTTCTACTTTACTTTAGCTATCTAAGACTTTTAAAAACTCATCAACAGATTGCTTTAAGTGTTTCTTCTTTAAACTGGAGGGATTACCCTTCTTGTGTTTATAGGCTGCTGAAGAATGAAAAATGGTGGTGTACTTCCACCACCACCTCCCCCAACCCAAAAATAGTCTCTGCAATAAGACACTGGTTTCTGCATCAGCAGTTTGAGATGTGCGCTGAAAGAAGTGTACTCTCTCAATTTCCCCTCCTAATAAACATGATGGTTGTGATATGTTGTCATATCTCTCAAGATAAGGAACAGTGTTATGATAGTTATTTATCATGCATACATAATGTAATGATTTTGGTGAAAGAGGCAGCAGAGGATAAGGGAAGAGCACTAATACATCAAACTCTTGAACATCAAAATGTACACTTTTGAGAACAAGTTACAAACATGAGATAACAGCCAAGCACAGTAACATCTCTGCTATTAAACACGTTAATCAGCAGAGGTGTTGCAGCATAAAAGGGACTCGGGGGATAGGGGTGTGAAGAAGGAAAAAAAATAATGCATTTGAGCAACTAACATTTACATTTTGTATTTGATTAGCCAAAACAAGAATTTGATTTTCACTTTTTATAAAGACTCGTTGTATTTTTTATTATCCCAGCAGGTGTTACACTACAGAAACTGATTCTGAGAAAACAGAGTTTCTAAACTCAGAAGGAACATCGCTGATTACCAGTAGCTGATAATTCAGCTAGGCTGTTCTAAAGCGCTGGGATTCTCTTATTCTGAAGTAACTTTTAAGTAAGTGTCAATGAACCATCTACTGCACTAACAGTTCAGTCAGTAGGAGCAAGGAAGCCTCAGCTCCTCAACTACCGGGCACAGAGACAAACAGGGAATATGGTGCTCCTGCACAACGGGGATGGGCACCCCCGGGGTACCTACTGGAAAAGTCTACAAAAAGACGCACGTTCTTGTCGTAAGAACATCAGGGGACTGTCAGATTACAGTCCAAGCTGCCACCACCACGTAACCGTGTAAAACCCAAACGTACCAGTAAGCATTCAGGGATGACACATGTAGCTGGGCTACAGGTATGCAGGGACCTGGCAAAAGGGGATGCCCATGTCGGGACAGACAAGTACACAATGCTCAGAAGACCGGTGAGTAACTAGGTATGGCTGTGAGATGATGCAGGATTGTTAAGTTTACTAACTAGGCACATAATAATAACTTGCTTAAGCAGAATTGTGAGGTGGTCTATGTATTTAATTGGAGGATCCAAAAGAGCTGACAGTCAGGAGGATGTTTATAATACAAAAAAAGACATTATATATACATATACACACATGGAATATACCTATATATACCTCTGTAGATATATATAAATCAGTAAACTTGAATAATGCCTTTATCAAGAGCATTTTACGGCATTCAAACATTGTACTATGACATTGACCCAGTCTATTTTTGCTTTGGCTGAATTAAAGCAAACAGATTAAAGGTCTGGTCTGAAACACCAAAGATATCTGAAACCAAAGCCTTCTAAGTATCTTGGGTGACAGCAGCATCATCTAAGAACCCACCCACTGCACTGCCTATTAGCTGAATAATATTAAAGAGTCTAAATAAATCATTCCCACTCACAGCTTTGCAACAGCAGAAGATAGATCAGTCTCAAAGAGACTTTCTAGCCATATATTCTATAGATTCTATTACAAATTGAGGCTAGAAAAGATACAGCAAGAGGGCCTGCCCTAGGATAGTGCCACTGAATATCAATCAGTATTTACAGTACAGTTATGGGATTATAGAACATTTTATAAATACAATTAATATGTGTACAAGGGCACATAAGAGAAATTTATTTTCATGCTTTACAAAGTGAAAGTAACCTCAACTAAAACTGCAGAGTTCCACAGCTGCTGGTTAGGAGCCTCTCAACTGCCTGTACAAACCAATCCCCATCACAGGTCACCAGTGAAACACCCATGTTTTAAGCAGCAGCGATGAAGAATCTCAATAGACTCTGAATCTATGTATGAAACATGAAGTTTCAAAACATGGGTAAGGCAGAGCATGTTAGAGTTGTGACAACATTTACATATAACTAACTTTCTCTGAGAACCTGGACTGTAACACACTGCATTTTTGCAAGGAAATACATAATACTGCAGCATTTAGGTGGCAAAAGTCAAACAAGGTAATTGTAACTTCTGACGCAAGATAACAGAAAATGCCAGAAGCATCTAACAAATTCTAACAATGTGAGCTCTTCCCATATATGTTTAAAATGGTAAAATATTTAATACTTAGTATTTGCACATGTCCTTAAAAGTCCATTTCCTTTAATTAAAGCAACTGGTGTTGCTTGTATAGAATCATGGTGCCTTTACAATGTTTTCTTTAACATTGGCTAATGACCAGTTATAGCATTAAACAGGAATATAACATAATATAATGCAGGCAGAGGAGAAATATATCCAGATAAAGAAGCAATTTTAACAGTCAATTTAATGAAGGATTGACATTATTTTTTCTGCACACTTCAAAAATGGTAAGGCAGGCTCGATTAAATTACCTTTAACCAGTAATATATTATACTTTACTCCAAGACAAGTAGACCAGTTTTACTGGGATACTTACTATGAGGGAAGATAATCTTTAAAGGTTTATTTACATGGAAAACAATCTTTTTTACATAATATATAAAATGGAGTAGTTACACACTGCAGCCATTTTATAATATTTAAGATAAATGAAATGAATCTGAAAACCTGTTCTATTCCAACAGCTGTGGAAGAGGCAGACAGATCATGAATTGTTTTACTAGGCTACAAACCCATTTTCATTATAGAAAGTAATTAACTACCTGCTTGAGAAAACAATTTTTCATAACCATCTTCTAACCATGGTAAGCACTTCACAGTAGAGGGGTGAACTCCCACAAATGTTTTCTCCTGGGACAAAGTCTGTTTAAGAAGGTTCCCCACTGCCAACACTCTTTACTGCCGTTCATTCCTTCCTCCACTGCACCAACATAAATCATTTTTTGGGCCACACTGGAAACCGGATCACTCAGATGAACATGCTTACAAGAAACCTCCAAATGCTGAACTCCAAGCAGTTTTTTCACTGATGCAGTATTTCGTACAGTACTACAGACAGCTGCAGTAGCACAAAGAGACACACTGAACTGGAGCACAGAAAGGGAACAAATGGCTGGAAGCGCACGAGAATTCTTAAACCAGCTTGGTGAGAAAAGTAAACTAGTAACTGGCATTTGCTGCGAGAACAGCTACAAACACCAGTTTCATGATATTTAGGATAGTCACAATGCCAGTGCAATGGCACAAATAATAATTTAAAAAAGCAGTAATGCTTACAGGCACTTTATTAGATTATCCATTGGAATTCAATTCCAAGGAGGAGGAAATGTTTTCAATGACGTGAAGTTTGCTAAAAGCAGTGCATTTTCTTTACCACTGCGCTAGCTTCAGGATAAAGGAGGAGAGAGAGAGAAAAAACACAATTCTTTCTGCCTCTCACCTGTAACTCCTGGTCCTGTCTCAGGGAAGCTGATTAGAGGGTTGCCCCCCTCCCTGCTCCCAGTAACCTCAACACACTCAGTACCCTCCTACCATGAGACCAAGGGGATGCCTGCTCACCTGCTGTGGGAAATCATGAACAGTCACGCAGAAGGCAGCAGATACAGCCCTAAGTTCCTAATTCCGTTCTGAATTGTGCTGTGAAAGATGGACCACTGAAACTGTAGTGATGGCTCAGATGGACTGGTGCATGACATTTCTCCTCCCTGTCTGTGTAACTAGGAGGAATAAAGCCAAGTGAAACTGATCTCCATAACAACAGAGTCTCAAAAGCCATAATTTAATCTTTTCCCATTACTACCTCAAACATTTAATAAAGAAACTACTCTAAAATTTATTTTTCAAACTAAAAATTACAAATAAAGCAGATCTGTACACACTTTACAGTTTGGTTGTAGTCAGAAAATTAAACCAGATTTCAGAAAGTGTTTTTCCTAAACCTCTTTTCCTCTCATAACTAAAGAGAACTGATGACAGGAGACAATTCTGAGCGTGCCGTCCTTCTGCTTTGAGAGTATCAGTCACATGCTACAGCATTAACTAATGTCAAATTCAATTAGTATTTAATAAAATACTAGCTCTAATGTTTTATCACTTTTACAATCATACTGTAGCCAAGACTGACACTTACTTGTTCCAAAGCTAAGAACTATGTCACTATCACACAGCTGGAAACATCTCACCAAATAAATGGCTCAGTTTATCCTACACTGTGAATAATTAAGCTAAGTACAGTGAGAAGTGAGGGGTACAGCAGCCTTTTTTTTTTCCCCTCTTCAGAAATGTATCAGAGAGCTTTATTAGCGTAAAGTAGGTTTCATATTTGGTCAATGCAAAGAAAAACTGTAATTGAAAATGCTGAAGCAGGGATTTGTTTTCTAAAATTATTCATTATATGTACAAATAGATACCAGGCATCGTCTCTGGGAAAGGGAAAAAAAAAATCATAATAAAAAAAAATATCACTATTTCCTATTTTGAGTACTTAGAGTACAGAGAACCAACAATACAATTCAAGTGATACTTTTTTCCCCTAACATCAAATCTCTTCTAAATTAAACAATTAATAATGCTGGAATAAATTAATATTTTAGAAAGATTTCCCTGTAATCTGAGGGAAACAATGTACAGAGAGGGAAAGAGAAGACACAATTTTCTTAGTGTTAAAAAAAAAAAGTGTGCATGTATTTACTCTAGCAATCTTCTCTCAATTCTCTTAAGAGACTTTTCAAAAATTGCAGCTGCAAAATAAGCTTTAGTTTTCAACATTTATTCCTCTACTAAACATAAACCAGGTCACGATTTTGAACTCCTCTACCTGCCTGTTCATCATCATCATCATCATCTGACTGCTGTTCTGAGTTTTGGGAACTCCCATAGTCGTACTCAATGGGCTTTGGATTGTTGTATGGGTAACCATTGTCATCGAAAAACCTTCGGAAGGTGAATTCATAAAAAGCGTGCTCAGGATGTTTTCCATTTTTGTACCACCCATTAAGTGTATCATTTCTGTTCCCTTCCTTATCATCATCACTCCACAATTTATCTGGATCAACTGGATCAAAGTTTGAAGTGTCTGTAGGATGAGCAATTTTGGGAATGTAGAAAGCAGACTGCCGCCGTAGATCGCTTGAAAAATCAATTGTTTTAAAAAATGGATGAGCTTTTATTTCATCTGCACCGTTTTTGCCCAAACGATCTTCTGGCCCTCGGCAGAGTTTAATAATAAGGTCAGAGGCCTCTGGAGTCAATTTAGCTTGAGGTGGAATATGAAGTGCTGTTTGCCAGTTGATAACCTTTAAAGCAAAAAGAGGTGTTAATTCTATGTACAATTTCATAGAAAGGAAAAGAACAGTGAAAACTGGAACAACAAAAGAAAACAAAGAAACCTAACAGCCACAAAGCAATCATTCAACATGTGTAAGTGCTTTCACGCTAGAGGGGAAAACGTGAAGCTGCTCTTTCAGAAACACAGGGAATATTTTGTCTGGAAATCTGGCAAAATCCAGGTAGAGTTTATTCACATTACAGACTTAAACTAGAGTCTGGCACGGAATACCCCTGCTATAAACCAAGAAAGATACCATAAAATCCAGCACCTGGAACCTGAGAGTAGGCACAGACCTTGCAATCTTAAAAAAAAAAGGTTAGGCCTATGAATTTTGATTTATTTGATGCATTGGAAAGATTAACAGATTTAAAGTTAAAAATAAATCATTACTGTTCTACATTTGAGCCAACTAGTATCTTGCAAACAATGCAGTTTTGCAAAGATGGCACCTGCAGAAGACTGCCCTTGTGGTTTCTCTGAAACGGTTTGGGCTCAAGAAGGAAGGGACCAATGGCTCTGAGCTGCCAGTAACCCTGAGCAGCCTCCACCTTTACATGCTGAGCACCTGCAGATAAATCAAAGGAAATGCTCAGCAGGTGAGTTGGCACAGAGGCCAAGCGGTGGGAAAAGAACACCCAGATGCTGGAAAAGGAGAAGAAAAGGAAGTGGAAATAACTGGAACAGGAGCAAGAACTGAAAGGGAATGTTTGAGATCTGAAATGTGATTTTTAGTTGGCATGTTTACTGTATGACCAGATAAAAGATATGAACATGATCCTTGAAGTCCCTTTACAAACTAAGTGTACTGCCACAGCAATGTAAAGTTTAAAATCATGCTAGTTTATAACTTGCTTGGATGGAGCAGCACTGAAAAACCACCTCCGATTCCATTACAAATTAGAAAGCCCATGCAAATTTCAAGCCTGCTTTTTCAGACTGTTCATACCAGACTTTTAAAGTTACCTTCATTTGTGTTTCCAGTGGTGTTTGTGCCAGGAATGGAGGCTGCCCCACTAACATTTCAAAGAGAATTACTCCAACACTCCACCAGTCACACAACTGTGTGTAACCTGAAAGGAAGTCAAAACAAGGTAGTCAAAGCCTTACAATTTGCATCTTGTATTTCTAAGAATAAAAAAGATCCACAAGAGAATTCCACTCAATACTTGTTTATATTAATTTTCTGCCAAAATATTATATACTTAGGAAAAGTGGCAGCGTAAGAAAGGTGAAGCAAGCTACCTGGGTATCAGTTACCCTGCAGCGAGATTACAATACAAGAATGCATTACCTGTTCGTAACAATACTTCTGGCGCAATGTAATTGGGTGTGCCAACAAGGGAATGGGCCAGACAGCGCTGATGCTGACGTGCAGCCCTGCGTTCAAGCGGCTTCAGTCGATCTCCACACCTGCAATTTGCTGGGTCACCCCATTCATTGCTGAAATCCATACTGTCTTGACGTGCATGGTCACCTATAATTGAGTGAGAAAGATGACAAAATTGAGGAAGATTACTTTAGTTCTTAACTAGTGTGAAATTTTCTTTATCTGTTGACATTTCTTGTTACAAGACAGAACCTGCTGCATTTCAACACTCGAGAGCTAAAAAGGTCATCAAGATTTTGACTTTTTCCTTATGATATAAAATACCAACTTTTGAGGACTTTTTTTCTAAGTTAATTTTTTACACAATCCAGAGAAAGTATTGAGTCTGACCTTCTCTGGTTTTCTTTACTAGAACCACACTGGGGTATAGGATGTATATCGTTCTTGCTCTTATGTAAACAGAAAAAAAATAATATTTAAACCATCAAAAGAAAAAATAAAAAAAAGAGACATCAGATTTTAAATCTTCAGCTTCTCCAGAGACTAAGTCTGGCCTAAGATACATGATATTTTGATAAAAACAAGCTAAAAGTAATTTAAAAATTATTTCTGAAGGTATGTTCTTATTTTTGAAAATTAAAAATAGGTTATTACAAAATCTGTATTTTATCACTCTCACAACTGCAAACTTTTTTTTTTGCTCTAACTTTTTTAGCTGTTGTTTTCAGTAATCAAGTAGGACTGTTACAAGCCTACTTAAACCTTTATCAATAGGTTACATTAGAAGGAAGTACATGAGACACTCAGAAATTGGGGCAAAGTTTTCAGAACAATTGTATTCAAAACATCAGTCCTATCTTCAAGACAGAGTTAGTGCTGTTGTTTATGTAATTATCTTGTTACCATGGTGATTTTTTTCTCTCCAAATTTCAGAAGCCACTAATGGGACAAGCTTACGGCAGCATAGCTCGTTCTTTCTCCCTTAAGGAATCAATGCTCACACTTACAAACTCTCCCTCTAACTAAACGTTACCTTCTACCATTTCAGTGGTGTGCAAGTGTACTGTTAGATGCATTGTTATTCAGAAAGGAAACAGTAAAATAAGTGAGCAGACAGATGATTGAATTCCTTGCAAAGAATGATACATCAACAAAATAACAAAGAAACCCTTAATATTTCTCTTACCACTCTGGTAGTATTTGGAATCGTGGGTCCATCGAAAACCTGTACAGAGCCCGAAGTCAGTCAATTTGATATGACCATCGCGGTCTATCAAGATATTGTCAGGTTTAATATCTCTGTGGATAAAGCCCATTTTATGAACACTTTCAACTGCGCAGGTCAGTTCTGCTGTGTAGAACCGTGCCAGATTTTCTGGAAAGACACCCATTCTAATTAGGAGACTCATCATATCACCTCCTGGAATGTAGTCCATTACAAAGTACAAATTGTCCTTATCTTGGAATGAATAGTACAGGCGAACCACCCATTCGTTATCAGCTTCTGCAAGGATATCCCGCTCAGCTTTAACATGAGCAACTTGATTTCTAAGCAATACATCTTTTTTCCTCAGAGTTTTTGTTGCATATAAAGCATTAGTATCCACTTTTCTTGCTAGGCAGACTTCTCCAAATGCACCAACTCCCAGGGTTTTAATTTTTATAAACATCGACTTGTCCATTTTAGCTCTTCTTAGCCGAATATAATTTGACTCTTTCTGGCACAACATTTTCCTCATTTGATCTCTGGCTTCTGGTGACAATCCAACCTGTGCATCAAACAGAATTAAATCTGAAGAGTGAACAGTACTCTTAATTCTTGGTGATCTTCTTATAATTACAAGACTTAGGCAAAGCACACCAAATACTTATATACAGAATGGGAAATACTACTTTAAGGGCTTTTGTTCTCCTTTTATTTTTTTAAAAATTAACACATTGGGATTCTATGAAAACATAGAGGAGTGATACAAAACAAAATGTGATCACTTTCAACAGCAAAATGCATGAGACACCATGCACCAGAAAGTTCTTGAGAGGGAAGCATGTTCTCGAGAAGAGAAAGGGTAATTTACAAAATACTGAACAAAAACACTGCAAATAATACTCAACTGAGTAACAGCATGCACCAACTGCCTCCCTGATTCTCTTTGTAGAACTAAAGGAAGTCAAGGCATGCCGAGAAGCAGTAAGTCTCTGAGGGCTAACTAAGGAGCTGAAACGGGAAAGACTTCCACTCTCTAGATTAGCTAGACCAGAAGTCACTAAACTTCCTGACCATGACAGTGGAATTCCAGCTGCAGGAAGGAGCATGCGACTCACTCCCTCTCACGTTTCCCCATCTGTCTACACAAACCAGATCCACAAGGCACTGTTTTTTACTGTCCATCCACACCAACCACATGCCTCTGCCACAAGCCAAGCCCCGAGCTTCTCTCTTACTACACAACTCCCCTCTTTCTAACAAGACTTCAGTCACACTTTCTCTACAGCTCTGCACTCTATATACCAACAAGTTCAGCAGAGCAGCTTCTTTGAAGTGGCTCACTTGTCCTCATGGTATCAGTTCTTGGCTCCCATCTGCATACATATCCCTATCTTGAATGAACATCCCTGGTGTTCTGGCCAACACCAATAACATTCTGACAGCTGAAACACTCACAAACTCAACACCTACAGTGTGGAAATCCTTACCTAGAAGGACCACACTAAGCATTCTCGTCATATTCCAATCTGCGTTCTTCCTACTGTATTTTTGCTGACTTCAATTCTTTAAGTGCCATTCAGTTACAGTGCCATTTTTCTTGGCAAATTTCAGGCCCTGGAATCAGAATATCCCTTCTTTTTGGTTTTAATGTGAGCAGAATCTTTCTTCAATTTTTTTATATTCTTTTCTCTGTGACACTACTCACACATAGCTTTATGTGCATTCCCTCTTTGGTTTTCTGTCAGCATTTAAAAAATCTTATTTATTTTATCTGCCTACCTGGCTTGACATCACCACCCTATAGCAATGATTTCCAAGTTCAACCTACAGTATATTTCCTTATTTTTATCCTGGACATTCTGACCATAAAATTGAACACGGCCAAACTGAATTCCTGCAAACATCACATCTGTTACTCAAGCCTACTCTAGAAGTTTTAAATTTCTTATTGTCACATCTTATCAATTCTTTATACTGAATCATGCTGCTTCCATCTCCCTAATATTTCAAATGTTTAAGATTCTGACTGCATAACAGTACTGAGGACCATCATGAGGATTAGGTAACCACTAGTCCAGGCCTGTATAAACTGCATGCTAATAGATGACTTCTGCTTTGACTAACTTACAACATAACTTGAAAAAATATAACAGATGTGACAGAAAAAGAGCAAGACAAAAGATAAATTGGATATCATTTAGTATCTTAAAAATGCTTTCAGGATACTACATGTCACCTACTGAAGAAAATACCATTAGAACACAGAAGATTTTTTCCAGGCATCCTAGCAAAAATCGATTCAAAGGAGATGCAACTAGGAAAATGCATACAAAATGCTCATCTACCCAAACAAACTTGACAAGAAATATCAATTCAGTGAGATTTAAATGGGGAAGGCTGTCTAGAATTTGAGACAAATTTTTTTGTTGACTTCAGACAGGCAGTAGTTAGGACTGGATAGCAGTAGTTTCAAGACAGGGTGTGGGAAATAGGTTCAACTCCCTACTCTGAATCAATAGTCTTTCTCAAAACATTACTGGAGGAATATCTGGGCACTGTCCTTCCAGGACAGAAACATTTTTCTGTGAATGAACACGCTTAAGGCACACTTCAATGCAGAAGGATGGATTTTTGAACACTTACAAATGTCAAGATGACATCTGAAGACCTGACCCTGTTGAAGCGCAAACAATGGTGGGTCACATTCTCAAGTTCCATCTGAACCGTGAAGTCTGCTTCAGTACAGCCCCACTTGCACACAAACTTAACCCCACTGATCAGTTAGAAAACTGGCAAAGAATACAATCTAGAAGGCAACAAAACCCTGGAAGGAGCGAGGCCCAATACAGTAATTAATTACTGCAAGACACACAGTCTCCAAAAAACCTTGTAGCTTCACCTTCTAGGACCTGCTCTCAAGCTGTTGCATCCTAACAATTTTGTTGTAAAAAATACCTCAAGTATCCCAATTAGTCCTTTCTTTCCCCAACCCATCTTCATTTTTTCCTATGCCACCCACTAAAACAGATGTTCATCACAAACTGATTGCTCTCTGCACTGCTGTGTTGCCCCTTGAACTCTCCTCAGCTGCAGCATTTATCAAAAATTAACCAACTTTTTCAGCTGCACAAACCCTCATGCACATACACCTCCAATTAGTTCCAGTCAATGCCAGACCAGATAGCTTCCTGAATTGCTGGATGGTACCACACAATTCACTTGCATTTTGCTCGCTTCTCATCTTGTTGTGCCTTAAATCATGACTTAAGTTTCTATTTGCGACAAAGACACCTAGCATAATTCTTGGGCAAATTCACACATCTAAATTAACTATTTTTGAGACAGTTCCACTCTATTCCCTAGGAAACCTGACAGCATAGAAGTATGTTGCCTATGCTAGAAGTACAGCACCCTATGAAGATAGGAATTTCTGCAGGGATGCATTCTGATATTTTTTCTTTCAAAATTCCTACCAAAGCAGAGGAAAGAACGGATTCAATACTTGTTTAATCCTCTTAAGCTTTCTGATAATAAGTAACGAGATAGACCCAAAATATACTTCACTATTGTGGGATTCTTCTCCTAAACCCTGACGAAAAAGAAGCGGTCTGCTGGAGCATAATACTCCATTTTCCACCCCTCAGCCTGCAATCAACCATTTCAGCTTTAAATCTAGTATAAACATTATAAATTGCATACAAGAAAAGAAATTTACTGGGGTGCTTTAAGGGCACAAAAAATATTAAGAAAAGTTACATCAGTGCTTTGATATGAGTAATACTTCTGCTTATTATGGAACACAAGACAGTAAGAAGGGAAAGTGAAGTTTGCAAATCAACATTAACTATAATCTTACATTTAAGTACTAAAAAATAGTCAAAATAAATTCATGCTTAATTTTGATGCAGGATTGCATGCAAAGCCCTCTAGAAAGGGATCATGCTATTCTTAATAAATACTGTTGCTCCAAAATCTTACTTGCCTACACAGGGATGGAGGCTACAGAGTTCAGGAAAGCTTCCCACACCTTAACAGTTTAAATCAGCTGTTAGTGGAAGTGAAAAGGAAAGAGAGAAGACTAAGAATAAAGATCTAGAAAGAGTTCCAAGAAGAAATCTTGCTAACATTTACATATTTGTGATTAAGCAAACACTTATAAAACACTACAGCTTACAGTAAGAATCTTCAAAGAGTAAGAAAACATGGATTTAAAAAACAGCACTTCAAGAAAGTTGCACAAGTCAAATACATTCTGTCATAGAGTAAATTAAAGCGCACACCGTACTTATGTCAAATTTTCAACTACAGTTGTTAAGAAATACATGTAATACATCTCAAATTTCCATTTCTGCAAACCTTAATTCCACTACTTTTCACCATTTTCTCTTTTGGAATGATATATGTATACAACAGCTCCAGTTTTTAGCACTGAAATCTCAGCAATAGACCACTGACTTCATGTAGGCTCAAAGAAGTTGATTTTACATGTTTTTGTTGATGTCTGTTTTATATTACCCATTCAATTACCTCTTGTTGAAACAGATACCTTTACAGCCTGGATTATAAAATACTTTGGCAAAAGATACTATGTCTCTTTCATTTTAAAAATGTAACTTTTAAATACTGATTTTTTGAATTTGAATTTAAGAATTGAATTTGAATTTAAGAACCCTATTGCTACTGGAAACAAACTGCAGGGTGTAAAAGGTATCACTGTTTGGGTGACTATATAAACACACCGACCAGCCCACCACTTGTCCGTGCTTTGCTACTTGCACCTACAGTGTTTATTTAAAAAAATAAAAATACTTTTAAAATAATTTAAATATTGCAGATAAGTCACTCAAAAATCAGGACTAAACAGAACCTGTAACAAAAAGCTACGAGGCACATAGTTAAACCTCAGTTCACGCAACAATGGCTTTGCGTCTGCTGCCTTATCATACATGAGCCAGATGAGCTACATTTAGACATGCAAAAATCTTACTTAAAAATAAATTTCTAAGATGACAATGAAGTACATAAACAAAGCACTGGCCACATCTCAAACACAAAAACTAAAATACACTTCAATACTGTGATATACCACAATGTTCTACTTATCTGTACTATTCAAACATTCTACAATTAAGACATATTTCTTAAAATCAATACGAGAACAGTGCTCTAGTCATAGATTTAGAAAGAAGAAAGTTTACCCGCATCATTTCATTCTCTAGTTGTTTTTTCCGATGCAACCGCTGCTGATGTGACTTAAGTATATTCTCCACGTGCTGCTCCATGAAGAATTTAAAGGCCTGAGGGGAATAGCTTTGAATGCGAGACTCTCTTCTTTCTTCATCTTTCTTGTTTTTTCTAACAGGAACAGGTGATGTTGTGATTTGTTTCTTTTCTTTATCTGTTGAATCAACACATTCATAGTTCTTTTCATTCTCATCCTCCTTGGATAAAATAGGTGGTTCCTCCTTGTTGAGCTTGGGTCCCGTCTCATACAGATTGACAGAGGGATTCTGGTGTAACAAGTGTTTCGGGTAAGGTGGCGGGGGACCCTGGTAATTTGGAGCCTCTGCGACATGAGACATAACTGCCATGTTTGTAGACGGACTCTCAGAGAAGGGAATGGTCTGAACAGTTTGCACTGGCTGTGGCATCCAGGAAGGGTGAGTGGGCGCCAAGGCCGTCTGTAGCTCCGGCTTTAAGACACGCATACTTTTTACTGGTTGCTGAATGGGAGCTGGTGTTATAGCTGTTACTGTTGTAGCCGAAGGCTGAGAGCTGCTAGAGTGACTCTGCCTATTTCCATGGTGGTTGTTGAAAGAATTTGAGCGTACGGGAACACTGGGCTGCCATGTAGGCATGTCATGCCCATTGCTGGGCGATGACTGTGGCTGCACAGGGGAAGGCTGTGACCAGGACGCAGGTATTCCAGCCACGTTTGTATTATAAAGTTCCATGTTGTGACTATTTCTATTTGGCACCATCATTGCCTGAGGAAGATTCCCATTGGTGTATGCTGAAGGAGGAGCAGATCCTCCTGCCTGCATCTGTAGTGCTGTGGGACTTTGCCTGTTAGAGGGATTTATGGGGTATGGGGGTGGCTGGCGACTCACTGAGTTCCCAGACACTACGTTCTGGTGAACGATGAATTCTGCCTGACAATTGCCATTTTGCATTCCAGCTCTTCCTGAGGGAAAACTAAATTTGCTGTTGGCAGAACTCTGCATGATTATTGGTTGCCTGCCAATGGGGACAGTGCTCATGCCTCTCTGACCCTGCGCAGCAGAATTTATGGGTGGAGGATTCATAGGTGGAGGTGGATAACCATCCTGCCATGCTCCTGGCGGCACTGGAGAAATACGGGAGATCACATATTCCATGTTTCCAGAGTAACGCTTTGTTTGAGAGTTTGGTTCCCAGGAAGGAGGTGGAGGAGTAGTTCCCCTTGGAGGGGGTGTCTGTCCTCGAGGAGGTGGAGGAGGAGGAGTGACACTCCTTATCTGTGGTAGAGGCGGGGGATTCACTCTTTGTCCGTTGCCAGGATGAGCCTGAGCAAATGCTGCAATGCCAGATCCAGATAGCGGCCTTCCTACATCGGGCTGGGAGCTGGGACTTTCTGAGCGATAAACTACACCATCTCCCAGGGAAGGGCCATGCCTCTGAGGAACCAAGGACTCCTTAGAACCCTTCCAGCTCTGCTTGCGGTTAACTGATTGCTGTACAGTCCCTGCTTTTACAAGAAGAAAACACAGCATTTATATTATTAGAAATTAGTTCTATTTACTGCTTTGAATATTTTTTTCTTCTGCATTAATTACTACAGAAATAGGATAAAAATTCTCCGACACAGCATAATCCACTGTCCTTCACATGAGAATTTTCTCTCTTATCTATTAATACACAGCATGCTATGGTGATATACTCAGTACATAGTATACGAGCAAAAAAATACAATGAAACTATAGTATCAGAGTTTTTAGAAATCACTTTTCTGAAGATGCATTTTGCTTCAATTACAGATGCACTCGATTTTTAATTGAAAAAATGGTAATATGCAAAATTATTAGGTAATACGACATATTTTTAATCATGTATACAAGCAACTCTCAGAAAAGATGTTATGTACAAAAGCAAAACAGCAACAGCACAGAAAAACAGGCTTAGTCATGTCGCTATTCCTTCCAGTTTAACACTTTTAATAAATTAAGTGTTCTTAAACTAAAATTTAACTGAATGCTGTAAAAATAATCAAACAGCCCGCTTGCACCTTTGTATGCATACAGTTCATCCACAATGGTTATACTCCTTGCATGCAAAATTTGATTAAGCACTTTAATTTTAAAAGTTATGCCTGTGGGTGAAAGTGTACAGAAGCAAGAATTAAAACTGTGAAAGTAAAACTTAGAGCCAAACTCTATATTATTTACTTTACAGATGTTACTTTGCATTGTGTAAACAAAATACAGGGTGTTTCAAAAAGATGGACCCATTTGAAATGGATCTTCAATTGAAATTGGGTCCATCCTTTTGAAACACCCAGTAACATGTCAGGGACTGATAGTGCAAGCAGTCTTACTGGGCTTTTTACAATGTTATTACTGCGACACTTGTAAACACATACAGTACTGCAACAGCTGAAAGTCACTACTTTCAGTAAAATAATGTGTTAATTTCTACAGCTGTGCAAGTAACAATGAGAAATGGCTAGGTGGCTAGCAGCTCCATAAGAGCACCAAGTAACCCTGCTTCACAGACTACATGAAAATAATGCTGTGCTTGGCAACTCTTGACCACTCATTTCTCCTCATACCTATATAGTCAATTTAAAATGTAACTTTACAGAGCTAGCAGCTCAGCACTTGATTTCAGTCAAATAGAAGTTCAGTATTTCTGCTGCATTTGAAAGTTACTGCTTATGTGTATGCCACTAAGACCTGGTAAAAAAAGAAAAACATCAAGATGTATTTAAAATGTGCTCACATGCGTTAAGAAAGCAGTAACAGCAAGTAGCAAAAGTCTGACTCTTGTTGCTACTAAAGTTATAGTCTGTCCCCTAACTTACATAAAAACATGCAATCTGCCTTAAACACCATACAAACAAAATCTGGCACCAAGCAGAAAATTAAGTGGAGAGAGGGATCTTGAAACAGGACATCCTAAAATACAAATACTGTAGACATAAAAATACGTATACACACATAAATAATACATATACACAAAAGCACAGATACACAGTGCTGCTGTGTGGGAGAGTGTGTGAAAAGAGAAACAAAAAAATTTAAATAAGAATTCAGTGCACATCACTGACTTCTAAATGGCACCTGACACCGAGAACAAAATAGGGGCATCACACCAATAAGGGACAAAAATTCCTAAAATGAGGTCTGAATGCCGTTCCTTGTATAAAATAGTTACATACAATACTAAAATCACAGAATTATAAAAAGAAGCATTTAAGAAATTCACATTAAATGCACCTGTCTTTCAGAAGAATTGCATTATTTACTTTATATGCTATTTTTAAAAGCAAACAACTCTATCTCAACATTTCCTCTGTTCTGTTGTGAGCACATGAAGGAGGAATTTGCTATTTTATACTTTTCACCTGTAAGAATAAACTTGGTGAGCTACTGAGCTACCATGGATACACCTACCTGGTGGTTTCATACCTGCGTTTACAGGTCTTGCTGCTGCTGCAACCATCTGTTCCCGACGAGGATCCTGGTAGCTCATTTTACTTATAAATTCGATGGCAGCTTCTATACTACGGTTGTTCGTTTGTCTAAGAGCTTGTATAACCATATCCTAAAGAGAAAATGAAATTGAAAAAATTACAATATGATGGCAAAAATACAAAAAAAATATTATCACTATTATTTGGTAAAATGACTGGAGGATATTTGGCTAAAGTACATAATTGATTTATTTCAATCAATTTTAAGATGTTTTCTCCACAACAGATCCTTCAAAACACTAACACAGTCTGGATCTCCAGGGAAAAGGTTAACCCACTGAAGCACTGTGGTTTGGTGTAAATCATGTCACTTTGCTATTCCTACAGTTTGGTTGTATACACTGGTATGTGCTACCCAGGTAGCAGCTAGTTACAATGACTGGATGTCCCTTTCAACCTGTTATCCTGTGAAAGATACCCTGCTGCAAAACTCAGAACTCTGTTTTTTGCACATTTTCCTTCGACTCGGCATGACTTTTTGTCAACAAATATCCATTACTTCTCCCCAAGAATTCCTCCTGTCAAAGACAACATTACTGGCAGAAATTCTATTATTTTTGTGGCATATCTAGGTTCTGTGTTCTTACAGAGCCAAACACAAGTTTCTACTTGACAGTCAATCCCAGGTCTGTCAGTAGAAACTGTATTATGGACCAGTGGTTTTTCCACTGACTTGAATGAGATCAGGGTCAAGCAACAATAAAATATGCTCTCCCAGTTATATTGCATGGGATTTGTGCAGCTGACTCAACAAGTCTGAAACAAACCCACAGCATAACTCCCTGTAATTAAGCACACTGTCTTTAGTGATTTGTTATGGCCATATCGAAGCAATCACTTCAGTTGACATTAATGTTTGAACAGATTACCTACACAGGGCAGCATTCACCTCCTCCTAAAATCAATGGGAAATCAAAAAGGGCTCAGAAAGGAAGTAGTCAGTATGAATTTCAAATTCAAACCCACATTTATGCTTTCACCAAGCCTGCGTACATTTTTAACACTACAAAAATACAAAATTACATACAGCTTTCAGAATCAACAATTCAGTGAACAAACCAGAACCATAAAAATTATTTTAAAAAAGACAAATAAGGTCTTCACAATGTTTACAGACCAGCCAACATAGTCGGAAAAAGCAGATACAACTTCTTATCTCATAGCTCCTTCACAAGACAGTTCTGTCTGCAACACTTCTACTATTACAGACAAGACTGATCTGTTGCAGAGAGTACATTTTCAGCACCAGCATGCCGTTTCATCATTGTGCACACAAAAGGCTGTCTACAGTACTTAATTTCTAATTTCAATATACTTTTATAGAACCCATCATTCATTTCTACATATCAACTTTAATTTTCTTATTATTCATTTTCAAAACCAAATTTACTGTCTTTTTAGCCAAGTAATTCTAAAACATAAAACGCTAAAAGTTCACATCACCAAGCCCACACAGAACCAGCAATATTTTAAGAGACTAAATTCAGTTCCCTCTTCACTAACCAGAGTACCCAAGTAAGAGCCAAAGGCTCTCTCTCGTTTGAGCTGAAGAACAAAAACTTTGATCACCGATGTGGCATGGAGTATTCCATGTCTTGAACAGTTTCACCTTACACTGAATATATGAGGACTGCACTTGAATCCAAATAAGCAAGAGAGATTTCCTGTAAGATATTTAGGGTGGGTTTTTTTTTTCAAAAAACCCCACATATAATGAACTGCATCGTCCCATAATTACTATACATGTACGTATTACTAATCTATATACACACTATATATATATATATACACACATACACACACACACCTGGTACTGATAGCTATCTATCTGTTCAGCTTTAACCCTGAGTACTACCCACTATTTGAGGTGTGGGAGAAAAAAAACAGAACCTTTGTGGTATTCAATATATAAAAAAAAAAGAGAAAAAAAGTAAAACTTTGCCACTTACAGCTGGCCAACACATCCCAGCTATAACCCAGTCTGTAAAACTATCACAGTTCAAAATACATTCTCATTTCATTCCTACTTGCTATCTCAAATACCTCCCACCAAGAAAAATGCTTTCCTACTTCAGCTGTATCTGTTCTCGGTGGTGTTCGTGAGCCAATGCCATATGGGCTATTGTGGCAGCACAACTGTTGGTTAACACATGGCAGGGACGGCTTACGCTGGCACTGTGCCTGAAAAAAGGTCCATACAACCACGAGTGTCCTGGGAATTCTCAGTTGTATTCAAGAACAAAGGGTAGGAGCAAAAGGCTTCAAGATACAAAGGATCCAACAAAAATGCTAACTTAGGATACCTTTCTAGTTTGTTATCCAGCCACATACAATTCTTCAGTTTGCAAAAAAGACTGCAGGTTCAATCTGTAAGAATGGAGCTGAGAACTGACCTACTTTTTTAAAAAAGAAAAACAAACAAAAAACCAACCTCAGCAAGAAACCACAGAGCAGGAGCAAACAATTGCAAAATCATTTATCATCATAAAACCCTTCCATTCTTACTGAAAACACAGCCTAGACTGTGTATCTGAGCAAGCAAAAGGAACATGAAAAACCACTGTCAGCACCTGACACTGGAACATCGTTGAGGAAAAGCCAGATGACAGTTCTGGAGAAGCTCACTCTTGGAAAAAACAGATCTCTCTGTAAAGACCAAAGCATCACAGCCAGCAGAACTTGTGAGCTAGTCACTACTGCAAACGGTACACTCCTCTTAAGGCACCCCCTGTTGTGGTACTGTGCTTTTTTCCTTTGGAAAGATGAGCAGTTTGCTAGTTTGTTTTTTTTTTAAATCTGGTTTTGCACTCGGGTTTAGAGAGAAGGTATGAAAATGGGTGTAATCTACTTTGATGTGCAAATCCCAGTAATAACACTGGAGCTGCAAGTGTATTAATTTTTCATTCCTAATAAACCACTTTTCAGACTCCTTTCAATTATTAAAATGAATAAATGGAAATAAATTTAGTCAATAATTAAAAAATAAATAGATTGAACAATTATTTAGCTCCCTGTTCTTCTAATGAAAATAACAGCAGAATAATTACTTATGTCCAAGACTTCCAAGAGCCTTGACATTTTTGCCTTGAGAGTATACCACAAAGACGACTCTTGGCAACTAGCTGTCATGTACCTTGTTATTTTATCTGTATCTGACACAATGCATAATGTAAGGATAATCAAATTTCTTTCCCCACAAAGTCTGAGTTTCTAAAAGCCACAGATATAAAAAGCTCATTAAAATTCACTTCTGAAATACTTGGTACCGCTTTTCAATTTAGAATGGCCATATTCTAATTGAGAACAATCCAAAATTCCATTGAGTATCAGAGGCAAAATCCACGTTTCAGAGATTTCAGTTCTCTGTCTAAAATTATATAAATAATTAAAACAATCTACCCCTACCACATAAGAAAAAACTACACAAGATGCTTAAAAGAAATGAAAAAACCCAAACCAAACCAAAAGCCAAGCTTCTCTAAATCCTTGTATTCCTCTTCTTCATTGCTCATTATTACCAGCTTCACTACATCCTAATTAGAAACCCACCAGATTTTGGAGAAGCTATTTTGCTTATCATAAGCTGTTCAAACATTCCACAATCAACACCCCCTCTGACATGTACTAATAGTTTACAGTTAGCAGAACACCAAATCTTGAAAACAAAGTATTTCACCTCATCAAAGCCAGCAGCTTGTAAGTCTTGCAGCATTTGTCGATTAACTTCTGATGTTCCCTTGACAGCCGAGGTTGTTTCATTTGCAAAAGGCAGAAGTGAGTTTCTTATCTCCTGCAAAACTTTATGATATGTTACAAATTTGGGTGGATTTCGGCCTTGTCTAGGATCTTCAGATAACATTTTGCCCATGCTGTGATCAGCTTTAGCAGCATCTGAGGGTTTAGGTAAATTCCTGAGGCTCTCTCGTATTTCCTGTAGCATCTGCTGGCTACTGCCAGTATAGTTACTGGCAGGAAAAGTCTTAGGCCTCATTTGTCTATAACCTTCTGGCTTCTCACTTCTCTTCATGAAAACATGTATATATGCAACCTCCACCAAGGACTCACACACACCAAAATTCAAGGAAGACTGGCTGGTAGTTTCAGAACTTGTGAAAGCAGAGGTTCCTCACTGTGAAACCATGGTTCCTGGAGTGCTGGAGTTTGTCACAACCTGAAACTGCTATCCTGTGGAAAAAAACAACAACAAAAAAATCCCATTATATGTACAGCAGTGGAAAAGTTCACAATGTAGCACTGGTGGCAGCAAAATGTTCAGGTGCAGCACTGCCTTCACAGTTATTACACGCATCCTAAGCAGCTTCTTCAGGCAGTCTTTACTCAACCTAAATTACAAACTGTGTTGGGCTTCTAACAGTCCATTAACAAAAAAAAGAGTTTTAGATGCCTCAAGTCCAAACTGTCCTGAATCACAAGGACGTGGAAAGAGTAAAGAAGAACTCGGTGCAGTGGATGAAGCTTTCAGGAGCAGATACGAACTACTGTGTGTGCTATCCCACCACCACTTCCCTGCCTTCCCTCTCTGCTGGGTTCTGTCTCTGCTCATCACCTGCATGCTCTCCATCAACACTTCTATAGCTGAAGATGCCAACCCTACTATCCAGTTAGCAAGGATATGGACCAGATACCCCAGCTGTTCAATCTGACACCAAGCTCCACAAATAGCTGGCAGTGAGAAGTACAAAGTACACCTGGGAGAGAATTAATTACCACAATTTTATCCATTCTTTAGCAGTCAAATATGTAAAAAGTACACACTTGCCTAGCTCATCGCACGCAACTTTACAATTTCTTGTAGCATCTGCCATTTAAACCTGTTTAAGGGTTCAGTTTTCTAAGGCCTTCTTCAGTCTCTTAGCTTAAGCATCCTTGAATCAGTCTTCATCAACAGCTATGTAATTTTTTAATCTATTTTACATAAGGGAAGACGAGAGCAGGAGGAGAAAGAAAACAAAATCTAATCAAGCTTTTTTACTGTAAAATCATTTAACAACTCAAGCATCAAATTCGCTGAGAGCAGAGCTGTGACATTTGTAAGGGAAACAGAACTTTCTGCCAAAAACAAATAAATAACATTTGCATTTTGAAGGCGCTGACTCATCAGGGAAAGAACCCTGTGTCTGCAGGGAACTCAAATCTCTGCATTCGTGCTGTGCTCTAGTTAGTACTGTAACTACTGTGGTATTAGAAAAGACAGAGCAACTAAGGTGAAACACTGAAGAAGTTACAGAGCATTTGCCTGTTCAGA
Organism: Aegotheles bennettii; assembly: GCA_013398125.1. NCBI lineage: Eukaryota > Metazoa > Chordata > Aves > Caprimulgiformes > Aegothelidae > Aegotheles > Aegotheles bennettii. The sequence continues at coordinate 287,977 of VZRW01003079.1, read as the reverse complement.
GTATCAGGAAATAAAACTTTTGCAGTTTCTACTGCTCCAAGGAGGAAGATCAGTTACTAAGTTACTAAGACAGCTCAAGATACAAAAATTATGTATTTTATCACTGTCTTTCCTGCACAGGCAACTAGAACGGTAAAGCTCAAGTCGCAGTGTCCCTTTACCACAGTGCCATGTCTAACAGTAGCAGCCCTGAAATGTTAATTCCTTGTTTCTGTTTTTTGAAGTGTTAAAAGTTTGCATTCCTGGTTTTCTGAAAGGTTATTTTTGAAGATTCAGATGTCTGCAAGCATCTTTTGTCTCTTGAAGAAGTACTGTGTAGATAAGCATTTCTCACATTAGACATTAATTGAACAGGTGTCCAAGTTTTACACAGTCCACACTGAAGTCACTCTTCCTTCATCCCGGTTTCACTTTATAATATCTGCACTGTCATAAACCAATTAATGATTCAGTGATCGAGGAAGAACACAGCAGGAAGTTAACAGGAAAAAGAACTCTCTAATACTCATGCAAATTACACAAATTAAATACACATGCTACCCATATACGAATAAAACCTGAAAGTCTGAAGTTAATACACAAATAAGGACTGTGAAAAGAAACACAGGGGACGCTCACTTAAGAAATACTTTCTCTAATGGAACCATCTAAATCTGAGGTCCTACAGGTGTACCCACAAGTTTTCTTTGCCCTGTGATAGGTTTGAAACCTTAAATAAATGTAATTTGGTAGTTATATTACAGCTTTTTCCTCCAGTCTGGCAGAACACAATTCTTCAGTGCTCACTGAGTAAAGAAAATATCATCAGACATGTAAGTGAATTTTAATAATAAACAGTGAAGTTTTGCTCAAAGTATCAAGAAATCTAGATTCAACAAAAAGTATGTCATGAGAGCAATTAAAATCTAATTTCATTTTGGCCACTTTCAAAATCATTTTCAAAACATGCCCTATTTAAGAACTCATTGAAAATACTTTGCCTAAAATATTTTTTCCAAAGAAATGGGAGTAACTGTATTTACATCATTTTACCAGAATTCAGTTTTGCTATGGATGTTCCTTCTTTCCAAGAGACCTACTTCAAAAAACACACACGTTGGATATCCACGTGTGAGGATATATGCTAGTAACACTTGAGAGAATCACCACCTCCAGAAAAGTGAAACCTCTAGCATAAACTCACCCCAAAACACAGGGCAACAAGGCTAAATATCTTAGAGGTTTAGTAATCCTAGATGACTCGTTCAAATTCAGTCAAAATTAGGAGTAATGACTAGTTCACCATTGGCAAGGTAATCTAGTTAAAACAGTTGGTATTGCTCTTGTGTCACACAAATACCTACGAGAGAAGAAAAGAAATGTCCATTCAGGAGTTATTCCTTTTAACAAGTCCCAAAGGCCTGGAATTCCCAACATAGTTGTTTTGCACCTATGCATTTTACCATAACTTTATCTGGTATTTCAGTATTAACTGTACGGTTACACCACAGGTAGCCGAGATACACAAATGTTACACACCAGAGACATCAAGGGTAAACTAACAGGACACTTAAACCATAAAACAGGAGACCTAGAGTCTACCGGAGGGGGGGGGGGGCAGAAATCATCTTGTGCTCCCATTTCTTTAGGTGCAAAACAGAGAACTGTATTTCTTTCTAAAGTACTTTGAGAACTTTAAGACAAGGGATGCTGTAAGTGCTTGATAGCTATTATTCTGCTGGCAACTGCAGTATAACAGGATGTGGACTAAGCAGTCTTGGAAAATGAAGCTGCACTTTCACATAAATTTTTAGCAGAAGCAGAACTTTAACTGGTGTAAACCAGCCAGTCCACTTATCTCCCACCACTGACTAGTGCCAGCATAACTCTTTGTAAGGTCAGACAGCAGAGGAACTTACCCAGAGAAACAGTAACTTTTTTTTTTGGTGGGTTGTTTCTTTTGGCAGCAGTGTTGGGTAACAGTAGTTTGATGTGTATGTGAAACTCCAGACTTAATTGCTCAGAAACCAAATCAAATTGGTCTTCCAATTTAATGAAGTACAAGACAGCAAGCACTACCATTGACTACTGTTCACCTTGCTTTATGTATGAGCCTCAAAATTCAGAAGTCACCTCTTACAGATATTTGCACATGTTTGAAAGCAAGAAGAGTTTCTTACCGAGCAGGTAAGGGTTACTATCTCAACTTTGTACTTCTAACTGGCAAACACTCGCTGTATCCAAGGGAACTGACATCTATTCCCCCTTGCAGTTTTATGTCATTAAATATAAATGATAGATCTGTTCGTTAACACAGCTGTTCCTGCTGATGTTCACCATTTCCCTAAAGGAGTTAAAGAAGCGATTTTTCATTTCTTTTCAAAATATGGGGATGAAGTATTTTCCTCTACAGGTCAAACTGTAAGGAAAAAAACACCCAACTTGTCTTTTTACAGTATAATAATGAAAGATTGGACTTAAAACCAGGCATTTGACACAGAATGATTGCGTGCAACTGTCAATAACTTCCAAGTTTTTCTGATGAAAAAATTCCAGAGCTTTGTAATAGATCTGTAACATTTCTTATCTCCAAAAGTTCTGGATACACTTTTAAATATTCATATTTCCAATTAAGTATTGAATGCATGTATTAATCTACTTTAGCTCCCTTTCTTATCGACCTACTCTAATAACTTATTTTATACATAATCACAAGATCTTATTGCTAGGAATAAAACCACAACAATCAAGAAATTGGGAGACATAAAACTGAGTTCGCAGGGGCTTTGTTGCCATGAACAAAGGGAAGCTGTTCTTCAGATAACAGGTCATTGAGCCGTAAGGCCATCTGCCAAGGGACGCGTTCCCAACGCTAAGAGTTTCCACAGGATAAGCGGAAAACCGGACCCTGCAATGAGTAAACACGCACAGCTACACAGGGCCAGGCAGCCCGAGCTGGCCGTGCCCAGGGGCCGGCTGAGCACTGGGCACACGGTGCCCCCCCTGCGCTCTGCCCCCCGGCACCCGCACACCGCTCTCCTCTCGCACCGGTGCGTTCAGCCGCTCCCGGCGGCGGGGCCTGTGATCCCCAGCACCTCCAGAGAGACCTTCGCGGCTCCCAGCAGGGCAGGCACCGAGGTCCCAGGTGTTCGCAGGCTGGTGCAGACAGCTCCGGGGGAACTCCCCACCCGCAGCGCCCGGCGCTCCCGGGAGCGCCCAGGCCGGGAGGGTCCCAGCGCCGGGGCGAGCGCTGCCCACACGAAGCTACGAGTGTCCCAACGCCGTCCCAGGGCACCCGCGATCCTGCGCCCCAGGCCGTGACCCGAGCTACTGCCCCCTCCGCGCCGCCACTGCCCGCCCAGGCCGGCGGCACCA
>VZRW01003079.1:207480-267803 GCA_013398125.1 Aegotheles bennettii | reverse complement strand
GCGCCCGTCCTTGGCGCTTTGAAGCCCGGCTGAAGGCAGCGGGGGCTGCCCGGGTCGGGGAAACGCGCCGAGGAGGCCGAGGCGGTGGTGGCGGAGTGGAAAGGGCGTGTGGCGCTCGCCCGCCCGTGGGGATCGGAACGCCCCTTCGGCCCCAGCCCTGGGCTGCGGCTCTGGCCGGGGTGGCGGAGCGGGCGCGGAGCCGTGCTGTCCCCGGGGGCTGCCCGAGCGACTGTGCTGGCCCCGTGCTGAAGGTGGGAGGTGCTGGCGGGTGCTGCTCGCTGGTGGTCTGCAGGGTCACTTACGTGTGATCGGGCTGAGGACAGGTGCATGAGACAACATCTTCTGTATTCAGAGCTTCTGTTTTTCGTGTTATCCTTGGATTAGTCTGCGTTGGATGCGCTCGCCGTGTCTTCTCTCTGTTCTGGTCTTTGCCTTTCTCTGCTCCAGTGTCCTAGGCATGAAGGCTGTAGATTTGGAGTCTGTATTGTGTCAGTTGTCTCCTGCTTTAGTGGTGCTGCAAGACCGCAGGCGACTTCACCTGTTTGGTCTCCTCGTTATTCTGGAGACATAGGAGAATCATCCTGTTGTTTTCTCCAGGCTGCTTATGTTAGATCCTGTGGTCTTTTCCAGGATTTTCTTCTGCTGCCCTTTTGAGAACTCTTCTATCCAGTAGAGCAATGTATGCTGAAGGGACTTCCAGTTTCACTGTAAAAACTGCCTTCTTAACAAATAGTTAATACTTTCTCTACTTAGAGTTGCACTGCCTTTTGGGGTGTGTTTTTTTTCAACTGCAAGGGCTAGAAGTACTGTTTTATTGAAATTCTGTTCCCTTACACAGCAGGGGAAAACTTTCTGATGTAAAAATGAATGGCAAACTCCAAAATATATTCAAAATGTGATTACTGCCAGAATTGTCTATGGCTTTGAGAACCTGAAGGCAAAACTCTTTTTATTTGCTGAAGAAAACAATGACAGTGTTTTTCAACACATGGAAACTGTTTAGGGCTTTGCAAATAATAACAATAAAAAAGCCAAAACCCATTATAGTTGTACAGGCTGTTACTGTTGTGTATAGGAAGAGGAAAGTAAACTAAAAGTGTTTGATTTTTGTAATCTAAAAATACAGTGATGGTAATTACCTGGAAAATTACACTCTGTAATTTTCTCCCCCTCCCGTTTTGTGTATGTATGCCAAAATATTTTGAGGGGTGTTAAATAGTGGATTGGAAATGAAATGTTGTGAAGGCACAGAGCTTTTGATCTTGCAGCAAGGTTGTGGTATTGACCTCAGTAGGACTCCAGTGGTGGCGTAGGGCTTTATCAGAGCAGAGCAGTTGCAGGATTAAGACCGTAAATTTTAAGCAAGAATTGTCCGGATAAAATGATACTTTTTTGCTAAAGTTTGGAACAACTTTAGAAGAAAGTACCACTTTATACAATATGTAATTCTCTCAGACAAACTTGAGAATTTCTGGTTACAGAAAGACTAAAATGTTCTAGAGAACTCCATCTGAGTAGTAGATCGCACTATGTATTTAACTTTTTTCTCTAAAAACAGCTAAGCAGCATAGCATTTCTACATTTCTATGCTAGAAGTAAGAATGCAAGGCAGATGAGGTTAATTTAATGTTGTCTGAGTGTTTACCTTTTGTGTAACTTAGTAACTGAGTGTGTAATTTAGTGTGTAAATAACTTTAAATAAAGAAAATAATGCAAGTTGTAGGGGCACAGTGTGTTGTCTTCTGCAGCAAAGCCTGGCTGAGACATTCTTGCACCTGCCCTTATGCCGCAAGTTGTCTCTTCACCGTGCTTATGGAACTGCTGGTGAGGCAGGCTGTGTTGCAAGACAGGATCACTTCATTACTCCCCTTGTGAAACACTGATGTGTAAACTTCTCAATATCTGTAAACTGTTGTGCTATTGTGGTTAGAGAAGCAATGAACTTAGTTGTGGGTATAAATGGGCTGGGGAAAATGGGAGTGTCTTAAACTGGCTTTGCTTTCAAATAAAAACATCAATGGAAACTCCTGTAGGCTACATATTCCTTTTCCTTTGGGAAAGCTATGAAGATAATTCTTCATTGGAAGTTATTGTTGACAGTGGCTAACCCTTCTATTTTGTGGCAATAAAGTGCTCTAATTTAATGAAACTATATCAACGTATGCCCATTGCTCATTTCACTGTTGCCTTAACTATAGAATTAACTTCTCTATGAAGGCGACAATCATTGTGTTAGAGCAATGGTAAGTACTTTTGTGTAGTTGCATTCAGATTTGGACAAGTATTCTTTACAAGTCTTGTCTTTGCTTTCATGTCTTATAAGGGACAAATGAATGAAGGGGGCCTTGGAACTTCGCATATTTTTCAGTGCATACTTAGAGACAAGTGACTGAAGAATGTTGCATGACTTTTTGTTTTGTTGTTCGAACTTTTAGCTGTTCGTTGCATTGTAAACAAATTCTTGCACCATTAATTTGAGGCATCATAGATGCACAGTTTGTGGCATACACAAAGTAATCTTGCTTAAAATCTACTCTTCACAACAAAACGTGCTGTTTTCACAAGCTGCTTTGTTTTCCAGGGATTCTTGAAACAACTTCTCATCTTAAAAGATGTTTTTTTTCTGAGTGCTTAATTCTTCCAGCATTAGAGCTATTAAAAATATTTTTCACCTTTACAGAGTAATTACTTCAGTCTTTGTGTCTTCTGAAGTTATACAGTTGACCGTGTGCCTTCAAACTTGAGCAAACTTTTCCCCTAAAAATATTTAAATGAAGATCTCTTAGCAGACAACACTTCCAGGAAACTATCTAAATGCAGGTTTAGTGTAGGGTTAGAAATCATGCTAAAGGTAGAAATAATTGTGTTTAAATACATAACTGTGACTCAAGTTTCATTTTGTTTGTAACTTAGTTATAGAGATGCTGAGAAAGCAGGAAAGGTCTGAGTACTTGGTGACTTATTTTCTGTTATCTTGTTTGGTTGAAGATCTTTGGATTCTAAATCTGTACCTTTTTTTTCCATTTTCGATCTTCAGTTATCCACTGTTCTCTTAATCTTGCTATTGGGTCATTTTGATCTTCTCTCTTTCATACTTGAGCTCTTGCCAAGTCCTGTTACTTTACATGCCAACATCTTGGAAATCAGCTTTTCTCCCCCACCTGCTGAACTGAAAAATTGGTCCCTGTCCAATTCACAGTCCATCAAAGTTGATTAAATTTCCTCACTGCCCCTCTCTCCCTCTCCTCCAGTCAATATGGTATGCTGCCCTGTGACAATCTTTCTTTGCTTATTTCCCTGAACATGTTGTGCCAGTGATGCTATAACCACATATACATGCTTTTGAATCTACATTTCCAGGTGAAAGCGAAGGTGAATTAGCATGGCTGTGGCTAAAGTGCTGCATAATGGTATTAACCATTTGTGGGCTTGTTTCCTGCTGCGCTCTCTTCTCTTCCTCATCTAATAAATTTGTACTACAAAAGGTAGCAAATGTAATTTGAGATACCACAAATTCCATAGAATTTCATGCCTCACTTGAGACCAGATTCCTAATTTTTCAGTGTGGATGGTGTTTCAGGTCAGTATATATTCAAATATTGTCAGGCTTTGTGGATTCTGTTCTTAGACATACTAAAGATATTTCTCTGGGCATTTTATTATTTAGATGTTAAAAAAATGACATCTTGGCAAATTTCATCATGGTGAAGACTTACCTACAATGAATCCGCACCTTTGTTGCAGGTTTCTGATTGCTGAGGACAAATCTCTTTGGGAACTGCCATAAATGTGAAGGCATTGAATACGGCATTGCTAAGCCTATGCTAGGTTCAGCAAGCACTAAACGCTGTTTTTGTTACGGTTTTTCCCCTGCCATGCCATTTTCCATGGTTTATCCAAATCTCTTCTGCGTCTGGCCAGTTTTGCTCAAGGAAGAGTAATTTAACTTGGATGAACGTGAAGAAGGGAAATAGCAATGGAAAGTTAGACCAATAAAAATGACTTGCCCTAAATTTAATGCCTTCAATGCACAAGTAGTTGTGCTACCTGTTGTGTGTGTTCAGTGAACATATGTTCTTCAGCGTGTATGTTGGGTTTGAGGCTTGAGCAATTAAGTGTTGTAACTTATGGCTGGATAGTGAAACAGTTGAAAATTGAACTATTTTTTTTTTCTTTAATTAAAAATTAACACATCCACTGATATGTTATTTAAGAAATTTTAGATGTTCTTAAGCTTTAGTTAATGTCTCAGGTGCATAGAGTTGAAATCTGTGATGCTGTTTTTTGGGGACATTGAGGTTTTTTTTATTTGTTAGCAACTAATTCCAATAATTGCCTAAAAGAGTTGCCACAAGACTTTTATTAGTGATATAAAGTATTACTTAGTGATTTGCCCATGTCATTGAAATGTTTTGCAGGAATTTCTGCATCCCTGACCTTCTAAGGAGGCCTTCGAGTAAATCAAGACAACATTAGCGAAAATAAAAAATGTTAACAGAGAGTAAAAAGAACTTTAAAAATTCATCACATTTTACCTGTGTGTACAGTAGGATTGTGTTCTTAACTGTTTCATAGTTGTTGGCATTTCCTTCATTGTTGTTGGCATTTCCCCCCCCCATATCATGTTAGACAAGGTGCTGATATAATGTTAAAAACATACTCATTTTTTCCCATAACAACCCCGAAATTCAGTGCAGTGAAGTCCATGTCCTTAGTCATCCGGGACAAAAAAAAGAGAGCAATGTTTTGGGCTGTATATTTGTATCACAACACTTTATATAATCAGTCATTTTTCGTTAAAAATGTTTAGTTCTTTTGCTTGATTGAAGACTTATTCCCCCTCCCTCATTTGGGTCTAATGGCATAATGCTGTTTTTTTTCTGGTAGTCTGAAGCTGCCTAATCATAATAAAATGGAAATAATTTTGCAAATCTGTTCCTTGCAGGCGATTACTATTGCTTGTGGGCATGTTAAAAAGAAGGAATCTATGATGTTTTAGTTTCAATGTAACTCCAAGCTTTTCTTTCAATGCTACTTTCATGTTCTTTTGAATGATTGTGTCTGTGAACATAATACATGAAAATCATGTTTGTTAGTGTATGATAGCACTTTAGGTAAATTTTTTTCTAAAAAGTGTTACAAGATGAGGTTAATTTTCTGCACGTTTTTAATTTTGATTTAAATTATCAGGTTTTGACAAAAACAGAGTAAGCTCTTTCAGAGCTTGAGACTAGTAAATTTTTGGAATGACATCTCTCCTGGACTGGTTGACTTGTGAGTTAAATTTTAAGACTTAAGAACCTGAATCCAACATTGGACTTGAGCACAAAATAGTTCTAAATGCTTGCACTATCAAAATCTAAGAGATGGTCAGACAGATATAACTCTAGAAATTCTTTCTTATTTCCACTAGTATGACAGCTTTGTGTCATTTTGTCCTAAGAGTTGTGATCATGTTTTGTTGATCTTGTGATCTTCCTCAGCTTTCGCATAGTGCTAGTGCCTGTTTTAATAAAACCACTTCATAATAACAGGCTGTTCTCATGTGGTCTGGCTGCTTGTCTTGACAGCACTGGCTTTTCTGAAAACAGATCAGCAAAGCGGTTGCATGGAATCTGCTCAGTAAGATGTGCAGCATCTGCCTTCCTTTAAAGATGTGCTAAAGCTGTTGAAGTAGCCTTGCCTCAAGCCTTACCGTGAGGAGAGTTGCTTATCCATCTGTCCTATCCAGCTAAGTTTATCTTAACCTCTGCGATAGTTTTTAGTTATTACTGATGGTTGTTGCTGCTTTGTATTGAACTCTTCAGTTATGACATTCCGTGTGATTTGTAAGTGAAGTTCAGCCCTCTCAAATGCAGAGGGATCAAGGTGTGCTCAGAGATGAAGTCTCCCTCATCTGCACACAGGTGTTACAATTTATTGGAAAGTGCAGTTCTGTGTTCTTGCAGGCTGAACCCAGCCTTGGTCACTTTCTTCTTTCATGTTCTCCCAAAAGTTTCTTCACTCAGCTGCCAATACAGATTTAGACAAAATCAGCATAATAATTTTGGTAAATGTGAGTATGTTATGGACAGCTTTTGTGATAAAGGTGTGCACTGTAGGACTAGGAGCAAAGAACTCTCATGCCTTTCTCCACCCCCAGAGAAGAAAATAGTTAATACCAACTTTGCAACAAAGTGTGAGAGAGCAATGCAACTGTGGTTAAATGTGTCTGAATTCATTATCTGCAGACTTTCAGATCCATGAAAGTTAATAGAGAGCTCTAATGCATTATACCAAAATGGACAGGTGATCGTTAGTAAATAGGGAAGAAGTATTCCCATAAAGTAGAAGTGTAATTTCGGAAGGTAAGTTAGTATTTAACTGAATCTTGAGGCTGTATACTAGTTTGTTGTGTTGAACCTAGTTTTTGATTTCCATGTTGTTTTACTTTTGCATGTTTTGAGTAGCATTTAGATGCTAATATAGTTTTTTGGTTGTTTTTGTGTTATTTTTGTTTGTTTTTTCTGCCTCTTTGGGATTTTCATGGGAATGATCTTTGTGTTTAATTTCTGGACTCTAAGATTAGTTCTGATGTATCCTTACTTTCCTCAGTGTTTCTGTCATGTCTCAAACCAGCAGACTCTCAATTGATTCCTTCCAGTTAGCCATATGAATGTTTTGTTTGATTAATGTATTATTGTGAATCCAAATCATAGTGATAATCAACGTGCAGTTGAATGTTTGAGGTAGATACTCTTAAATTATCAGCAAAGCACAAGAGGTTTGTATGTATGAGTGGTTTAGAAAACACTTGTTTGCAAAGACCTGCTTTCAGTCTCTTCAGCACAAAGAGCTTTGTATGTTTTGGGGTCAGTGTCCTTTATTGGATCTTGGGATGCTGATCCATCACTTCTTGTTCAAATGCTTTCATTGACTTCATGGTTTACAGTGAAATATTCACATGCTCATTACTTAAATAAAATTTTGTTAACTGAATTGCTGTCTTTCCTATCTTTTTCTTTCCTCTTCCCCCACAAAAAGACCCTGACCTTGAAAACATCAGTTGATCAGCTGCTTAAAACCAACTGACTGCTTGAAAATCAAGATGTGGTTCTGTTCTAGCCCACTTTCATCTTGAAAATTGCTAGCTGGTTTGTGTGGGCCAGATAGAGACATCTGAAACTGTTGTCACTTGGATAATTTTAAACTACTTGATTTCATCTTTTGTAATATAGAGCTATATGTGTTTTGCATTATGCATTAAGACCTCTGTATGATTTTAAAATATCACTGTTTAGCTGAAAAGTCATCTCCATAAGTGAAGTACTCTGCAGTGGTTATGGAGAAAGTAATCTGGAGAAAAACTAAACTGTGTGGATACTGAAATGGTCCCACAGCAAATGGTTTGGGGATCTGTGTGAGCATTTTGTTTATGTAAAGCCAGCAACAGGAGGTGTTTGAGTAGCTGTTCATAGTTTGTGTAGTAAGCTTGTGTGCTGGATTTTATCATGTGGCAATGAGACATCCTTTTTCTGATCTGGAAGCCAGTGTTGGCGTAAGTGTTGACTGCTAGTATTTTATGGTTTGGTTGGAAAATTGTTTGATCAACAGTCAGGATACCATCAGTGATGTAGGCAGTTCTTTGGAAGATAAACACTTCAGTAATCCATCTTTTTATTTAGCAACAAATAGGTTGTCTCCTTGTTGCAAGTCCATGGTGTCTTTTCAGACTTGTATCTTGCTCTTTTTTCCTTGCTCTCTGGTGGCCGATTGCCCAGTTCCCCAGGTTACATTCAACGGTGGTATATTTCCACCTTCAAATCCAAGGGCTGCTCTGTGAGCTCTTTTCCTGTTTTCGTGGTGTTATTTGTGGAAAAGAGGCAGACCAGAGTGAGTTTTCAAAACATGCTCCAATTATGTCAAGTTGTCATTGCCACAGCCTCTGCACAGAGTAACTCTTGAACTGCGCAAACCGTGTTCTGCTCTTAAGTGGTTACTTTTTGCTTCAGCCATTTGAAGCTTAGGAGTTGAGCTGATATGACTATAATAAACAGAGTTTACTTTTGATTTTAGGCTGTAAGCTAGTATGCTTGTGTATTAACCTTTGCTTTTAAACACATTTTAATATCTGATTTTTTTGCAGTACTGAGTATCAATCAGTCTTGAAACCCAGCAGTCTCCTCAAGGAGAGTCTTTGTGCACATTATCATTGCAAAGGATAACCAACCTATTTATATTGTGAATTATTTTGCTGCAGTATATAGCTCCCTTTTTAAGATTCAGAAAATGCTTGGCATTGCCATTTTGTTAATAAATAATTTGTTGTTGATTATCTTGAAGTCTAGCCGTTAGAGATGGCATGAAATTAGAGTCTCTTCCTTGCAACATAAACTTTTATTATTGGCGTTTTTAAGGGTTATACTTGCTTTCTGGACTTAATTCAGAATCTGATAGAGATTTGTTCCAGACAGAATTAAGATCCGGGCAGTTGGTCTCCTGGGGACTGACTACTGCAAAAAGGATAGGACTTTCACTGGAATTCAGTAACTTGCAGTTGCTGTGTTTCTCTATCCAACCATGAAACTAAGAAAAAATATTTTTGTTATCAACACAGAAAAAATTACTACAAAGTCAATATTGACTTTACTGTGTAGGGCTTGATTGCTTTTCTTAATTCCTACCTAAAATTTGTTGTCTCCATGTACAATAAGCGCATTTGAAAAGCAGACTTAATCTCTGTGGGGATAATGTGATGCCCTGTAATTCCACATTCATATCTGAGAGGGTGTATTTTTCATGAAGAGGGAGCATTATTCAATAATTGCAGTAAGTGACTGAGACACAAGATCCAGCTTCTCCCACTGGTTCTGCTGGGGACTCAGAGTATGGCTAACTTGCTTAACTACTTATTTACTGATGAAAAAAATGATACTGATCAAAGACAGTCCAACAGTCAGCAAATCTCATGTTTGCTGAATGAGAGCATCCTGAATGCTCAGAATTTGTAGAATATTAGTGGCTACTGTTTTCAAATTTTTTTTGGTCACTTGCCTGTCAATGTATGCGTCATACTTAGTAACTGGCAATGGCTGACAATCTCTGCCAGAGTTCTTATACTCTAATCTAAATAGAAGGGTCTAATGTTTTAGGTCATTCCTGAGTGCTTCTCAGCTGCTGCTTTTTGACTTCCCTTCTGCTACCTTAATCTATTCACTCCTGTTATAATCAGCTTTTGCTCCTCCCTCTCTTTTTGGTGTTACGGATTTTGTTGGGGTTTTTTTGTTTGTTTTTTAAAGAACATTTATTTTAGAGATACTAATTTCTTGGTGATACCTAATGAGAATCTGACAGTAAATTTTTTATTTTATTTTTTTGTTTGTTTTGTTTCTATGCTTTGTTCACAGAACTGATACACAACAAATTCCAAGTGGTCAGAGGAAAACTATTTTTTTCTTACTATTTTATCTTGTCAGTGCCAGTATCTTAATGGATTGATATGTTTGTTTTCTTTTGGGGTACAATTTTGCTCAGTAAGTAAATTTATGAACTGCTGCAAATGCCTGCTGTCTCAGATTAAAAACTTGCATTGAAATGAGGAGTTTCCCTTAACTGGAACTGTACTATACAGTTTTAAGTGAAGTCAAATCAAGGGTATGTGTAATATGTGTGGTCTGTGAGGGGAATATATGCTTTTTCTGGAACTTGCCAGATATAGAAATAATTCTAAAAAATATTTTTTTTTAATAAATTGTTCTTTTCTTTAACAATTTGGTAGTATATTCCTGTTGCAGTTCTATTTGATACTCTGTCTTCAGACCAAAAAGCAACATGTTTTGGGGGGATTATTTTGCTCTCTGAATTCAAGCCTCTGTTATATAGGATAATTAAATCCTGGACACAGGTAGTAGATAAGAAAAACTAAAAGAAAATCCCATGATTGATAAGAGTAGTTGGGAACACACTGTAAGCAGTCAGGGAAGCCTCTGCAGAAGTTAGCCCAGCCCTGGGCATAGCTGTCTTAGTGTTGGTAGAACTTTAAAAAAAAGCACTGGTGTGACTTTAGTTAGGACAATCTTACAAGAGCTCCTTAGTCTGATTTTTATGTTACTGCTTTTTGGGTTAGATTTTAAAGGTACTCAAATTATCTATTTTTTTTTTTCCTTTTAATTTTCCAAGTCTTCTTTGTTTAAAGTAAGTAGTTCAATGGAGCAATGCGTTGTTGAAATTTGTTATTTGTAGTTTATACTGTCTTTTAATGCAAGTGATTAATTTCTTCTGTTTGTTTTCTGTTAGTCAGAAAAGTATCTTCAGAACTTAAAAAGAAAAAATTGCCAATGTTTAAAAAAACCCCTCTTCAATAAAATTGCAAGGAAAAATGGCTGTACCGCACAGAGCTTCTGACACTTTACATGCATGTGCACTTAGGTTTTATTTTGAAAAGTGAACAAAGATTCAATGTGTTTTGGTATAAAACCCTGGCCTCAGTCTGCCCCAGCATAAGAATTCTGATTCCGTGGGAGTTTCTTTACAAAAGGATTTTTTTGTTTTGCCAACACAAGAGAAACAGATCTTGAAAACACTGAACCAGGATGCTGCAGCTTCACATTTCTAACCTGCTTTTGTATATTTTTCAATAATTACTCGCGTATATGACTTTTTAGAAATGTGAAATCTCTCAGTGTGTGGAGTAATACCAATTTCTTACTGCCTATGTTTTCAGGAAAACCAAAGGTGTGCCTGAAGTTGAGTTTTTCTAGGGGATAGATCTTCACATATGGTCTCTGCTGTTTCAGAAGAGCATCTGGAATTGCTGGTAGAGTCTAGTTCAAAGTTCACCAGCTTAAGCATTGTTTGCTCTGTGGACCACAACTTAAATTCTAGTATGATGAGGGTCAGTGTTATAGAGGGTAAGGTAGCATGATTTCTCACAATATGAGGAATATATTGATGTATTTCACATGCTCTTGCATTGCAAAAGAGAAACAATGCCTTTATATTTATTTGTTTGTTTATAGAAAATGGAATAATCAAAACAGACAAGGTATTTGAAGTAATGCTGGCTACAGACCGTTGCCACTATGCAAAGTACAACCCTTATATGGATTCTCCACAGTCTATAGGTAAGAGCATCTTGTAAAAATGGTTGAGATTGCTCTGATTTGTGTAACTGTGACTGACTTTGTCATATATATGTTAAGAATGTGAAGATTATTTTTTATATTTGGATGCTCGTTCAGTTCTTTTTTCAGTTTATTCAATACCTTTAAGTTCCAATTTGTTACAGAATGCAATTGACGGATACAGCAAAATAGATAATTCTTTAGTCAATATGTGTAAATATGTACTTGCTTTTTAAACCACAGAAATTTGTGGTAGTGCAACTGATGTTTAAATACTTAAAAATCGTTTGTATCCTGCTTATGTCAGAAACAGTTGAGGTCCATGTGGAGTTTCTTAAAGTTTTACATCAGATTTTTTTAATATGAAAATAGGCTTTAAATGGGAAGATCTGCAGATACCAGTTTTATATGTCCAAGACAGAAGAATGAGTTATGCAAGTGTCTCAGTTTAGAATGGCCGGGGCAAGCCACAACTCGGAGACAGAGTTTGCTTTTTTGCTACTCCCCTCCACCCCCCTCGGGAAAATGGAAGGGGAATAAGGAATAAAGGCTCGACGGTTGAAAATTAAAACTATAACAGATTTAATGAAACAGGGAGGGGGAGTAACAGGTGGAAAAAGAAAAATATATATACAAATATATACAACCCGATTCTGATGACTGCCGATACAAGTTCCCAGAAGTCCTCCACTGCAAAAGCAGATGGGGAAAAAGGAATCCAAAGTTCTTCCCAGCACCCAATGCTGTCGGATCCTGAAGAGCACGTGGCGAGCTGGTAACAAAGGCAAGGCCTTTCCTCCCTCTGGGCCGTCTCCATGTGGCAATGAGAAGAGAGCAGAAAGGAAAGGGAGGCAGGAACTTCCTGTTCTCCTGGCTTTATAGAGTTTGGCAGGAAATGGGGGGGAATATCGATACCCCAGACCCCTTTTCACAAAGGGTCTGAAACTCCACCCCTCCCCCTTTGGGTCCTTGCAGCAAAGCCATAAGATTTGCCTGTCCCCTCAAACCATAAAGTGTACTAATTTCTCTGTTTGAATAATTTTTTTAACAGTGGGTAGTAATAACGATGAATTGTATTTAGATTTTATTAGTTGTATAGGAAAATTAAAAAATATTTTAAGATACATACTCAAAAGCTTACATATCTTCACAGAAACAAATATAGGTGAATGTTCATAGAATCATAGAATGGCTTGGGTTGGAAGGGACCTTCAAAGGTCATCCAGTTCCAACCCCCTTGCCATGGGCAGGAACACCTCCCACCAGACCAGGCTGCTCAGAGCCCCATCCAACCTGGCTTTGAACACTACCAGGGAGGGGGCAGTCACAGCTTCTCTGGGCAGCCTGTGCCAGTGTCTCACCACCCTCAGAGGAAAGAATTTCTTCCTAGTATCTAATCCAAATGTATCCTCTTTCAGTTTGAACCCGTTTCTCCTTGTCCTGTCACTACATGCCCTCGTAAAAAGTCCCTCTCCAGCTCCCTTCAGGTACTGGAAGGCTGCTATGAGATCTCCCTGGAGCCTTTTCTTCTCCAGGCTGATAACCCCAACTCTCTCAGCCTGTCTCCATAGGAGAGCTGCTCCAATCCTCTGATCATCCTTGTGGCACTCACGTGTTCCTTCATGTCTTCTTGTAGGTGTGTACTGTTTGCAAAATAGTTGAGGTTATTGTCTCCAGAAGTTCTATGGTCCCCACCACATCAATTTCAAACTAAAAGTTTAGGTTTTTATGTAGGCACTGAGTGTAAAAGGCATTGTTATTCTGGGGCACGTTACTCTTCTGAATTCAACATACTGATCAAGCTGAGACAATACAGTGAGAAAGTGGAAATTGTAGCAGAGATCAAGGATAGGGCCTTTTTTTTTTTTTTGTGTCCACTGTTGACATGGCGTAGCTTCCAGATGATGGACCTTAACTCACTTCTGAAGTAGAGTACCTATGTAATTGTTGTGCTCCGTGTGTGTAGTGCCCTGAATGAGGTCAACAATTAAGGTATTGCATTTTAACGTCAAGGTAATAAAGATGGTAAGGTTGCTGTCTGAACAGGGATCGATGTGTTCTTCCATTCTCTTGTTTTACAGGTTTCCAAGCAACAATCAGTGCTCCACATATGGTAAGCTTTGAACTTAGGTAATTAGTATAGATGATTTTGTAAAAATCTGAATGCTTCCGAGATAAAGTATTTATCCTAGCCAATTTAATGAACAGTTAGTTTCAGTGATGCTGTTGTGAACTGCCTACTGAGAGGGCACAGGGAAAGATGGAGCCAGACTTCTTGGAGATGCACAGTGACAGGATTGAGGGGTAGTGAACAAAAAAATGCAATGTGGGAAATTCTGATTAGTTTCTAGGGTGAAAAAAAATTCCATTGAGGGTGATTAAGCATTGGAACAGGTTTCACAGACTCTGGAAACCCTGTTCAACCCAGAACAAAGAAGCTGACTTGACAGGGGTCTAAGCAGTCTAATTTAAATTGCCCATGTATTGAAAAAGGGTTGTACTACAGGATTTCTAGAGATCCTTTCCAACCTAAACTACTCTGTAATTTATAAAAATACAAGAATTTAGGAGTGGATAACAGTGATTTCTATAGTATTGCTGTAATCCTTTAATTCTTTGGACAGGAAAAAAACAAAACGTTATACTGAGATGCAGGTTTTTGCTGAGTGGTTTGAGACCAGGGAAGTCATGACTGAGCATTAGGAGGGGATTTCAGTATGTAGATCTAGCACAGACATAATTTTTCTGTTTCTTTATTTGAGATGAAGGATGAATAGAAGCATAAAATTTCTCCTTGCAGTGTTTGGAAAGTGTCAAAACATATAAAAGTCTGTTCCTCTTGACTAAAAACCACCTAGAATTTACTAGAATTGGGTTAGAATTTACTCAGTTATCAGTATTAAAAATCAGGAATTTTGTATAGAAGTGTTAATGATTTTATTAAAGGAAAGATGGAGAAAGAAGTACTGTGGCTAAGGGAGAAAATAAGAATTAAGTTTTAAAAATTTTAAGTGGCCTAAGTCATTATGTTTGAAATGATGTATTCTTAGCACTAGTAGTATATGAAATGTTAGAGCAAAAAGGAAATGTATTCTCTAAGCAAATGTTAACAATAAATGTTCCAACAATAAATATCCTAATTATTTCTGGGTTTTGGGTGTGATGGATTAAGCCATAAGGGTGTGGTAATGGTTATTTCCAAAACATTAAAGAATGAATTGTTTTTTTAGTGTGCCACCTAAGCTTGTTTATGTACTGGTCCACCTTGCAGGAAAGCAAAACTCATGAAGTGTGTCTGTAGACTACTGCATTTCATATATGATCCTGTGTAAAAGACAACTTCTTTTTCCTGCTCTTTGATTCATCAAGCATGTGGGTAATACAAGAGGTAGTTTTAGTAGCCGTTTTCCTGGATGCTCCAGAGCTGACTTCTTCCTAGCTAGCATCTAATGTATTCCAATGTATATAGCATAATGATAAGCTAAATTCTTTAAGGGTCATATACTGTTGGAGTAGTAGGAGCCACCAGACCTGAAGAGAATTACATTTATTTATGGTGTTTCTTCCCAGTAACTATGTATAAACTGAGTGTGTGCTAGAAGATTGAATGATCAGATGAGTTTATATACTAAAAAAATGAATAAATATATACATATGTATACATATACACGACTTATTGAAGTCAATGAAATAACAATGATTATGTCATGTAGTTAACTCCCCAGGCTTTTTTTGTAATAGAAAATGGTTGTGAAATTTCTTACACAAATCTTTAGTGCATTGCTCAAAATCACTGAAAAAATTAGCATATATCAGTTAAAATAGACACTTAAGATATTTTGAAATTTTCTGTCTCCGTCTTCTTCTCTTAGCATGCATATGCTCTTGAACTTCTGTCTGATCAGTTACATGAAGGAGCCAAAGCACTTGATGTAGGATCTGGAAGTGGAATCCTTACAGCATGCTTCTCGCGAATGGTGAGATACTTA
The DNA here is from genome assembly GCA_013398125.1 of Aegotheles bennettii. Classification (NCBI taxonomy): domain Eukaryota; kingdom Metazoa; phylum Chordata; class Aves; order Caprimulgiformes; family Aegothelidae; genus Aegotheles; species Aegotheles bennettii. The sequence goes on along the minus strand of VZRW01003079.1, from coordinate 252,712 downwards.
GTTTAATCACTTGACCATCAGAACTGCTTGAACTGCAACATAACTCTGAATTAAAACAAAAAAAGCCAACAAAACAAACCAGTGGACTGATGTATATTATACAGATACTTTATATACTTCTGGATGTGGTTAGTACCCATTTCTTACCATAGCTGATACTAGATGGTTGAATTAAAGGGTCCAGTAAATTGTGTGATGGTGAAGATACTACCTAGAGGGGAAGTTTTTTTTTTCTCTATTACATTTTAGTGGTTGCTGTATAGCTTAAAGGAAGGAGGTGCTTGTCTTCTCCAGCCTAAATTTCATGTCACCTCGTGTGGCTATGAATGTTCTGATTGTGGTCAATTGGCATGTCTTCCTGCTATGTCTAGAGCTTAGTGAGGCATGCAAGAATCCTGCTTCCATAGGAAAATATATTGTAGGCATATAAATGGTCTTTGAGTTTAATTTATTTTTTTCTTCTTTTTTACTCTATGGCGTGAGCATCACTACAAGTATTGATTTAAAAGTTAGATAATTAATTTATATTCTTTTTACATCTTCTCCAGGTAACTTAATCTTTGGGTTGTTCAATCTGTAAGGAATTCTCTGTGGTTCCATCCTATCTTACATCAGGAAAACAATTTAAAAAAGATTTGGTTTATGATGGCTGTAATTATAGTACTGTTAGACTAGCTTATGTAGTGGTAAGTAGTCAGTTCTTCCTTCTCCATTCCAAGACTTCATCATTGCTTTATAACTAGCAGAGGCCGTCATTAAGCTGCCAAGTGGATTTACTTATTTATTTTTGTCTTTCTAAGACGTTAATTTGGACTATGGTGATGCATATGGTAAATTCTCACATGGGTTTTTTTGCTATTGAGTTTTCTGTGTGCAAGCACTGATCAGTTGAGTCTGCGATCACTTCTGTTTTCCTGTTTTAAGAATTGGTTAAGAGTGTTTAGGACTGGACAATGCACTAGCAAAAGTATTTATGTTTAAGTGCTAGCTGCAAAACTGGAAAAAAATAGTTGAAAGAAGTGAACCTAACTGCAATTTGGGGGAAATCTTAAATGTGATTTATTCAAATTTCCACCTATTACTTTTGGTCTAACTTTGTAGTCAGTAGTCAAGTGTCAGTAGGATGCATGGGAACTCTGATACTACAAGTATCAAAACTTTTTTCAAAGTGTATTTCTCGCTACAAAGTTACAAATGCATAGAGGTATAGCCATTTTTTTATAAGAACGTGATGAGTGTAGTTGTGCACTTTTTTCTTTTAAAACAGCTATATAAGAAAAGCTGACAACATCTGCAGTGAAGTTGGAATTACCAACAAAAGGAAATATCTTTCCAATTTTGCTGAGATTGGTGACGCTATCTTTTTGTTGCCATATGAATGTCATGTTCCTCTTCTGAATCCTCCTTGGTGAATTGCCTTATGGACATATTTTGTGAAACATTAGATAAATGCTTTTGTTCTGTTTGATAGCACTACTTCTGTGCAGTGCAGATCTTGCTTCATCCACTTGAATGAATGTAGATAAGACAATATATACAGCTTTGTCTTTCTCTGTAAAGTTCTTCCTAACAGTGACAAAAGCTTGAAAGAAATATGTTTTGGGGAATAATGGTAAAGTGTGTTGCTATCAAAAATCAGCTGGGAATGTGCTTACTGAGTTATGTGGATGTTGCTTCTCAGTCTACTCAAGATCTAGAATGAATAGCTTGCACTTGTGGCAAAAGTACCTGAGTGCATGTTGATGTCATGACAGCTTTACTCCTAAGATTATAATCTCATTTTTGGTACTTTTGAGAAACTTTTATGTTTAGTTAGATTGGTAAAGCATCTTTAAGATTTTTGTTTGGGTTTTCCTTTAAACTTCTGTGATAAACTTATCTACATATCATACAAACTTAAATTTATTAGCTTTTAAAGGTTGCTGGCAAACTAAATGAATTGTAGTTTTCAGCCTGTAAATACTGGAATTATAAAAAGCATGGGGTATATTTTTATTCCAAACAGTCGACGGACATCCCAGAAATTGTGCCATTTTGCTATTGTCTCGATTGCGCACACTTCAAAGTTCCAGGATGGTAGACAGAGGTAATTGATGAGGACTCAGAAATAGTGTAACAGACTGTGACATGCAGCAGGAGGTTCCCTTATTTTATATTGAATGTATTTCATGCTATGACCACTTTGCTAAATTTTAATTTCTGTGACATTACCCTCTGGGCTGCACTGGATCTTTTGCCAGCTTCTGGTACAAATGACTGACTGCCAGGCATTCTTCCAAATAGCAACCTGTGGTTGTCATAGTGAAAACTTGCACCGTGTCTTGCTCTGTTTCAAAGGCTGGGCTGGTGGTCTTCCACTTGAAAAAGAAGAGATAACACTGTTTTTTTGATGTTTTCAACATAGGACTTGTCCATAATAAAACTGAAAAAATACTCATGATATCAGTAATAGGTTATTAATTTTCCATGTTTTAGCAACATAAAAGTGTAAGTTACAGACACATAACCAATGCATTCAAATGTGTCCAAAGGTAAAGGTGTATGACAGCATGAGCTGCTAGAACATACTCTGCCAATCCAGTGCTTTGAGCTGGTTTCTGTTAAAAATAGTCACATTTTAAGATCTGGATTCTTTTTCTCCTCTCTCCAAAATTGGAATAGTTTTTCTGGAATATATACACAATTCCAAAATAAATACCTGTAATTGAAGTTTTTGTTAGTAGGCCTCTTTTTCCACTCGCAATACACAGATCGTTTGTGACCTTTTGTGATATAAGAGCTCTCAAAAGTTCCCCTCTTCCTGTGGAAGAGAGCTGTAAAGCTGAAAGTAAATTCATGAATGCAAGGGTAGGTGGAAGGTAATTTGTCCCTGACTGCTAATAGCTACATTTGCTTCTGGAAGAATGGGACTCTGGAGTTAACTTAGAATAAAATGTGTGACTTACTTCAAGGAAAATAATAGGGTCTTCTCTAGAAGAACCTTAGTCTTTAGGTAAGTTTACTCAGCATGAAAGGAGATCAGTTCTAGTCTTTGTCCTTGGAAGTTATTACTTCCCATTTCAGGTAATGCAAACGCTTAATTTAGCTTCTAAAAATTCAGAGGAGAAATCTCCACTAATAGTATAACTTAACTGAATCACATCTCAAAAAGATGACTGTAACAAATGTTTATAAGACTGTACTGACAAACTTTAATTACCAGTTGCTTCTAGCAGTCAGGATGTCATTCCAAGCAGCATTTTTAATAGCATTGTGAAAATATACTACCACTTTACTGTTTTTGTTTTTATTTTAGAGAAATGAACTCAGGAAGTAGAAATACTCATTTTATAAATAAATCAAATAGCAGAAATTATTCAACTGTATATTTTTATTCCAGGTTGGTCCCAAAGGACAAGTTGTAGGAATTGATCATATCAAAGAACTAGTAGATGACTCAATAAATAATGTCAAAAAAGATGATCCCACATTGCTGTCTTCAGGAAGAGTGAAACTGATTGGTGAGCATCAGACTGATATACTTATTAATTAAACTGGTATTCTTTCTAGCAGCTAGTTGAAAATGATGGAATTGGGTGATTTAAAAATTCTAATTTAAGAAGTTAAACCAAAGAAAGAAGAACCAAATGAAAATCTTAAAATCCAGGTCATCTTTAGGCCTTTGAAAAATACCATCTTCACACAATTTTGAGAATGACTTCTGGTAATCTTAAAGAGTATGTGATCGTTCTATTAGAGAGGCTTAACAAGGAAGTGTTTTCTGATGAAAATATTTTACATGCTCAAGGTCTGTCATGTTAAATTTGCTGTTTAAAATTCGGTTTGAATTCACAGCTTTTCTTGAATAAATGTACTGTCATGTAAATTTGAGTGTTTTTAAAAAAGCCTTCGTACTTCTGATAGAATACTTGAGAAAGCGGCACACAAAGAGCCAAGTGGAAAAGTACTAGATGGATAGTATGCATCACTGAAGTTTATTTCACTTGTTTTTAAAATTAACAGTATTTGTATGTTAGGGAAGTGATTAATTGACACCAAAGTACTTTGATTCAATCAGAGTTACTGAGAGAAAATAATGCTAAAATTATACAAGGACAGTGAAATGTTTTAAATAACACTTTTTATTAAAAAGGAAAAGATGTGGGGTGTTTTGGGGGGGTTGTTTGTTTTCTTTTTTTTTTTACGAAGATGCAAAGCTGGCAGGAGGAAAGCATTCCCTCCATTATCATTCTGTTCATTCAATTTAAAAAAGAAGTTGAAGGTCTGGATTATTTTGAGGCTTCTTATAGGAACACTGGGGAAAGTTGTTATTATGTGATGTTTGGCTTTTACCTTAATTACCATTTTGATTTTTGGTCTGGTTTTTTTTGTAGGTGAGGGACTCTTCTAAATCTTTTTTAAATAAGCCAATCAACACGTGTACTTGAACATGTGTATAAAGTGAAGTGTCCCTCACTGAGAACACTTATGCTTTAAACCTTCTTGGAAAAGAAGTCACACTGAGACTGTTGGGATTGGAGAGAGGAATGGGGGGGATAATTTCCATTATTGCGGTACGAGAACAATCTGTACTTATGCTTCTGGGTATACCTGAAACAAACACTGATGCGCTTAGGAGTCTAGAATTCTAAGTAAGCATCATCATCTATTATTATTATGTTTGACTGTGTAGCAGGATGACTGAGAGACTTCTGAATAGCTTTGTTGTGAGGTACTGAGAAAAGTACGGATGGACAAGTAGCACTTCTGTGAATTAGGTGAAGAAGAACATTTCAACTGTGCTGGATCCCTTGGAGCTCTTTTGATGTGGAGCTAGAATCCAGACAGAGCTGTTTTTTAAAACAAAACCCCAAAAAAAACCAAAATCCCAAACACCACCTTCCCCAACACACACAAGCAAAAACACCTCTGAAAACCCAGGGTGGATTGGTGATGGGAATTGTATGAATTAAGATTAGGTAAGTCAGTTGCTGGCTTTTCACAAGTATGCTTCAGACATTTTCCATTGCTTTGTGACATCTCAGATAACTGCATTTCAGAAGCATCAACATTATTTTGGGATGTCTCAATTACAGAACTGCACTGAGAACTTGGTAATAGGTATAGTTAGGGTTCGTCTGTATTTGTGGGTTTTTTGCTTTTTTCTGTGTGGTTTGTGTTTTGTTTAAGAAAAAAATTAAAGTCAGGAGGCTGCCTTTGAAGTGAATCTCTCAACTGCTTCCAGTTACCACACGTTGGCTCACATGAGAGTACACTTGGAGAGCACAAACTTTGATTCCTTTTGGATGAAACTAGACTGGATTATGTGCTCTGAGAAGCAGCATTAATCCAATAAGACTAGAACCAGACCAGAGTGATCATTCTGAAAATACATAATGTTGCATGGATGTCGGATTCTCAGCAAAACCTGTTTTGCTGTACAGATCTGCTTCTGTTGTATTGTGCTATTTGCTGATGCAGACATAGCTAGAGGGCATGAGGATATTATAACCACAGTGAAGTAATTTTCTTCTGTTTCTGTGCTCATTCCACAACTTTTTGTGAAACAGGTCTGCATAAAGACACCGAAGGTTTGAATACCATGATCAGCAGATCAGTTCTAGGTTCAAAAACAAACTACAGAACCCTTTTATGTCAGAAAGTCCTGGCACTACTTCCTCCTTCATCACCACCTGCCACCATGATTACTTCATTAACAGGCTGTATGTAACTGGGGATCTGAGTAGGATGGGTGATGTGATTCAGGATGTAAGCACAAGCTTAAAATTTGGGCTGCTGTTTCCCATTGAATAATATAATAATTTGTATCATGTTGAATATATGAATGCCAACTTAATCTTTTTTCTTTAAATCTTCTGGCTATGTAAATGTGTGTTCCCATTGTGGGGGGATGTGTACCTGACTCCTGCAGTCAGGAGAACGTTTGTGGATGTTAAAAGGGAAGAGCCATGCTGTGCTTGTTGGGTATAAAGGAGCATGATGATTATTACTTTTTTTTTGTGGATGTGTGCAGATTCTGAAGATGGTAGCTTTGGTTTAGGCTATTAATTCTAAGAGCAAAGGATTTAGATGCTTTGCGTCCTTTTTACCACTGTCACTGACAGTGGTAAGATGTGCAGAAGTCTCATTTAGACTTCTCTGGACAGTGCACAAGGTGCATTTAAGTCTCAAAATACATGTGTTCTTCAGAAGACAACTTGGCAGTTTTTTTCACAGCTGTTTCTTCAGCTTGGCAACTTTTTCTTTTGCTAGCAGACTGGAGATTACATTTTCTAATGCCTACTACTGCATTGTAGGGAATGAGGATCTGTCTCCCTGTGCAACTAACATGATTCAAAGCAATATCTGTGTCTTTGAGCTAGAGAAGTCTTTCTCCATTGCCTTCCCTGATGGAACAGCAGCTTGATACAGTAACACATCACTGCTTCCTCTTTAGAGGAAGTGTACAGTGCTACAATATAAGCAAATATAAATTATATACTTCACTGCACTGCAGTGGTGTTTGTTCAGGTAGAACCCAGTTTGGCGCACTGGGAGAGATCAAGCCCTGTAAATACTGGCAACAGTAATAAAAGCTGACTTAGTGGGATTGATAATCGATAGGCATGAGTTCTCTTGAAGCATTGATAGTTCTTGCTTGGCAGCTTCTGTCTATGACCCTTGGTTGGAGCTTGTGTTGATCAGAATTGATGATATGAGGAAATAAGTCACTGAGCTTTGAGGGGCTTCTCAGCTACTGAAGAAATGTGCTCTCTTCTTAGAGTCCTTAACCTTTGGGTGTAGAAGGTCCTTGCAGGGTCTTGTTTCAGGACCTAATATGATAGATGACAAACTCCCCAATTTTAATTGTTTCGAGAAGCTTTCCAGATCTTCCTGTACACTCTTGGATACCTAAGGGTGTTGTTACTGTCCAGGTGGCCATCCCTATCTCTGAGGTCAAAATGAAACCTGCAATGGCCACCATGTATTTTTTTCTGCCTTGTAAGTTGTTGAAAAGCAAAAAGTTGACAAATTTTCAGCCTCTGGCAAGAGCTTAGAACTTCTTTTGACTCATTCAGCCTTTTAGTTAACCTGTGATAACAGTGATTGCACAGAAGTCGAAGCTCCTGAAGACAGGAAACCCAAATAGCTACTTGTGCTGAGCAGATGACTACGTTCGTTAGCCTCCTTGCTTTTTCTTCTTGACTGATTACTGGGACTTCTGCGCTCGCTGAGTATGAATTTGAATGGTGTAGCCTCATTTACTTATTTTGTTCCTAAATAACTTCAGAAAGGTCTTGCCTAACTTGCTGTGAATTTTGTGTCGGTTTCCTGTAAATACTGTGGATGCCACATTCACATCATCTTCTTTCAAAACTTACTGCAGGGTCTAGTTCAGTTTGCTACGTTTTAGTGGCTAAAAAACCCCCAATCTGTTCCCTTTCATCCTGAATAACTGGGATGTGGTGAGATAGCTGTGATAGGGTGCTTCTCCATGAGTTCTCCACCAAAGCTGAAGCTGCATCAGTAGTCCTCTGAATAACTTAATCACTCGTAACATCTTGCAAGCAGCCACCTGGGGCTTCAGCCACAGTTCTGACCTGGCTATCCATGTTAGTTCAGCAGTTGTTTGCAGGAAGGGTAGTGAGACCCATCTGCTGACGAAGGGTAATGTGTTCGGATTAGTGTGGTACTGCTTCAATGTAGGTGTGGACTTCGGTTCCAAATGGTAGTGCAGTTATAGGTGTACAATCCATGGGAATGCTTGCTTTGTCTTTTCCTCACCTTTGGAGTCTTCTGATATGTGCTTCTGAGAGTTAATGATTTAGACTAAAGATTTACATTATATTTAGCAGTGGTGTGCGTGAAGGCAAAGCGTATGTTATAAGAGGGTGAATGAGGAGAAGGGTGGAATGGTAGGGCACATAAATACTTAAATACCTTTTCTGGGTGGACCATGTGTCTCCAAGAACTTTTGTTATAAACCCATGCTCTAATTTCAGATGCTTTAATACTATGCAATATCTTTTATAAGTGTGTGTATGTATGTATGTATGAGGGTCTTTTGTTGCATCTATTTTACAATTGTGTTAATATTTTTAAACTGACTTCATCACGTTATTACTGCTCAGCAGAATTTTAGTTGAAATCTGAGAATGGCTTTTTATCTACCTGTAGCAATGGCAGATCAACCATTCACTCCTTTTGGAAATGTTAAAAAAAAAGTGTTTTCTTGCAGTGGGAGATGGAAGAATGGGATATGCAGAAGAAGCTCCCTATGATGCGATTCATGTAGGAGCTGCAGCACCAGTTGTGCCCCAAGCAGTAAGCCTTCATGTTTTTTGTGTGTGATTCAGTGATGTCTTAGCTGCAAAGAACACTTTACCTACATATATCTGTAAAATACTTGGTAGACTTGCATTGCTGAGAGTATCAGTGGGCAGGGTAGAATTATTGTATGGTGTGGGTTTTTTGTTTCTGTTATAATCTGGCTTCTATAGGTTTGCAAAAGCTGTATGTTCTAAAAACTCTCCTCTAAGTAAACATATTTTAAAATAACTTGTGCATAACCTTCTATTACAACAATGAACTGGAGCATTTTATTTAATAAATGTAATTAAACGTTTGATAAAATCAAATTAAAAAATTAAGTGGTTGTTTCCCAGTTTGCAAAGCGTTAAGCCTGTTGAAGAAGTAATGTGCCCAGCTGAAAACAGACAATGGAATGTGTTTGTAGCTTTCAGAGTGGATACAGGGCAGTTATTACTAGAGAAGCTGAAGAGTAGCTAGGGGTTTTAGAGCGTGCATACATGAAGTCTGTTCTTGCAGATAAATTTGTTTTTTCCCCTCCTCTCTTTCATTAGGTAAATGGGAATATATAGCATGATTTTGATATCCTAGATAATCAGTTAAGTTTTTTAAAATCTGAATTTTAACTTGGAATATTGAGGGACTGGAAGTTTGAGGTGCTAGACATTTCCAGACATTGGCCGTTTATTTTGGGCTGTGTGTGTGTGGGGGGGGGTTCCCAGTAAAGTGAGTAATTTGAAACTTATTAGTGAATGAAGCAGTTCTTAATTATAACATCTGTTAGTAACAGGGATTATTTTTATTTTCATGGCAACTGGGAAGTACTGAATTATCCTTGACACTCCTGTGATTAGCCTCCTTAAGTTATGAAAACAAAAAAACCCAAGCATTTCTCTCACATACTCTTACCTGTCACTTACTTTACTCATATTCATATATTTTAGACTAGTTTCATAAAATACTGTTTCATTCACAGAATGAAAGAGGAGCTGTTAGGTAATAAGTGTATTGTACACAAAATAAAATTATTCCAAGAAGATAAATAAAAAAAAGTCACAAATTCCAAATCTTATTCTGAGGGCTTAAGGGGAGATCAGTTACCCCAGAGCTGTTAGGCAATGGGCCTGTACTGTTGCACAATAAGTATCAAACGGTTAAAACTGGCAGCTTAAAAAGATTGAATCTACTGTAAAAATAATTTGTGATTTACATATTTTTTTCCTCCTTTGATGTAGAAACTAAAACTGCAACCAACCCAGTTAATCCAATTACTATTTTACCTTCTTTTGGAATTATATGAAATTATTGTGAATGTTTCTGTAATACCAGTTATTGCACCATGTTGTTGTGATACTCTCATTTTCAGTGCATTTTTTATATTTTCCTAATTGAAGCAATTATTGACTGCATAATAGTAGATAAATTGTGGTAAAGCTATTAATGTAACAAACTTTGGATCCAGCTTCTCTGAAGTGACTGATAACATTCTAATTTCTCTGTTGTGTTCTAGCTTATAGATCAGTTAAAGCCTGGCGGAAGATTGATATTACCAGTTGGTCCTGCAGGGGGAAACCAGATGCTCGAACAGTATGACAAACTAGAAGATGGCAGTGTCAAAATGAAGCCTCTGATGGGAGTGATATATGTGCCTTTAACAGATAAAGAGAAGCAGTGGTCCAGGTGGAAGTGATTTTCTGTTCCACTTACTTCTTCCACACACACGCAAGGTGAAAGGGTTTGAATTTTAAGCAGATAGACTGCAAGGCCTGCCTTTGCTGCTGTCATTGCTTTCTGCTCCTCCATACCATGAAAAGTGACTCAGTCTGCATTACTACATCACCAAAAGGAGATTATGTTAAGTTTGAGTTAATGTAAAAGCAGAAGAAAAATATTGCATGAGTTGCACTTTGCCTCTTTCGGATGTGTTTTCTTTAGTCTTTGGTGTGTTGAAGTTTCTTATTTATTGTTTTGAACACAGTATTTTCTAAATTTAAACTTCCATTCTAATGAACTTTTTATAACTAGCTTGCCCAGTACTTAGGGTAAAGTGTAAAATACTACTTAAGAATAAATATTGTTTTGACCTGTAAGTTAGTGGTAATTGGGTGTTAATTTTTTATTTTTCTGAAGTGTCACAAATGAAGAAAAATCTTTGCAAAATTCTTTGTGGGAAATATCAGCCTCCAAGTAGCAGGAAGTGGAGAAGGTAATCCCTTCTTCCCTGAAGTATAAATGTAGATAAGAAACGTTCAGAAAACTTTCTCAGACATGTTATTAAAAGTCTGACATCTCTCTCTGATGGGGACATGTTTGTGTTTGCCAACACAGCAAACTAAAGGCTTTTCTAGAGGTAGTAAACCTTCCAATTTGCTGAATTGAATGGCCAATAACATAGACACAGCTGTCAGCTTAAACCATACTGGGCATTAGTATGCGAATGAACAAAGCAGCAGTCCTGTTTTGCTTCCTAGCAGAAAATGCTTGTGAATGTATTATCTGTGTTAGTGAAGTGCATCGATGTGTATTGAGTTCTGAAGACAACTTTGGAGCTTTATAACTCCTAACTTTAGATTTTTAGGTGTTTTTTCTTGACATACCGGAGTATAGCGTGTGATTTGGATACATGCATACTTAGTCTAAACTATCAAAATGTCCATGAAAGTACAAATAAAGCAGTTTGCATTACTGTTGCTTACTGAAACCTCATTTCAGTGTTTCTTGGATTAGTGTATAGCTGCCATGTACAAATTACTCTTAGAACAACTTTAATGAGTTACTGCTTAGTTCAAAGCTTGTGAAGCATGCTCTCTATTCAGATGTTTTGTATTTGTTATGCAAATTAATACTTTGTCCTCAAATATTGCCGATATTACCTCAGCATGGTACTTGGGGGTTTCCTACCTCTTGTAAGGCTTTAGAAGTCTTGCTTTGTGGTCAGTTTTCTGGCAAACGTGGTGGACTTTATTCAAGTTTGGAGTCCATGCTCTGCTTACTCTAGAAAGGAGAAATACTCTTCTTAAGCCTGCCTTTTTCCAGAGAGATTTTACAGATTTTTCTGCATTTCCACCTGATCTGATTATAGTAGAAATTGAGGGGTTTTTTCATAGCAGCAATATGTGTTCTTATAAATAGTGTTTAATAAAAGGTTTCTGGAATGACAGTGCTTATCCTTTGCTGCTAGTGAAGGTGGTGTAGTGTATTAAGGACTAGAATTCTAAGGTCTTTGCATCTCTTCTGTGCAGTTTTCTACTCTGTTTTCTCTGGTAGCTCAGGAAGAAGCCTCTTTCAGTCATGGGTATTGTGGGGTTCTTTTCCTCAGGTTTTCTTACTAGTGTCTGTTCTTTTCTGAAATACTTCTTGATTTTATTTATTTTAAGTGTTAAGAATATACATTGGTGATATGAGAAAAGGTAAGTACTTAGCCTGAAGGATTGATTACCTTGATCACTACAGTGGCGTAGAGGCTGTGCCTTACTACACACATATAATTTAGGTTCAGACTTGGAAAGTTTTGTTAAAGGAAATCTCAGAAGTCCACTTCTTGTAATGTTTGGGGTTTTTTTTAATTGTCCTTTTTGTAATCTGAAGAAAATTCCTATTCCTTTCTCAAAGATAACTGCCAGTGTGCTGCTGACCTTACAGGAGGTCACATCTGTCTTTTTTGTTGTTTTTCCTTATTAGTGAGTCAAGTGTATCGTCAACTAGATGCTGCTAAGGAAGCTACTAATTATAAATCAGTATTTGTTATCTATACTAACATCAAAGATGAAAGACGTATTTTTTCTGCACTTCCTAGTTTTCAGTTTATCTTTCCTAAATTGTTGAAGATCTGTTAGATCAGTTAGATTGCTTTGAAAGAGCATCTTTAAGTCTTTCTGTAATTAAGAGCTGTAGTGTGTGAGACTCCAGTTGTTGTAAATCTAAAATTCACTGAACAATCATCTTTTTTAGAGTAGCTGAAGAATCCTGTGTGTTTAGCTTGTTATTATCTTAGTTTACATTGTTACACAATTTCATTCCTAATGCAAGTAACTGTTTCATCATGTTAAGAATCAGTGTCCCTTTACAGAATACAATCAATAGGCCAGCAGCATTTTCCTAGACTAGCAGACCTTCCAGTTGGCAAGAAAGAAACCACTTGAATTTTTGCTTTGCCATTTGCATGTTGGAGAAGCTAGTACAGTTCTTCACTAGGGCTGTGAGGTGCTCTTTACAAAGCAGCACAGCGATGACTTGATCTCCAAGTTGTGTTTGAGGTCAAGCCTACCTTCAGATGTTTTGCATCATTCTTTACAATGTAAAGCTGGGACTTCTAGCAAAAGAAAGTTTGCGCTAGCTGTAGGGAAAAGACTCCTTGGATTTCAATAAATTGGTGTTGTGGTGCTACATAAAGAATCTTACTTTGTGAATATTATTGGATTCTTTAAACTTAGTCTATAATTTTCTAGTTTGGGTTCAGCTGCAGTAGTGTTTTTAAGCTCCAAATATTAGTGGGAATCTTATAAAATGTGACTCCAGGGGACATTTGGAAGTAGAATACACACAGGAACCCTGTCTCTGGTACGAAATTAAATGTATTAGTGTACCAGAGATCCAGCAGTATGTGCCCCCTTAAGTGATTATGCTGGTAACAATGTTTATCCTTTCACACAGAACTTCCCAATTATTGATTGGATTTTTTTCTTACTGATAAACAGGGAGATGAGAAGATCTCTTGTACTGCACAGTTGATAACGCAGCTTATTGGCTACCTTATTGGCAGTTCCTGTGTAAATTAGGATCTCTCTGGTTTTACTTCTCTGTGAGAGGTCACTTACTACTTACATGGAGAGACAATTTAAAGAGAATAACAATGTAAGGAATGCTTAGCAATGAGTCTCTATTGCAATCTTGGATTTTATTTCCAAACAAGCAGCTGTTTTTAAAAATTAACAAACCACTTTTAAAAACTTAAAATACTGCATTAGTAGAAATTGTTTATAAATGTCATGCTGAATTAACACTTGCTGATAAAATACAAAACTATAATAACAGAATAATCTTTCTAAACAAAAAATGCAGTGACTCGACTGGGGCTGTCACTGTATCCCACTTATCTGTACATAAAAGATGATTAAGCACCCTTTTGGAAAATGTATTTGTTAGGAACTATTTTAATATTTCTGCTTAGAAATGCTTATTCAGTGTTTCAAATGCCCCTGATGAGCTAGTTGTCTAATTTCAATTAAAATTAGCAGGAATTGTTGGCCCAGAACTCCTTAGGCTATGTAGAGTAATGATTATGGTTAAATGTTTTATTTTACTTTGGCAAAAAGAATCTCTGCACATAATATTTTAGGTTAAATTTAAGATTTTTGTATTATGCAAAAATGCATGTGATGGATGTAATTGATATAATAGGTTGCAGAGAAGATTCCCTTTCTTTGTCATTTCAACCTACTCTCTCAATTTGATGACTGATCATAGCAAATAAATACTTTATAGCAGCGCCTTTCCAGATTAAAATGCTACAAGTCCAAATGTTGCATCTAGTTACCTTTCAAATTACAAAGATGAGAAATAATTGGCTGCTGAGACACCGAGTAGATACTGAAATTCAGAGTGTAGCCTAATATGAATTAGAAATACAGTATCAGTAATGACAGCATATTTTTCATAGATGAATGAGATATCAAAAAGGGAAAGTTAAATGCTGTCTAATGTCAAGAAAATTGAAGTGGATCAAAAAGAGTGAGTTACAGATTTCAGATATATTTATAAGTGCTCATTCAAATACTTAATTTGAATGCCTTCCACCAAAGAATTGGAGACAGATTGCAAAACTTTGTGACATATCTGTATCCCAAACTTCACAAATTTTAACAGTAAGAAATAACAGATTTATTTTTTTTCCCCATAGCGGACTCTGACATTTACCTGAAATGCTACCTCTTACATTTTTCTGAGAATGTTTCTTACTTTTTTGTTGTTGGATACTCTCAATGGGAAGTCTGGAGTATTCTTGTATATGTTTTCCCTACTAGTAAGCTAAAATTTTTCAAACTTTCTTAAATTTGTTTTTAGAATAGTAATTTTGAGTGAATGGCTTCTGAAATTTGCTTTTAACTTGAACTTGTAAAGTTGCTTTGATGCTTCAATTGACAGTATTAGATGAGTGATTCTTTTGCTAGAATTCCAAGGGCCTGAGAAGGATATTGTGGTGACTTAAGACCTAATATATATATTGCTTACTAAGCAGGAGCTAGTAAGCAGATTGAGAGGAGTGCATGTATGAAGGTGGAGGGAAATTACATGAGTCGTGTAAGAGTCATGGCCAGAAAAAGGGAGAAAATTACAAATTCATTGGTAGATCTGTGTTGTCATCTAAAGCCATAGGAGTGTATTTTTAACAAGGAAATAGCAATCGTCTTTTGAGCTTTGTCTTTTTAAGCTTTGTAGCAGGACAGATCTTTTACCCCTGAAAGGATACGCAGGTATCCTGTTTTTTACCAGTAGCTGAAACCTGGTAGACTTCATAGCTTGGCAGCTTCTGATCCATACAACTGCAGTTCAGATCAACTGATGCTGTTTTGCAATATGTATTTAAATCTCCAAGCTGTTCACATTGGGTGGAAAGCTGAGAAGTGTTGCCTACCTCATAATGAAAGACTTTTCTGTAGCTTTCTAATATATATAATCCAATAGTGCACATATAAGCTGAGTTTCTTGTAACTGTAAAATAAATGCATACACCATGGATTGTTTTGGGCTGGCATGCTATTGTTAGATTAATGAGTAGTGTAGAGCAAGTGAAAAATCTCTTGAGGGAAGTGGATCCCCTTAATACAGTAAAAGTTCTAATAGAATATGAAAATCTCTATTTTGAAAGTAACATCCAGGATATACCTGACTTGTCTCCTCCCTGACAGTGTTCAAGGCCAGGTTGGATGGGGCTTTGAGTGACCTGGTCTAGTGGGAGGTGTCCCTGCCCATGGCAGGGGGTTGGAACTGTGATCTTTAAGGTTCTTTCCAACCCAACCCATTCTATGATTCTGTGAACTTACAAGAACATTATTATGTGATCAGGACTAGCTTAAAGCAAACCAAAATACAAACAATTAAAACATTGGCATGTTAGTATCACTTATTTGAGTTGTAAAAGAAAAAAACATAACCACACTTCAAATACGTTAAGTGCTTTAGCAACATTATGCAAAAACCTTGACAATGTCTGTGGCTGGGTAAAATGATCATGTTTAAAAGTTTCAGAGTAAATACAGAATTTTTCTTAAGCTAGATCCTCAAGAAATTGTAAGCCTGGGTTTAAGGGATTAAAAATTATTTGTCACAGCAAAAGGCCAGGCTTTTACAAAGCTATGAGAAGATATAGTGGGAGTCAGAATGAAAAACACATCAGCAATTAGGCATGTGAGACTGAACCAGCAACAGCAGTAGTTATTACTTACTTATGCTTTTTGAAGTCATAAATATTAACTGATGATGCAGCTCCTGAAGCATTAAGGATGAATGAAGTATGTGTCCTAAATTCACCAGCACTGCATTTTAAACTGAGTATCAGATGTTCATTTATTTTTATTTGTTTAAAGTAAGCAAATACTCATTTGTGAAACAGGCAAATATGGAGGACTTCCAAACCTTTGGCTGTAAACAGATTTTTCTTTACCCCTGCCAAGATGCATTCTTCCTTTTCTGCTTTTTTCTGCTTTCTGTAATTACTGCAACACTCTGAAGCTGTATGATTAGTACCTCACTATTAGAAGGCAGTGCAAAGTGCAAAGAATGCAAATATTTATCACTAACAAATAGCAGGGTTTGCATCCCAGCTGCATTAGATAGAAAACTAGTCATTTAAGCACTAGTTTCAACAGCCTTTTCAGTTGCTGTTAAAACATTTTGCATGTTGTAATTCCATGCTACATGATTCCTGAAGGATAATGCCTTTGTAACTTCAAAGCTTTTGCTTGTGTGCATGTAGCACTGTATTTTTGTGGTTGTTTGCATGATAGGTGGAAATACTATTGTCTATTGAGCCAGCAATCATATTAGTGAAGTTTCTCATAATTCAGATAGTGTTTGCTTTGGCTAAGGAGGGTGATGCACCTACTCAAAGAAAAATTGCAGCAGACTCATTGTGAGTTTATAGGTTGCTTGTGCCTTGGGAGAAGAAAAAAAGTGCAAACACTTTTCCAATATTCATAATGACACAGTGCACAGCTTTCAGATTTGATAGACATTTTACATTAAAGTTAATGCTTTAGAAATATTTAAACAAATGACTAATAATATGATAATTTCGTTGTTGGAATATGGGTTCTATGGGTTTCCTGTTTCAATGTGTCTTAAATGTCCTGCAGGAACAAAAGCCTGCATTTCCTAGATTCCTTGTAGTGATATAGAGAGACTTCTCGATGCATCCTTTCTCTTACCTGAATCTCCTTTTAACACGCACACACCCCCCACCCTACCCTCACCCTTTCCCTAACCTAGTTCTGATTTAGCAGTTCCTTCAGGAGCTAATCGAGCTCCTCTTTTAAATAAATAAAATATGTGGTATGAACTGCATGACATTGAGGTGAGATTGTGTTCCTAGCTTTCTTGAGAGATTGCAGTTGAAGCTCAACTTGCCTTTTTGGCAGCTATAGAGAATGTTTTTTGCCAATACTCTGTCTAGTAAGCGGGCTCAGTTTCCTGCCAGCATGTAGCCAAGAGAGTTTTGATGACAGGTAGCTGTGTAACTAGCTGTGTGGTGTGGGGGATGTTCATTAACACAAATGATCTGTTAAATGTAAGATAGAGGGACCCATATTCATGATACATCATATTATAGTATGAGATTATATGGGATTGCTGTTGCCTTTCCTTTAGTTTGTTTTTTTTACATGCTTGAAGAGACTTCTGAGGTTTTGCTGATGCGCTTGAGCACTTAAATGTCATCTGATTCAGTATCAAAACTTTTCAAATGTGATTTCCAAGGGGAGGAGAAACATAACTGCATGTGTTTTCTTTCTACAGGGATGAATTGTAAAAGCTACACCATCTTGACCCAAACATAGTGTTACAGTGGACTGCTCATCTCCAGTTCTAAAAGCTTTTTGAAAACCAACAGCATTGCAGCTTGTTTTGGACTTCGTTATACTGTTGTTATCAGCATGGAAAAGCGTGGTGTTTTATTTTTTTAGATGCTCAAGGCAAATCTTATAAAGAAATGGTGGAAAGTTTTATGTGGGCACTGTTTTATTTAACATGCCTTTATTTTACTTTCATCTGTTCAAAGTGAATTTCTGCAGAACTGCAGATAAAGACCTATAGCTTGTGAACTCTAATTTTGATGGGGGTACTTGAACACTCACTTCTCTTGGCTCCTGTGTCCGTTGGTAAAACTGCTTCTGTGCACCTTATGACACTACGTAGGTAATACCAGGTTTTCTGTGTTCCAATGTCTGCTAGATGCTACTAAAAGGAGATCAACTTCCTTTTTAAGCTTTTGACATGGTGTCATAGACTAGCATGTAGTAGATACAATCAACTGCTTTATTACCTTAAAACCAGGCATTTGTATATATACAACTTCAAGACATCAGAGGTGGGTGGCCACTCTTATCAAACGCTGATGTTCAAGTTGGACATAAGACATGGTTTTCCCTTTCCTTCTAAAATTAAGTAATGGAGTCTTGAAATTCTGTTTTGGTTTATAGCTCACTACTGATACGATGCGTGTGGATTCAACTCCATAAATACGATGTAAGCTGTGTGCCAGTCACTGAACAGTTTATGCAATGCTGCTTTGCCAGTTAAAGTTAAAAGTAAAAGGGGGGCTGGATGTCTGTGTGGAAGAGTAGGATCAGTATGTAGTAGAATACTGAGGTATGGATTGCTAGATTCTTTATAAAAAAAAAAGAAAAAAAATCCAGTTTGGTTCTGAAAGAAAGTTGCTTTTGGCAAAGCCCTTTGCTGTATCAATGTTCTCATTTTTCTAACTGTGGGCACCTGGGAAAAATCTGGCTTTGTGGAAGGTGAATTCTTAATTGCTATACTAGGATAACATGATACATGCAGAAGGAATAATGAATCCTGGACTCCTAAGTACAGATAGAGATGCAACTGTTCAGTTTTCATTTAGAAGAGCAGTTGGAAGGCTACAGACCTTTTTTTCTGTCCCACGTTTTCTGTTTTGGTACTGTAAAATGTCAACAACAAATTGCAAAGCACTACTGTAAGGTGAGCTGCTTTGGGAAAGAAGTGTCTTGCGTCATCTTCTTCAGATTTGAGCAACCAGGAATTAAATAGCATTAATTAGCAATTTTAGCTAATTAATAGCATGTTATCATTATTTTCTTTTTTACCATAAAAAGGATTATAGAGTAAAATAACTTGTATAAAGCAATTCATAGTGATCACTGCAAAAATGTATTTGACTTTTTGTAGTGGGACAGCAATAATTTTGTGATCCCTGGAAGCATAAAGGTTAAAATTCAAAGGCCTCTGAATATGAGAGGAACATTTTAAATAACCTTCCTCTTGAAGGTCAGCCCCATCCTATTCCTGTGTAAAAGATACGTATCACTTAACTTATTTAAATGTTTGGAAGCTAATGTACCACCTCCTGATCTGACATCAGCCTGGGAGCACATACACAAAGATAAATCTTATAAAGGAATTAATATAGTGTGTATTCTAGAAAATACAATTCAGAAAAACCCACTTGTGTCTGACAAATTTGTACTAACCCACGATCAACTGTGAATCTAGTTCCTGGTGTTGAAGTGAATTACCTTAAATGATGCATGCTAATGTTCAACCTTTTGGTCACTGTATCATTCAGTTTGAGTTCAGCTTTATTTACATCTTCTCACTAATTTAATCAGTTAAATGAAAGATATGAGCTCAACTGTATCCAAATTCTTGTCTCTGGACACAGTGTAATAAGCTAGCCTAACTTGGAAGAGGTGGTAAAGCTGAGACCCGGGGAGAACCACTTCAGGAGGTGTAAGAACTTCAGGGACCAAGGCTGTTTGGATTAGTGCACCCATTCTACTGAACGGGTTGGTGATAGTTAAGGTACTTGGACAGAAAGGAGTATCCGGGAGTAGCATTTAGGAATCGGAAAACTAAAACTCCTCCATGGTGGAGCAATGGTTCTGAAGTAAAAGCTTCTTGGAGAAGAGGACAAGTTGAAATGCAGAAGATTTGAAGAGCTTGAATAAATGCTGTGTGAACTGTCTGAATTGCTTACTTTGCCAAATAAAACAAATTGAGAGGAAGCTGTATCTAGGTGTCTGTTTGGTTTTGTGTTTGGTGGTTTGGGTTTTTTTTAATCTTCACATGTCCAAAAAAAAAGAAAAAGCAAGCGTGTGTAAAAATACTGGCTTACTAAATGACCAGAACGATGTGTCCATTTTCAGTTAATTAGTGCATTGCAGCAGTTGCCAAGCCTGGTAATACCACACCGAATATAAGTGGAGTTTTACTTGGCTGTTTGGAATTTCTTTTAGTTCACATCTTGGTGTTTTGGGGAACAGGCTGTGCGCACAGGGTATGAATCCTGCCTGCTGTCTGTGGTTGAATCCAGCTAGGTAGGAGTGTGTGATCTGCCACTTGCAAGGGTTAAAGTTCATCTCTTTATAGGAGGGGCAGTCATCTTTCACTGAATTGCTAGATCACCTCTAAGCCAGAAGAACTTGGGAGAACCAACTGTCTGAACCAGTGAATCATTCATCCAGTTGTTTCCAGGGGTTCAGACAGTAGAAGACCTTGAGTCTGAGCAGAGGAACCAAGAGCCCATACTTGTATCTTGAAAACCCACAAGCGGCCGTGGATGCTCTGCAGAGAAGAGCAGTTTGCAGTGCCATAAGGATGCTTTCTGTTTACATAGCAGGAATTACCTGTTTATTTACTGTTTCCATTCAAACTAGCCAGTTAACTTCAGGGCATAGAGGCTATTACATGATTTTTTTTTATTATTCTTTTTTCTTTTAATCTCCCTCTAAAAAAAAACAAAAACAAAAAACCAAACCACACGGGGGGGGTGCACCAGCACTGCTGGGCTCGGCCACCTGGATGATTCCTGAAGTGTTTTGTAGTCAGCAAGTTTGAAATGCGCACTAATGCCTGGAGCAGCGTGGCTCTGTGTGGTAGGCTCTGGAGTGTCCAGTTGGCAGCAGTTCTCTCTGTGTGTGCAGTGTGTTTGTGACAGGATGGCAGTCTCCAGGGTTTTCGAGTGTGGAGGGACTGTGGGATTATCCATCAGCACAAAGAGGTAAACTAAAATGCCCAAAGGAAAACTCTAAACTAATGTTGTTGCTGCCAGAAAGAAGTGTTAACCCATCCTTATGACAGCAGTATTTTCTTCCTTTTATTCAGTAATGTGCCCTAGGATGTGCTGCATCTGATTTAAATGCAGTTCACAGAAAGGATGTGATTGCAATTCCTTCATGATTTTGACATGATGCAAAGGATGAGTAATGCAAACCAAGCTAGTGATTTGTATTTCTGGTTTCCTGTAGCTGACTTTTGAGATGGAACACATCATGATTCAGTTAGAAAGATCAATAATACTAATTACCTTTATGGAACCCTTGTCCTTTGTCCCAAACAATGCGGCAGAGGTATTCTGCTGAAGTGAATGAGCCGTGGTCCTGGCTCAGCAGAAAGGCATGATGAGGTCATGCAAGCACATTGTGTGGAACAAAACAACCAAACAAACATGGAGGGGGAGTGCTGTCCAAAAGGCAGCATGTGTGCAGGGGGATGCAGGAGACTACGAGGGCTGAAATTGGTCTGTCAGGATGTCCAGACTTCACTCACCAGGAAGTGTAAATTAGAGTTTGAATGCTGTGGTATATAATAGATGGATCCAAGTACAGGGCTGGTTTTTGTGAGCTTGTACAGTTTGTGTTTGTTGGCTCTACTTGAGGTTTTTGTCCATCTGCTTGTAACTGTGAAAGGTTGAAGACCAGTTGTGGGAAGTGTACAGACACTCCTGAGGTATCCTAAACCCTTTTGCCTTTACTATACTTGATATGCACTTGTGTGCTCAGAGCAACCAGTTGCGAGGTTTGGGTTTCTATGCCTCGGCCAGGTCTGAGGAAATTATCTTGGACTTAAAACCTGGCCTTATGCAGACAGAGACACGATAAACTTTCCTATTTATGTCCTGTTTACCTCCCACACGCCATCCTTGATGTACAGGGCTGCTTTCTGTGCCAGGTGATTGTTTTATATGCAGCACAAATTCTTAATGCAGCTGCTGCGTTTTGATACATTTGCTATGAAAGGCTGTTATTGTTCTCTCACACTCTTGGCAGGGTATTAATGAGATGCTCAGCAAAATGTGCTCAGGAACTAAAATTGTATTTCTTTAAATTATTAATTGAATGGACATAGTTATTGCTGAAAAATGTATGGAGGAGCTCCAGCTGCCCATTGAAAATGCCTGAAAGCTTCAGGAAGGAGAAATGGAAAGAACTTACTTTGTGCTTCATCACACCAAACTTGAAAACTGGAAAGACTTAATCTGTGCCTTTTTAACAGAACTCTTTTTCAGCAACAACAGATAATTTGCATAAAGATTGTTGAGGGACCTTCTCTGACATCTCACTTAGATCTTCCACGTTTCTTTGTAGTCTGGCCGTTTTCATCATATGCTTCTGAGGAACCGACCTGCTAAGTATTCTTGAAAACATTCCCTCAAGCTACTGAGAAGTTGAAGTCCTATTTTCAGCCATGTTTAGGCATATGTTTGCATCTCATGTGTCTTTATTATGAACAGGTTAAGTATCTTGCTCACCATGTTTTGACAAATCCTTTTTTTGCTATAATGGAGAAAGGGCTTTTTTTTCAGGTGCCTTATGGACTAGGAGGACACTCTCAAAGGCCTCTAGTTAGGGAAATGGGTGATTCAGAGCATCTGCCTAGGCTAATATTCTGATCAGAGTTCTGGAAGAAGCTGTCTCCTCTGTCTATAGAGGGAGCCTCAGGAAAGTCTTCTATCCTGCATGGAATTAGCCTTCAGGGATGCTTTCCCCATAGTCCCAAATTTCCACTGTACTGTCTGCTTTCAAGTCCTTTTCAGTCGTGCACCCATTCAAGCTTTCTCCTGCTCCCTCTGTATCTATGTTGTTCAGTCATTTGTTTTGAATGTAGATCTTAAATGCATCTCTTTTGTGCATTAAGAGTTGGTAGTTGCTGAGAACTATGTTAAAATTTCTTGCTCTGCCCTCTTTAAAACAGTATTACACATTTCTTTTTGGCTGAGCAACTGATGACATCTGTGCAAGCTGTGACAGTCCTTCACAGCACTGAACCTTTCTGCCTTGTCTGATTTTTCTCAGCCTGCTCAAAATACACCTTTCATTGATTTATGAGTGGTTTGTAACTATCTGCCAGGAGCCTTACAAATGCAAAACTTAACAGGTATGCTTAAAAATCATGTTTCTGAACTGGCTTCTTGTGCTGACTCAGTCTTTCTCAACCTCTTTGTGTTTCAGAGCTCCAGTGCAGAGTGCAGTGTTCAGCAAGTGTTTCTGTTGTAGTACAAATGTATTTGTAGCCTTACATTCTCACTTTTTGACTTGTTTTAAGTAACTATTATTTGAAAAACATAGCAAAGTTACTTTTACATGTATTTTTTTTCTCTAAATATTCCTTATTTACAGCATGTTTCCCTTTCTTACTCGGGTCAAGCTGATTGTTTCGTGGGTTCTTTCATGATAATTACTGCGTGTTTATTGCCTCTGCCTGGTCTTTGAGTCCATCAGCTCTCTGAATCTTTTCTAGCTTTTCCCTTTGCTTTTAGTCTTTTAGCTTTCGCCATTAGAAGCTGAAAAATCTCAATTCCTGATGCTCATGAAAGCAGCAAGCGTAGACCTCAGTGATGCATGACTGTGAGTTCTGTCAGGGCTTACTAGAAAGGCTCTCTCTTTGTTTTGGGGTGGCATGTTTGCATTGCTATTGGTTCGTGCCTCTGACTCGCTCTGCAGAGTTTGGGATTGAAACTCCTATGCTTTATCTAGGATTTAAAAAGCAAATGGAGCATCACACTGACCTGTTTCAGCCTTTTTGTTTTGCAAATGTGCTTTTGGAACTGCCCCTGCTATAATCCTGCAGTGCTAGGGAAAGACTCCAGCTGGGGTGTTCAGGCCAGGATCCCCTGCAAAAGTGGGTGTCAAGCAACCCACGTTACGGAAAAAAAATGATCTCTAATTATGGATAAAACTCAAGGTAAGTTGCTTTGAAATAATTTATACCCTTAAAAGTATGTAAGTTGGTCTGAAGGGCAGAACAACTGAAAATAGAAAAGTGGATCTAACTGAAATATGTCTCATGATCAATATTAAAATACACTGACAAAACAAACTGTAACGACCTCTCCTAATACACAGTGGAGTAATACTCACAGATACATGCTATCAGAGCAACTGATACTCTTTGCTTATCTGTCTGAAACATGCTGGTAGTAAAAATAGGTGGACTGATCATATTCTCAGATGTGTGGATAGACACATCAGTGTTTAGGACAGGAAAAACTGATCTGACAGACCTCAAATAACGATTTTCACACAGAATATGACTTCTGCTGTAGTATAAACACTGTATAAAACCCCCTTGCTCCTGAGGTTTGCATGAGAAGCCATCAAAGCAGTTAGAAATGCAGCCATGAAGATGGGGTGAAAGCAGTGCCTGCTCTTGGTACTCCGTTGCGATTGAAGAGAGCCCCAACCCTTGGGAGCAGCTGGGAAGGGGCTACAGAATTGGTGTGAGCAGGAGGCAAGGACTGTGGTAGCAGCCTGGGGAGAAGGGGGCAGGACTCCCAGCATGGCGACCAGGGGGTCTTGCCACAACTTCTGCTAGTGCTCAGAGGTGCTCTGCCTCAGTAGTTCAGTATCACTTGTTTAGTCAAATACCATGAAAGCTATTAAATGACGACCTGCCTTATTGAGACCAGTGTGTATTAACTGCAGGAGCTGCCAAGCCAATCTGTTAGTTTGCTAACTTTGCCTTGCTCTTCATCTAGCTGACAATGCCCAGGCTTTCTGGTAAGGCACAAACTTTTTATTTCAGTCCAGCTGTGGAGTTTGGAATTGCCTGAGAAGTGACAGGCCTCAGGCTGGCAGTCTGCACTGCAGCTACTGTCACCATCTCCCCTTCAAAAGAAGAGTCCCTGGGGAGGCTGTGGAAAATCCAACGTGGTGACAACCAGACTCCTGTGCTACACTCGCTTCCTGCTGCTCTCACTCCAGCCCTGCTTGGAGGTGTTTGTTCTTAGCTGTCATGTGCAGAATCCATGAAGGTTGATTCCACTGGCAGCGGCACAGCAACAAAGCCTGCTGTTGGGTAAAGTGACTGGGAAGCTGAGCAGCTGCTTGCACCATGGCTGCACTCGCTGGCTTGTGCTTTGTGTGGGATCTCACTGTGTCCTGCCTGGAAGAACAGAAACAAACCTTTTGTTCTGCTGTTGACTGTGAGCTGGAGGAATGTGTTTTGGTAATAGGAGCACTATGAGCACAGTGAGAAAAGACCACTTTTCTTGCTGCTATGGTAAGGTGAACTATATATAATTAAAACCCCAGATAAATTTCAGTGGTGGGAAATAACACCCCAAGCAGATGGCCAGTGTGTCTTCCCTTGAAGGCTGTAATAAAATGTGGTCTTTTGGGTCTTGTGCTATTTGCCATGCCCACTGTAGGCTGGGATGGGAGAGGCTGTGCTCCCAAGTTAGAAACAGAGCAGCGTCAGCAGAAGGTCTCCTGCACCCAATATAACACTGAACTATCAACAACCAGACTTTGC
This sequence comes from Aegotheles bennettii, assembly GCA_013398125.1. NCBI lineage: Eukaryota > Metazoa > Chordata > Aves > Caprimulgiformes > Aegothelidae > Aegotheles > Aegotheles bennettii. The sequence continues at coordinate 227,635 of VZRW01003079.1, read as the reverse complement.
CTAACGTGGCAGGAGGGCTCTGAACAAGGAGCACTGGCAACCGGATTTCCTGAGTGCTTGGCACAGCCAGCTCTGTGACTGCTGTCCTGCTTGAGGGACAGGTCATGGAGGTAAATGCCCTGTTCTCAGTCTTCCTGCAACAAAATGTCTCAACAACTTGCCCACCATAGGTGTTCCAGCTTCTTTTAAGACTGTTTCACAGAAAGGAGAAACTTACTTCTGTCTGCTCTCATGCTATGGTCCCGTAGCACAAAATTTAGCTGGTAGCTGAAAATAAAGGCAATGCAAGAAATATAAGAATAAAATAGGTTTATTAGAGCTATTTTACATAAAGTAATCAAGACTGAGCAACTTGAAGAACTGTTTGTATACCATGGCAATATTCTTGCTGATTCAAAGTTACTGAAGTACAAAAGACGACATACAAAAAGATGCATGCCTCGTTTGCCTCTGTTTTTATTGGGACCCATGATGAACGTGACATCCTTGGACAGTCAAACAAGATAGACAGCACGCTGTGTATATATAGGTATGTATATATAACATGTACTGTACACATTTTACTGTTAACACATCTGAGGTTCACTCACACATATTTATTACTTGCTCTAATTCTATGAGAATTTTGCTGGGGTGAGGGCAGGTCGCCGAAGCTTTCAAGCTTTGCAGGGAGCTATGGGATAACCAGCAGGAATCCTACACTCCGGCGCCTCAGGTAAAAGCTGCTGCGTGCTGCTCTCTCATGCTGTGGAGAGTGTCGAGCTAGGGGTGGAAAAGGCTGACCAAGCCCTGAGCTCTGGGGAGAGACATAGCTCTGAGATCATACATGACTGCTGTCAAGCACTGGTCAGTCCAAACTCATCTGCCGAGGACTTGTATTTTTTCGTTTTAGCATTTAGTAAGCATGACTCTCTGTTAGCTGCACAGAGGTTTAAACTACAAATGAAAAAAAGATGCTTTGCTCCTTAGATCTCAAATTTCGTTACAAAAGCTGGTGCTTAGATAGCAATTGCTTTTAATTAACAAAGCAAGACAAATTCTTTAATGAAAATACTCCCCAGTGCATCAGGTGGAAAGTACACAAATCGGCCTCTGCTGGGCAGTGAAGTAATGCACTGGTCTGGAGTGTCCTGGTCTCCAGGGCAGAGCACAGCAGGGGCAGCGCTGAGAAGAGCAGGGTGGCACAGGCTTCCCTCTACGCCACAGCTGGGGCCGCTGCACCTTGGCTGCTCTGGTGCCCTGACCCCAGGGCACGCTCTGCTGCAGTCAGGACCCTGACTGCTGAGGGGAGGGCAAGGGTGCCCCGCATATAGTTTGGGGTGTCCCCACCTTGCAGTATTGTCTGCACAAGAGCCAACTAGAGCTACTCTCTGGATCCTGAACCCTTCTTATTTTCTGAACACAAGCATCTACCCACTTACTTATTTTATCACCGAAGGGGAAGAACATGTTCCTCATCTTGTAGTTTCTTCTACACTTGAAACTTAGCTAAAGGTTTTGGTCCTTTTATAGAGGCGCAGAGGTTCATGGACACAGGAGAAAGGGGGAAAAAACAACTGACCCAAACCCAATTTTTAGAGATACATCCCATTGATGAGGTAATCAGACTCTTCAGATGTAATGGGTCGAGCTTTTTTAAGCTTCTGTCGCACTAAACGCAGTCTGCAAGCAACCATAAGCAGCAGTAAAGCAGTGATGGCCAAGCCTAAGGCTAAGGGTAACACAGCACCTACAATGAGGTTAAGAGAAATTATGCTTTATTTAATACAGTCAGAAATCAGTAGGAAAAAATTGAAATTTTTCTTTAAGAATAGAGCTAGCTTATCACTTAGATGCTAATATTTAGAGCAACTCATGCTGAGAAACTAAACTGAATAATTATACAAGTTAGGAACAACTCAGAATATGGAAGTATATTATTCAGTTCTTGACTACAGTATCTGGATCCATAGCACCTGCCTGAAAAACTTAACATAATTCAAAAGGTATTCACATGGTTGGTCTTACCTGTTTCTGGGGCTGGATGACCACCTCTCTTCGGCACAGTTATGCCATTCCCATTTTTTTCATCTGTTCTTTTCCCTGAGGAACTCTTATCTGCACAAAGTCAAGCAATATAAATGAATATTGCAGTTCAGCGACTCAGGAAGTCTTATTCATGGGACACCAGAATTAAATAATGTAAAAGCACTTAAATTTAGGAAAAAAAAACAGTTAAAGAACTTCTGATTCCTATTGTGTAATTTGAATTTTTGAAATAATGTGAAACTAAAGCTAAAATGTAAATTCAATTTTCCATTGCAAACCACAATGAATCTCAACCAAACCCAAGTGGGTCATTTGCCACTGAAAAAAAGATGGATATAAATTCTCTTTTACAGACTTCCATAATGGAGTACAGACCAATCTGAGTTAAAACATTATTAAAGCAGTTATATGTAGATGAAAATGAGGCCATTTCAAGTTATGTTTATCTCCACCCTTGGAACTGGTAAAGCAGGAAACACATAGGTTGGCTACACAAATTACCCTAATTTTGCCCGTTACCTGACACCTACAGATGCAGAACTTATGTACGTGGAAGGCATAAAAATACATGGGAAAAGCATTTCAAAGAGGATGACTTGAAGTCACTTCAGCTTCGTGTGGTACAGAAGATACAGCAGAGCATTGTAACAACACAAGAAGAGACAACGCACAGTTTGCTGCCGAGAAGCGTTCATCTGCAGGGTGCAGGCAGCTTCACAGGAGCAAAAGAGTAACTAACTCTCTGGGACTCCCTCCTCCTGCCCTCTCACTGAAGTCCTACACCGACAGCTATGGGGATGCTTTGTGCAAGAGTGACGGCTTAATCCACCAACACACCCTCACAAAAAATCAGAAATACACCTGTGGTTTTAAATGCAGTGGCTGTATTTGTTCTTTACTGACAAATACTGAAGGGCACTTTGACTGTGCTGTGATATATTTGCTGGCAGCCCTCAGAACTGTGACAACGCCAGTGGAAACATACTATGCTACAAGATCTGTAAAATACAAATTTGAAACGCTGGAATTGGAATTGGCATCTAGTGGTGGGTGTTAAGGAAATGTTTAAGTCAATGAGCTTAGAACATGCACCACGTGTAATTCCTACCCACCACCAGCTCTGAACCGCTGCAGGACGTGTCCCTCTCAGTGACAGCAGCAAATACACACGGCCATTAATGAAAGCTTAAATTGTTACATCGATACTGGCATGAGATTAGTGCTAATGTCCCCACTCTAAGGCACAACACAGCCTCCCAGGCGCTGGCTTTATTGCCCTGCCATTATGGCTAGAGCGTGCATAAACACTAACCGCACCTGCTAGGAAATGCCTTGGAAACAAGCCACAGCCCTCCTTCTCACTCAGGCTCCTTAAGTTGTTCTGACATGTGAAGGGGACCTGAGGAAATCCTAAATGCAAACTGTACTGGCTTTAAGGTTCTCGTATGGTGTCAGAGCTGTGCAAAATAGCCTGAACATAATTGAGACCAAAACCAGCAGCTGTCTCCTGCTTCTGTCCTCCCTAAATGAAATTTAATTAACATCTGTCTTCATTTTGGAAATACCCAAAACACCAGCTCTTAGAGCTGTTTCAGCCTCTATGACAAGGCCAGATCTGAGTGCCTGTTTTATCAATTTATTTCCCTGCCATTCGAGTAAAGGGAATATTTAAGTCACTCACTTGTAAAGCTATCTGGTAAATGTATCTCAAGAGTTTAGCGGGAAAATTTCAGAAGGGTAGAAGAATAACAGAATCCTTTCAATAAAGCTCGTAGGGTTTTGCTAAGAGTTGTGGCTGTTCTTACAGGACTGGAGGGGCTAACAGAGTCAATACTGCTCAACATCTTATCTGTTATCAACCAGAAAATAAAGAGAGATTTCCCCAAACACATTTAGGACCCTGACATAAAACATGTTTATGTGGGTTTCGTTTCATTTTCGGTTTCTCTTTGTTTCCTAGGCCATGCCTAGGAAATCATAATTTATAGCCTTTTCCAGTTACCCAAAATAGAGATGTAGGTTATGGCTACTGCTGTTGATGTCTCCACAGCAAAACATGACTAAGGCTTGGGCACTCAGTCAAATGCTGTAATCCCAGCCCTGAACAGTACTGCACAACAGCTGGTGCGGGCGGCCTGGTGAGAGGCAGGGACCCCGTGCCAGGGGAATGCAAAGCTGTTATGGTGATTTATACACTTGAGTTGGCTGTGCTGGGGAGTGCAAATCTTCCAGCTGCTTGTGAATTCAAGCCGACTGCATGATCCTGCCTGCTAGACTGTGGCTATTGCCACTTAGGAACCAGCCCGCTGCTCACTCCAGTGTGCTTTGCTGCAACTGTGTTTTTGCTACAGTCATTTACAACTGCATCTGTGCCAGAATATGCAGCTGGGCTTGAAAGCTTCCCTGGGAAAGGACACCGGGGCCATGCAGAAATGCTGTGCTGGCCTTTGGAGGAGTTGCAGTCTGGATTACTTCACTCTGGAGATATGTCTGCAAAGGGAAAGGACTCCTTTATTGACATCAAATGCCTCTTCGGGCATCTGCTCCCAACTACAGAAGAAAATGTTTGGCCTTCCAGATTGGGCAAAAGTAAACCATGAGTCTGTTGCAGAAGACTCCATGCCCCGAGTGCCTGAGGAGGTTCTCTCTAGATTGGAGTTCCTGTTCCCCTGAAGTAGCCCTGCTGTAGAAGAAAAGCTGGAAAGGCAGGAGTGTAGAACAAGACTCACCCATGGTCAACAATAAATGACTTTTGGGTTTTTGTTTTATTTTGCTCTTTACTGTGAAAAGATCTCCTGCTAGGTCAGGTAGAAGTTTTAAACAGTCCTCACCTTGGACTTGCATATTTTCACATTTTCACACTTAAACGTAAATCCTTAAAAAGCTTGTACCAAGTCAGAGCCAGACATGAGGGGCTACTGGAGTAAAGAAAGCACATTAAGGGAAATTGGGAACAGAGGAACTATTAGGAGAAAATGGATGCTGGGACAAATTTCCCCTAGTATTACCCTCATAGGCAGAAGTCTCATATTCCTGATGGAAAGTACTATCTCACAGCCCAAAGCACTACAGCTTAGACCAGCTCCTTTTAAAATGGAGAAAAGATAAATGTGGTGGTCCTTGACAAGAAGGTCCCCTTACTGGACATCTACTGGATTCTCAGAGATGAAAGCTGCTTACGTGGAGTTAAGTAGCAGAAGGGACCTGTCTTTATTGATACTGAAACCACCACTGTAATAGAAACAAATGTAAAAAAGAAAACAAAGAAACTCCCCAGTCCTGCAATTTCTTGGGAAAAACTCCTGTTCTTTATAAGTCAGCTGAAAGCTCCTGTACCAAGCATCACATCTAGCAGCCACCTAGAATGTGCCACATGCTGCCTCTGGTAGGTAAATTATTACTAACACCTTCTCTTGCTCGGCCTTGCAGTCACTGGATCTAAAAGCATCACATTTTCCTTCCTGGCTTTTATTTCCATGATGATCTGCAAATGTCAAATAAGAACTAGGACAAATGTAGCCCTGAACGGAGCACTCTCGAGTGAAAAGCTGGAACCTGTTCTGCTGCTGTAAAGCCGTATCTCTTAATATGTGTCTTAAGTAGACAGCTTTTCACCATGTTGACATTAAAGTAATTAAATCTTATTTTTGAAATTTATTTATAATAGTATATCAGGAGCCTGGATGCTTGCAAAGTCAACTCTAGGCCAACAAGCAATGTTATTGTCTTGGTCCAACAAAGACCCTTACAGTGTCACTTGGAGGCACAGGTTCTGCCTTGGCACCAGCAGCGGGTCCGGCACCGTCTCAGGGGAGTGTCCATCCCAGAACAGGATTTCTGCCAGTAGAATTGCTGAACTTCTGAGGCGGTTGGTATGATTTCTGTTCAGTGCCTGCTTACCTATCCTCAAAAATGCATCTAGCAATTACTGCCCTCCTGAACACTTTTCCAGGCAGGCTTCACGGAGCTGTTCCAGTGTTTCCATGTCTCTCATTTTTGTAGCACTTTATTATTAGACTTGGTCTGTAACCTCCTTGAGATGGCAGTGATGCAGAGAAATCAAATCAATGGATCTGGGTGGATTTTTAGAAATAGGTTTGTTGCCTGCCTCCTCAACTACATAGAGACCGTGGTGCTCACCAGTGGGGCAAGACTCGAACCTCTCTGGACCTCTGGCAATCATTAATATACAGCATGTGTCTCCTACGGAGTTTAAGTGTCTGCATGAAAAGACAGAAACTCAGAGTAGATTTTGGCAGTTGCCATTTGGAACCAGGTACCCAGCACCTCTTCATGCCCCACCACATGTACCCTCTTTGGAACTGATCCACAGATGATTTAAAAACTTGCTGTTTGCTGCTCTTTTGATTAAAAATATTGGGCACCTGGGTCAGTAAGGACTGGGTCCTTCTATTCTACAAGGAAATCCTTAAGTATCATTTAACTGAAATTAAATTCTAACTGAGCCTTGTCAAGGGAGCAGTATTAAAACCAGAAGAATTAGAAATAGAAATGGCCAGCTGGAAATCTTGCCTGTTTAAAATTAAAAAGATCACAACAGCTTCTGGTAGTACACTAACAACTGAAGCCCCATCGCATGTTTTTAGTTTTATAATAATTTTTTTCTTTTATTGTCTACTACAGTGCAAAGGCTACCTTGAGAGCAAAAATGGTGCAAGGGAAGACACAGAAACTGAGTATGTAAAAGTGCCACGCTTTTACATGCACTTCCAATTATAACCTCCGATTATAGGTTGCTGAAGTTGGTGACCTCAGTTCTGGTTTTATTTCTGGATTCACAAGCCCAATGGTTTTTGAGACCTGCTTAGCAGCTGACTTTCCATTGGAGGCTGCAACGCCCTTTGGTAATTTGATGTTTAGTTTGGGTTGCCCCGTACCAGGTGACACTCAGGACTATGAAAGCCAGAAAGGTTTGGGGCAGACTTCAGAATTTTGAGTCACTGCAATAAGGAGCACCATGGTCATCTACACTGCCAGAAGAGCAGGAAACATTTGAGAAAGGATTGTGCTGTCACTTCCTACACATTCACTGAGGCAGTCAAATTCTTAAAGAATGTTGTTTTCATGCCCTTTGCGGTCTCCACAAATAAAAGTAGAAGCATCTAAAGAAACATCAAAGTGCCAACCAGGGAAGTGCCCTTTACAAGAGTCAGCAGCAGAGGGCACTGAGCACTGCTCTGTTGTTACAAGAAAATAAAGCTGTTAATAATTAGCTGCATCTTGGACAGCAAGAATCAGTCTGAACTCTGAAGAAATAAAAGCGGGAGGTCTCACATTCATTTTAGGCTCTGTTCATGCAGTTTTGCTTTCATTCAATTGCCATTTCAGATCATTTTAATTCACCAGGAAGAACCTTAAAAGAGACACCTGTTTCACTGCAGCTTCTGGAGTTTTACCAAGGCAAGAGTTGGTGACTCTGCCTGTAACATCACTTACACACTGACTCACAATAGGCTTGCAGCCACTACAGAGAATACTACTGCGGATCAGCGGTTGTTTGTTACCAAAGACTGAACCTTCTCCACAGTGATAAACGACTTTTCCTGCCCTGGAGACACACTTCAGGAAAAGAAGTGCCCATAATAATGAAGATATTACTTCAGTGGAAAGAAAAAGTCATTGGTTAGCACCAGGAGAGAAGCAATTACTCTCATTCAAGTTGAGCAGTAGTTTGTTGTGTCCTCCTACTGAAGGTACCTCTCTACAGATTTAAAGAGCCTTTATACACAGCTGACCCTGTGGCAGAATTTGCATTTAGCTCACTGTATGTTTAGTTCCTTAAGACTGTACTCTTCTAGCATTTCTACATTCTAACTTTTTTTCTGCCCTTGGTAAGAACCAGACTTAACTTTATAAAGCAATACCTAGTTGTAACTTAATTATTACAAGCTTCTTTTGCATTTTTTATATTTGAAAATTTTTACTTTTAGTGAGGCACCAAAAGACAATTTAATTGAATTTAAGGTACGAGACATTTTCTTCCTCGAGACAGAGGAAGATATTTATTGAAACTGGTTCATTTCAATTCTTACCTGACACAAATCCACTGATTTGTTTCTTTGGTCCCTGAGAAAGTGATTGGTTAGACATGTCTGCATCCATTGAAAGAAGCGGTTGATTCCTGGCAGTGGCTTTCAGAGTGTTTTCTGCAGAGAAGTTTTCATCTCTGTTTTCTGTCAGTCCTACAGTCCTTTGCTGGGTAGAGCCAAAAGCTGCGTGAGTCACTGTCTTCCGGCCCGAGCTCACTGTGTTAGCAGAAATACAAATAACAATTTTTATACAGAACTGAAGAAAATGGGAGTGTTCCCATGGAAGACCCTGTGATACAGGCCTTGAGGCAGGCTAAACAAGTTCATCAGGTTCAGACATATGATGAAATGTGAGTTCCAGATACATAGCAAGTTAACAATTGCCCACTGTCACTTCTTAGACAAGAGCGTACACATGAACCCTACAGTGAAATCCAGCAACTGAAATATCAATGAAAAAGTGGTTAGCCATTGTGCCAATTCATACGCCGGTGATTTCTGTTCACTCAGCCAAGCATGGGCACACATTGAGGATGATCAATGAAAGCGAACAGAGCAATGGTGAATCCACCGATTCCCCCACACGCTCAAAGTTCGAGCGTCCAGATTCTTGCAAGGTGCGTAACTGCACATTGAAGCACACCTCTGAGACACCCTTTGAGATTAAGACCAGGGTCCTTGTTTCCTCAATCATCATGCAAGTAAAGAACTGATCTTTTAAGTGTTGAGAACTCTTAACAGAAAATCTGTCATTTGGGGACCTCAGACAGTTTTTATATGCTTTGAAGAAAAGAGAGTTAATTTCTGAGCATCTGCTGCATGTGGACACAGAACCTTCCCATGTACTGTTTCCAGGGAGAGGCTCCGTGGTGGGTGCAAGCTGCTTGCTCATGGGGAGAGCGGCCACAGAAGGGACATCTTTGCCCTTTGGTCATTCAGGCTGTGGTTACTTTCACAATCCACACTGTGGCCCGGTGCACTTACAGTTCTGGCAGAAAGTTTCATCCGATCCATCAGGGCACTGTCTCACACCATCGCAAGCAAAGGTGATGTCAATGCAGCAGCCATCATCACAGATAAACTGGTAGCGAGAGCAAACCCCGACACAAGCTGTTGAGAAACAATTCTCAAATTACTAGAATCCAAGCAGTAAATACTGAGTCAATGACTAAAATCTGCAGTACCAAGGAAAAAGCAAAACCACACCATGTCAAGGACCGCGAACAAAGCAGAAAGTTGGAGACAGGCCAGGCTCAGCTATATGATGCTATATTGACACAGAAGCTAGCACAGCTCACAGCTGTTCCTTGCACCCTCATCACTATTCTAGCAATCAGTTTACTGCAGGAATACTCAACCTGTAGGCTGTAGTATCTTACACCTTTTGCAGCACCCCTACAGGACTTCTAACTCCGTTGGCCTAAGCTGAAAGGAGATCTTCTCAGACTTAAAAGACCCAAAAGAGTCCTGAAAATAAATAAATGACATCTCTATGGTTGTAACTGCATTTCTCCAACACATAATTCCTACCACATACCCATTCTGCAGTTCTGACAATGTGTTATTTTATGTGCACAAGTATGGACTATATGGAATCTTTTATGTCATGTTTTCTGCAACCTCATTAAAATACTGAAAGAACACTTGTCATTTATTCCCTCAAGCAATCTATTGACTCCAATACAGCATATGCCAGAACAAGAGTGAGCACAATCTTACAAGTGACCTTCATCAGAAAGAACTGATTGGTGCCTGTTTTAATATTTAGATTCCCCTGGAAATGGAGAGCATCCCTGAGCATTTCGTTTTGCATACTCAAAGCTTTCCTGAAAACCATTCTGACCTTGTAATTATCAAGTGTTTGCATCCATGCTTTTGTCTTTCTGACAGTGGTGTAGTTCATTTGTAAAGCACTATCAAATTCAGTATTTGGTCAAAGCTGTAATAGCAAATCAATTTGTATAAGCAAGTCACAGCCTTTGATTGTTATCCTGCTATGTCCTAAAAAGCTGAGCAATGCTAAGGAAAGTATGGCAGGAACATGGGGGCCTGTTTAAAACCCCTAAAATCATACTTAGAAAATGCATCTCCTAAATTTCAGTACTAATAATAGCACCAGTCTTGCATGCATTAAGGCACCGCAGACTGGTTTAACTACAGCAGTAGCACTTGAATTGCAAATGGACTCGGGAAATTAGCAAAAGAAAACAGGTAGCAAATCCCCTGTGTGCTCCACCCAAAAGATACCACAGATACCCACAGCAGCAAATAAATAAATCAGCAAACCTCTCTGGATGCTTTAGCTGAATTAAACATTAATGTATATGGCTCTATCACCCATTACTGGAACACAGGCACTACTAAACAGATGCATAACTGTTTTTTTTAATACCAAATTATTGCCACTGGGCCTACCCTCTCACATAGAGATGTTGCACTGGTGCAGAGCTTTACTTTGTGCCAGAGCAGCAGATCTGTATTAGCAACTTGCTAATTACAATGTAACTAAGGGTTAATACATTATAAAGTGCAGAACTGACAGCCGCTGAAATCTAACTTATTTTTTACCTCTTATGCTTTTTATGTTTCTCAAGCTCAGAGTTTTAAAATGATGGGTCAATTCCAGCTTCAGTAACATAGGGCTTCAGTAACACCCACTACACAGAAAAGCTTAAATGCATGAAAACGAGAAACCATCCCATCTTTTAGACTACAGATGCAGACCAGTATTATTATTAGTCTGTGCATCACACATACTATTAACTGCCTTTAACCAGGTCTCCCCTACAGCATAAACCATGTCATGTTCCATGCACCATCTGACTATATGATGAACTGTTAGGATGTGCATGATACATATGGCAGTATTTAATTTTTCCAACCCTGCATGCTTATTAGGAATACAAGGATGAACCTTTAAATGTTTGAAACTATTACTGCCCTAGCAAAAAAGTGATGCTTGCTTGCTTCCTCACTTTGCAACAGCAATACAAAACTGAAAGAGATGTCATTATATAATGAACGAAGGCAAAATAAAACAGTAGAAATGGAGAATACGATTTCTGCCTCCATCAAGACCCTTGCTCTGAGTATCATACCCTAGGTGTCACAGAGGCAATGGCTCCAGTCATTTTCTCACCTACTGCAGAATGAACCATGGGCAGAACGGTCACAGAGATGTTGTCAGAGCTCCGCTGACCAGCAGTGTCTGTCACAGTTAGCTGGAAAATATACCCGCCTTCCTGGACATGAGAGAGTTTCAGTGTTCCTGGCTGTGGTACCTGATTAAAGAAACACAGAGAAAAAAACATTGGTATAAAGGATCTGTCCATGAACTTCTAAGAATAGGGAAATCATTTATGTACAATGCTTTTCACACAAATTAAATACTTCTCTTAAGTCTAGCCAGCCCACTCAAGCACGTGTATCAAAATGTAATGTTTTGATTTTATTTCTTGCATCCACTTGTGAAAATAAGCACACTTAACATTTATGTACTGTTTGTCATGGTACACTCAGGTACCTGGAACTGTGGATTGCAGTGCTGGAGAGTAAATGGAAACACACATTTAACTCAATTTTTCAGTAACTAGAAATGTCATTTTAGAGGGTAGGCAGAAAAATATTGAGTATTTTGCTCTCTATTGAGTTAGTCTGTAGACAATCTACATGTATCCACAGAAGTTACTTTTGCTATAGATTGATTTATTATAAGGTGTCTGATAGCACTGCTTTACCACTAAGACTGCCTAGCTTTGTTCAGTATGACATTTGACGTAGTCATTTACAACTTTTACAACTGTTGGCCTGAGTTTTCCCATGCCCCATGCTGAATTTCCATTCCTTGCTCTGAACCAGAAATAAGTTCATTCATAGTGAGTGACCTACATATTAGGTTTCCAGAAAGTCATGTGACAAAAATACAGGAGCAACTTAAATTGGATTAGATCATTAACAAATTAAGAAATAATTATTTTATGGTAACTTTAAAGAGGTACCAAACTGGCATTAATAATACAATAATCATTTAGAAGTAAGCTTGTATTAAATGAGTGTGGTATTGTCAATGTTGAACTTTTTTTAACCTTGTGATAACTACCAGTCACAAATAACTCCTGCTGTCTGAGAATTTAGTGACATACACTTCAGTACCTACAAAAAAGCACTGAAGTTTATTTGACATGTTGTGCATTTTTACAAATGAAGCACACAGGGCCATTTGTATGAGTAACTGAAATGTAAATTAAAATCCTCTATGATTATCTTTAATATTAAAAACAAAATTCAATTAAGATCTATTCAATTAAGTCTATTATTTAAATAATAGACTCATATCATAGAATGGTTTGGGTTGGAAGGGACCTTAAAGATCATCCAGTTCCAATCCCCCTGCAGGGACCAGATTGCTCAAAGCCCCATCCAACCTGACCTTGATAAATACGATAATGGAGTCCTAGATCTAGCTTTGTAGCAGGGTGCATTGATAAATGCATTTTTTTCTTCTGGTAAGTGAATTTTCTAACTGAAATTTCCTTCCTTTCCTATTTATATGAACGCACTCAGTTATCTGATCATGCTGTTGATTACCTCCTGAGGGAGTATATGACCCCATAGAATTTTATTCTTTAGTGTGTTACAGAAATAAATATGCTCTAAAAAACATCTGCTGCTCTTCACCATGACTGTTAGGAGAGCAAATATGGTATTTAAAATTCATGAGCTGTGGAGTCCAATTCTCTTCTCAGTGCAGAGCCAGAGAAATGCCACTGATTTCTGAATACATCACCACTTCTCCTGGCGACCTCTGTGCTTTCCTTTTGGTCTCTGTCCTGCCTCAAAGAATGTTTGACTGTACCTGCTTTTTGAAAAACTTTGGCTCAAACTAGACAGTAAATTTCCAGATAATCAGCATTTAAAAAGAAACGATCCGTAATTGCCTCTAAGTGTCACGAAGCTGTGCAGCTACAGCATGTGGGTAGCAATCTGAGAAGCAAATGATCTAAGAAGCAACAATCAGTCACAATATAAAAAAAATTTTCCACTGGCTTCTTTCTACAATACAGTAAGTTCTCTTTATAGCAGTGCTTCCCCCTCCTCTGCCTTCTATTTATTTTTTTGTACATAAGTGCAATGCAACAGCTGCCTTTTATCTTATTTAAACACAGTCCCATTCTCCCTTGTAGCCATGGATTCATATATTATTTTCTAAGAATAAATGCTGTGAAATTCACTAAGTCCAGTACAGCAACTAAAGCACTAAAGACAGCAACTGAAGATTGTATAAGAAAAAAAATATCTCAATTATTAACTCAACTAAAAAAATTAAATTATCACAGATAATCATCAGGGTATGTATCTGTAGAAGAAATCCCTGTTCATTTGAACACAATGGAAAAGTATTTATTTAAGCACGAATTTGTGTCAAGTTTGTTTTCTGTTATCAAATATAAAAAACCCACCGAGATTAATGTGAATTTTGCAAGTTTAAATGGATATAAGACTTGTCTCTATTTTATGGAGTGACTCTGATTAAAAGTAAGAACAGGAACTTCAATTTTTTTCATTAATTTCTAATTTTTGTCTTACTCTAGATATATCACTACATCACAGATTAAAGAGTAATTGCTATTTAAAGAAAATAATAATGCAAAGGGTCAGATTAACAACTCTTAATAATAAAATGTTCATTTTATCCAGATGATACCTAGCAACTATTCTTAAAGCTTTGTCCAAGACTTTTCTATGTGTTATGCTGTTCACACTCCTTATCAAAGCCTTTTGACCTTTTATTTTTCAACCCAATAAAATAATAAATGAAGATAAACAAACTCGAAGTGGTCTTTGACGTGACAGTTTCAAGTTGCAATACAGCCTCAAGTAATTTGGAACTGGCTGACTGTAGTCACCCTTCCAAAGACGTGGGTCTTGCAGTAGAAGATAGAACATTCAAAAGCATGCAGCACTGGCTTAACGAGTACATTTGAACAGCCCCGCTGTGTTTTCCGTGAGGAGTGTGTCTATAAAAAGTTACTTGTGCATAAATTACAGTTACTATTCATCAGAGAAACCCAACTGTCTTCTCTGAGTTCATCCAGCAGCATGTTTCCAAACTGTGGCATGGTGATCTTCCATTACCTACATATTACCCACCCTGTCCTCCAGGAGTCTAAGGAATAACAATTGCTCCATTGGGTTTTTCCGTGGATGACAATTTTAGGCTCCAATGCATTTAGTTAGCTCCTTGTGGTAGGCAAAACTCTGGTTTGTTGCATCAGTACACAACTTGAGTAACTTTGCTGATATTGGTATTTTGTCTTTGATACGCCTCAGCTGAGCAGACAAAAGCAGCAGCTGTCAGGTACTGCTCATGGTGGCACTGGCACACATGGCCTCCTGGGTTCTGGACTGTTCCTGTTGCTCATCCTGTCCTGTTTAAACTCTTCCTATCCACTGGCAGCATCTTAGCAACAATAAGGTCTATGGTCCACACCCTCTCCCTTTTACATGCCCCTTCTGCTCTAGGTGGAGTTCCCAGTGTGCCCTGAGTATTGTGGCCTCTGGACAGACTGTGAGCAGACTCTACAGGTTTGAGACATTTTTCCTTTCCTTTTCTGCTGCTCCTAGAGCATTTGCAAAGAAGGGCAGGATGGAGCATCTCTCTGTTCATGGCTAATTTTAAGTCGAAACCAAATTGCAGCAGAAATTGTATGGATGTAATAAAGCAGTATCCCAAGATATCTCGCAAGGTCTACATCACACATTTCTTTGCAGCTCCTCCATAAGCACTGACAGAAGACTGTTGGTGAAAATACATTATTACTTTTAGTAACTGAATTACTGAGGTGTCTCTAACCTGGATCACAGAAGTCAAAAACCAAGTGCAGTGAGCACAAACAATGGCAAAAGCAAGCTAAGCTGAAATACACAAAAGTATTAGCATCTACTTGTTTGCTACTGGCTGTCTCATGCCACTCTGGATACAGATTTACTGTATGAAACACTAGATATAATCACTGGAACAACCTCCTCAGGGACATGGTAGAGTCCTCAACACAGGAGGTTTTCAAGATGTGACTGGACAGGGCACTAGATCATCTCATGTAGGCTCCCTGACTCACAGAAGGTTGGACCAGATGATCTTTCGAGATCCTTTCCAACCTGGCCTGCTCTATGGTTCTATGAAATAAATGCTTAAGTTGTACAGTCATCCTAATTTTGGTGCCTGGCAGCCACATCCATTTGAACACACTTAACATTTTTAGCTCTACAATTAAAACTGTGCAATAACGAACACAACAATCTGCAAATGAATGGCCATGTGGAGACTGCACGTGTACCTTCATTTCAACTGATGAGTCACCTTGTAGCAACGTCCACTCGTACTGCACAATCCCACGATCATCTGAGCTTTCTCGGCCATCCAAAAGCACCCAGTCGACAGGTGACTGCAGCACAATATCTTGTCCCGCCTTGCACTGTGGAGGCTTGTCGTATTCTTCTTCCTCTTCAACAAAAGAAAGAGAAGCTCAGTTATTTATCAGGGGAAACTGAATGATTAGTTACATAAAACATATTTTTTCTTGGTCAAGGTATTGATTTACCACTGTGCACCTCCCTAAAATATAGGACGTGTTCATTAATGCACATTTTGTTAAGTGAAGTAGTATCTACCAAAATCTTAGTTAGCTGTTCCATGTTCATTTGTGTCTTCAGGAAATGACTGCTACATGAGAAGCATGTTGCACAGAAAACCCTTCTACGTACATGGATGTTTCACTAATACACCAAACAGGTTTTTTAGCAACAGTGTAGTTTTTTAATTTGAAGTAAGGAAAATGGATTTCAATACGAATTATACACATATTCAGATGGCAGTTACTGCAAACCTTTTATAGCACTCTGCGTAACTTGCTCGGCTTTTAGTATCTTTTTGTAATACATCATTACAAGAATGACAGACTTACTTAACATAAGCTGGCATCCTGGTGAACCAGTGCACATAATGACTAAAAATCATCAGAAATTACCACCAGCTTTAAGTGACTAATTTAAGACATCCAAAGCTTGATTTTCAGACTAGTTAGGATTTGTAGCATTTTGCTGTATTCCAAGTACAATTCTTACTGATTACAATTGTGAGTACTAAGTACTTTTGTCAATCAGACCCCAGGTTTTTCAGGTTAGACTAACAAAACCCATGGTACATTAAGTGACACAGCCTGTAAGAAGTGACTTAAAACATTTGCTCTGCAACGTTCAGGCAGTGCAAGGAAGAGAGAAGGATAAAATCTAGTTCTGCATTTGACAACTTTAGCCACAAGATTGTATCTTTCTGCAGTTCCCCACTCAATTTCCATTCCTTTTCTGGGCATAGGATGTTCCTGGCACCCTGAAGTGCCAGGGTCCTTTCTGCTCTTCAACCTTGGCAAAGGATATCCTGTAAAGGATATTGATGTTAAGCTCAGAAAAGCATCTACTGAACGCAGGGCTGTAACTTCACTCCATGTGGGCAGAGCTACACAAGGAAAGAAAAGGCACTTCCCCATCAGTGTAGGGATTCTCCCTCTCCAGTCTCAAGAACTTGCTCGAAGGCAAGGAGCTCATCGGAGCAGTGAGAAAATCTTTTATCACTAACTAAACAGAAAACTTTATTTCTTGTTTTTCTCAGAAGTAGGTAAGGCATAGAAAACTTCAAGGCAAATGCCTTAGGTTAAGAAAGCATAGAAATAGCTGAAAGCAGGGTCTAATAACAGAAAGTATGAAACAGTTCTTGCTCGTCCAGCTGGCAGAGGAAGCTTTGCCTGATTTGTATACACTCAGTTCTCAAAACCAACTATGTTTAAAAAACAACATTTAGATACAAGAACAAAATATTCGTTAATAAACACCTTTTGGTGACAGGGCAACTTTTATTTGGTATATATGAATTATGAGCTATACCATTATTTACTTTACCAATCACTGCCAAAAAGAGATGGACCTGGGTTTGAAACAGCACAGCCCATTCTTCCTGTTCTACCTTAGAAAGGGCTTTCATGTCACCTGCCTGGTTTAAATGACTTGATCAATGCCCTGCAGGGGCAGAGACAAGCTCCACTTCCCCTGGGCCCCAAGCAATATGGATATTCTCTTCCTGGACTATATTTACACTTCAGCAGCCTAAGTTGCAATGGCAGGAGCACTTCATGTTGGGGCAGGTTACAGGAATTCATGCTAGCTCTTTGCTAAAGATGAATGAGGGACCACACTCAGGCCTCTGGTCCCAAAGGATGGAGGCACCATGCCTCTGCTTGTAAGCCACCAAAACATCTTCAGAAAGGCAAATCAATGGCAGATCAGCTTGTCTTTTGCTCTAGTAAAGAAAAAAACTAAGAGAGACATCTGCTATGGGAGGAGACAACCCACTGAGCTAAAGACTCTTTTTCCACAGCAAAGTTTTAAGCAATGGAGTATATTATCCTTAGCAAGTGAAGCACCTCCAAACCTGGGGAATACATTCTTCTAAGAAGTCAGCAGGAAAAAAGCAAGGAGGCACACTCAGGAGCCACTTACAACCACCGCTCATAGAAGTAAAGGACTACCAGCCATAGGCTAGCAGAAAGATCAAGCTCAGAAACTTTTAACGTCTGTTTCTAACTTATATTTAGGCTGAATGTAAATAAGTGATACAAAACTGATACACCAGATCCCCACTCTGAGATGCTGGAGCTGGCTGCTTTCTAGAAAAGGCACAACCTTACGAGCAACACTTTTTTCTTAGGAGGGGAACAAGACAGGCTTAATTTATTCTGCTTCCTCCATCCTTTATCCAGACTCAGCCTGCCCATAATGGAGCTGCCAGCTAGCTGTCTGAATGAAGGCTTTGTGTAAAAGGTTATTCCACTGCCAATCCCTGAATGTCCTTGATATTAGTCTACCTTGGTGTTGAATCCTCCCATTGCTCACCGCTATGAGTTGCATGGAAGGAAAGTCAGGCATTTCTGGTAAGGGACTTGAGTCCTCTTTCTTTCTACATAAAAAAAATTAAAATTTGCCTAACAAAGGCAAAACCAATTACCTCTTCTTTCAGTATAGCCATACGGGGTTTCATTGTTAACACAGCACAAACTGCCTGGAACTGCAATGCAAATCCACAGCCAAACCAGCACAAACTGGGTGTAAAGCAAAGGACTCAGATTTACACTGAAATGTTCAGTCTCAAAAATTCATCCCACTGCTGACTGTTTTGGAAGTACCCTTGACCTGGAGAACACATATCTGTCATTAATTGCTCCCAGAATTAAATAAGCAACTGGTTTTGGTTTACTGAAGATCCTTAACATAAATGAAACCACAGATCACTGTACACTGATGCTCAGCAATATTTTGGAATTACAAGGACACCATGTTTATGAATAAGTGTTGGTTTGGGATTATCAAAAAGAAAACAGCAGAAGACTCAGCATCACAGTATTCTATATATATAAAAAACGAACAGGTAAAACATGATCCACTTGTGAAAGAAAATTTGAAATTAAAAGATCTTACTTAAATTTCCTGAATTCGATCATGGGGTGACATAAGGGGAAAGAGATGTGCCTTCGTTGTCCCGTAATGATACACTGTTGTCCAGATCAATTTTTCAGTGTAATTAAAATCTGCAGTGGTAACATAACATCAGACAGCAAAATAATTCAATCTTACTTTTATCTCTCCTGGTCTATGTCATGGCTGACAGATGTTTGAACAAAAGTTCGTTCTCCTTTGTGCTTCAGCTCCACTGTAATTGTGTTAAGAAGTCATAATCCCCTGTTTCCAATACCACCACCACACACAAGGCAGACTTTTAACTAAACCCAACACGACACAGAGCAATTTGCAGATTAGGAACTGAAAATGCTGTGCAAGCCCAGTGCTGATAGTCTTGAAAGCTGCCAGAGAGGCAAGGCAGTGAAGAAGTTCAGAATTCAAGAACTCAAGGAATCCAAGAAATTCAAGATTTCTAATAGGTAGAGTATCACTTGAATAACAGCATTATTTATAACAGGCTGTAACTGCACTTTACATTAGGGCCAGGTTTTAATTGAATTAAGACAATTCAAAATTATGAAGGACATTTGAAGATCATTTGAAGATGTTTTCAAAGAAGCCTAATTCTCTGTGACTTTGATCCAAAAGGTAGTCTTAACCCTTCTACCTTACAAGTGCATACGGGGTTATATAACATATTCACCCAAAAGTTGCTACATAATTAGTACTGTGGATCTAATACTTCCCCCACTGAAAATGTGAAAATCATATCTTAGGTTTTTCTGGCATCTTAGAATCATTTTTACTGCCACAAATTCCTCCCTATAGCTCTCTACCTGCCCATGCACTTTGCAAAAAATATCTAGGCATCGTAACTCCTCCAAAAATTGAGCCCCTGTTCTCTCTTATTGCCAGGGGATTCCCATTGGCATTCTCATAGAACAGGCAGGACTGGACGGAGGATCAAGCCCGAGGTCTCCCCTGCCAAGGGAGCAGTAATACCCGGCGACATCTGGACACATTGCTTTCATTCACCCCACCACCAGGGTCTCCTCATGCCGCCTGCTGTGGCTAATTAAGTTGAGACGTATCACTGAAGAAGATGAAGAAGAAGAGGACACTTAGGAAAGTATGGTCAACAGAAGGTAATTAAATTAAGACAATAAGATGCAATTGCCTAACAACTGGAGGTGGGGGAATGCAAGTTCTTCGGATGAGATGCTAGGAAACAGACTCCAAGTTTGGAAATCCAGACTCGTTTGTATCTACAGCTGCTTGCTCCGGGTTGCGTTGTTTGTGGATGCACCTTGGGCTGAGCGAACCGCTGCTCCTGGCCGGCCCAGGCTCCAGGGGTGGCTGTACCGATCCCCCACGCCGCTCCTGCAACACCTCCTCTCCTCCAGCCCAGCTCTCCAGCTCTCCAGAAGGCGCAATTCTGAATTAAAACCCCACCCCGCCCGGCTCTGCACAGGGGCCAGCCCCGCCCGGAGGAGCGGTACGTGCTGGCTCTCACGCCGCCCCACCGGGCCCCGGCACACGGCACCGCCGGTTCGCACCGCCCGGGCGGA